>ML978733.1:302771-403922 GCA_010015785.1 Saccharata proteae CBS 121410
GCGATACACTAGTTTAGGACATCGTCGTTATCGGCGGTAAGAGATGCCATCGGCGGAGCGTCACGTGCGATACGACAGGAGATGCCATATCAGCGACGCGAGTGTCACGTGCGATACACTAGTCCAGGACATCGTCGTCGTCGTCGTCGTCGTCGGCGGCGGCAGGAGACGCGACCGCGCTCAAGTTTCACGAGCGACGAACGAGGAGATTGCAAGCATGCAGGACGTTCATCCATCTTCGATTCAAGCCCCATCCATCCAGCAGCCCCCTCTCGGCCATTCGCAGCCGCTCGACCGCCCCAACACCAGCCCAAAAGGCAGAAACCTCGACGACAACAGGCAGGTCGCTTCGAGACCGGCTCCTCGTTCTCGTTCCAAGCGTGACCCGGCGTCATGAGAAGAAAACCCTCCCCTCCAACCCGGAGAACAACAAAGAGAAAGTGCAGGTGCTGCTGCTGCTGCACCCGTCGCCAAGTCAAGTCTTCCCTATTAACCAGCCCAGAAACGAAAGAAGGGGGAAAAGTAGCTAAAGAGCAGACGCGATACACCGGTTTGCCAGCCCCTCCTCCAGCCACTACTATGCAGGAACACAGTTCGGAAAAAAACAGAAAACGCCCCCGTAAGATCAAGCCATGGAAAGATCCCTAGCCAGGCAGATCCGATCCCCTTTTGCGCCCAGCTTGTGACATAGGAAAATTTCGCTCGCCGTTGAGCCGCGACTTGCGTGTCGCAAGTGTAGAAGCTGAAGATGATTTCCAAGACAAGAAAACAAAGTGCGCGACGGTAAAAGTGGTATAAAAGATTTTGCGCGCGCCGAAATGGTCGCTTCCGAAAAGTAGTATTTCGCTCAAGAAGGATTGCGCAAGCACGAGAGGCCGAAGAATTGGTCTTCTTCATGCGGATGCATCGTGATGCTGTGCATGGCCCATCAGGCCTTCGCTGCCTGATGTGGTCGTCGGCAGTGTCGTCAATGCAGGCAGGCATTCTTTTCCTTGGTGCCTCTCCCAAAACGGAGTTACCTGCCAGATGCGACGCGGGACAGGGCGGAGGCATCCCGGAAAAGCCGAATTGGTGGACAACTTTGGCGACGCAGAGTGCAGCGACAACGAATCGATATCGAGGTGAGATGATTGGTCAAGGGTGCGCATCTTCTTCATCTCCGTGGCGGCTGATCGCGGGGGTTTTGTTGATTTGGTGTTCCTCTTCCGCCCTCTCCTCGTTGCCGCACCCACTCCGCTGACCCGCTTTGTCTGCCTTCAGCTGCCTTCTGCGCGTCGGGGTCTGGCCGCGGCGGGTTGCTGGCCGTTCCTCGGATGATGTCTTCGGCCTTGATCTTGCAAATCTCGTACGCGATTGAGGTCATTATGTATCGGCGGAGCTCACGGTCTTCGGCCATGTCTTCGCCTTCTAACCGGAACTTTTCTTGTTTGGACATGTTGGATCGTCGCATGGCGCGGATCTCGTTCATGATGTACAGCAGGACCGCTTCGGGCGCCCGTTGGCGCTCAATGGCGTGCATGCGATTGCGCACATATCGTCTGGTAACGTCCATGGCACCGTCGGCGGAGAAGGCAATGCAATATGCGAGCTTTTTGCCCCATCCTAGTCTGCAGTGTCAGTCCGGCTCCGAACCAACGGCGGTGGGAGAAACATACCTTCAGTGTATAGCCGGGGCTTATCCCATGCCTCTTCGCAGGCATCCACGTGAATCCATCTCTTTCTATGCACAGAGTACACTTCGGTCCACACGTGATCTTCCGAGTTCCACACCCAGCGGACGCGAGAGCCTACTGCACGGCAGAGCATGGTGAAGCAGTTCGCCCACTCGCCACATCTGCCTTTTCTGGTCTGCAGCAGGACAAAAGCGTCGCTGTAGCGAGGAAACCGCTCGTAACCACCACACTGGTCTAGCGAGCAGCGGTAAAGCTCAACCTGAGTGGCGCCCCGAGCTTGCTCATCCGGAAGTGGTGCGGCCAGGCCGATGGCTATCGTAGGGGATCCACAGGTGGCGCACAAAGGGTTGTTGACCCAGCTGAAGAACGATCTCTTGAACCATCTAAGCAGTGCTCTGACGACGCAGTCCTGGTAGCCCCAGGCAGGCTTCTTGTTGGTGCCTAGACTCTCAGCTTCGGCTTTGAAGATTTGGCTCTCTTCCTCAGCTTCGCCGTAGATCTGCTCCAACGGGATCACCCGCAATGCTTCGTCCAGGAGACCAGGGTTTTCCCACTTCATCGGCATGTTCGACAACGAGTGAAGCATGCTCTTGAATCTCATTGATCGGCTATCCCTTGGGGCGGTAGGTACGAGCGGGATGTTGCGGACGGCGGAGGTGTATGACGGCGGTGCGGAGTTGGTCGGCGGCAAGGGTGAGTGCAGGCCAGAGGGCGCCGGCGACGATGTGCGCGAGGAGCGACTGCTCAGTTCGTTCATCCGCTTCGTGCTCAGTATGTTGCGGAAGCGCTCAGTCAGTTCCCTGGACTTCTGTTCGGTCATCGGGTTCGGGACGGGCTCGCCGCGGCGGTGGTGATGATGGGCGTCGGCCATGACGGTCGGCGGGAATGGACGTGGCCGACGAAAGGCGGACGGTGGGAGAGGAGAGGAGAGGTGGTGGGAGTTTCGAGGTGGTGCGGGCTGGAGTGCGAGGTAGAGTGAGTGGTGCTGGATGTTGCGACCGCAGCGCTTGCACAGCCCGAGACCGCCACGGAAGGGTCAGTGCGCAGGTCGAAGGGTGGTTTGGAGAGACGGGTCCAGCGACGGTCTCATCCAAAAGATGAATGCGACGAGAGGGTCGAGGGTCGAGGGTCGAGGGCCGTGTGGGAGCGAGTATGGGCGCTTTGAGGGAGAGGTGGTGGAGACTGGCGATGGTGAGGTGTCAAGCTAAGGGATTGGGAGGCTTCGCAAGCCTGGGCGTAGGGCAGAGTGAAGCTGACGCGTCTGGGTCTTCCCAAAGGTAACGGCGACCAATGACGACGCGCGCGCTGATTTGCGTACGGGTCTGGGACGCGGAAGAGGAGAAAAGCACGATTCTCTGCTGTTCTGTTGATGCAGATGCAGATGCAGATGCAGATGCAGAAAGGCGGTTCGATGCAGCAGAAGGACTGATGAGGAGTGCAGCTTGCGCCGGCTCAGGGCACAACACTCACTCACTTACTCACTCTCTCACTCACTCACTCACTCTCACTCTCACTCTCCCACTCTCCCACTCTCCCACTCACTCCCTGGGACGATAGGAGACGGAAGAGGCTCTGCAGGGTGCGCGCTAGATCGGATCACGACTCGTCCACGGTCGTCGGAGTGCCCGTGGTCGGCATGCGGCATGCATTATGATTTGATTTCTTGGGCGACGGCCGTCAGTTGCAAATGCCACGGCGGAGACTGGCTGGGGCGGCACAATGGCGGCGAAGAGGATGTGTGAATGGTGTGTACGAGTATGCTGATGAGATGGATACGCGCGTCTGCGATGGTGGCTTTTTGCTGATTGCGTGTTCGCTCTCGCCCGCCCGCCCGCCGCGCCTCGACCTCGACAAACTCCCCAACGTCGACGACGACGACGACGACGACGAGATATCTCGGTCTCATCAATCATCGTCGCCCACGACCACTTGCGCCCGCCGCAACACGACGACGATGTCGAGCGTGACTTTACTAGGCATGCGTGTCGTCGCGTCTGCTGCCCATCACCATCCAGCACACAGCACACAGCACACAGCACACAGCACACAGCACACGCCCTCTCATCCCGGGATGGATGGCTACTCTCGGTTCGTGAGCACGTCAGCCAGCCGGCTGCGACTCTCTGTCCTCGGCCCATCACCGCGCACGGCTCGAGCAGGACAACCTGGACAGTCTGTGTCGCACGCGCACCGGGCACGCAGCGCAACGATTCTCTCGTCAGCCCAGGCAGCGCAATCATCGATATGGAGGAAAAGTGATGTTTGTTGGGGTTGGGCAGAGAGACTTTTTGTCCTTCTGGCTGGGGGAGTCGCGGCCCCTCGCATGGGTCCGGCCTGTCACTCCCCGACCGGGATCCCACAGAGCCGCCACCCGGGCCGGAGATGACGCGCGGCTTGGAGAGGGTCCGTCCTGCTTCTCCACGTGAAAGCAGCTTCGCTCTCTCTCTCTCAACACCTTGGCATTTCCTGTCTCTCTC
This sequence comes from Saccharata proteae CBS 121410, assembly GCA_010015785.1. Lineage (NCBI taxonomy): Eukaryota > Fungi > Ascomycota > Dothideomycetes > Botryosphaeriales > Saccharataceae > Saccharata > Saccharata proteae. The sequence goes on from ML978733.1 coordinate 306,922, forward strand.
ATCAATCACTCCCCACGCAAATCGTCTCCTGCGCTGACATCTCCGCTGACATCTCCGCTGACATGTCTCCGCTGACACGTCTCCGCTGATGACATGCCTTCACCTGGATCCCGCTGGAAAAGAAACACTTGCCAAGACTCTCTCCGCTACCACCTCCCGTCGTGCCCGTATCCCCTCTCATCACCAGCTGCTGACGGCTCTTCCGCCTGTTTCACCACTGCAGGGAGGCTGCGACTGAATTTTCGCTTTCGGGCATCTGCCTCTACAACTGTGACCCAAGTCTCGGTCCCCGTTCCCAGAGAGATTTTGATATACGCGGACGCCTCCTAAAGCGCGCAAGCCTGATGTCCCGAAAACGCCAAAAGGCAACGTACATGTTGTTGAACGCCTGATTTTGACTCGTCCGCCGGGTTCCAGTCGGCCCAACGAATGCTGACCCCGTATCCCGTCTGCCTCCTGTGTCCAACACCGCTGCCCTGTGAACCTCCTGCCACCGCACCCGTCTCTAGATCTCATCTTGACCTATGATGTTATCTTTCGTGGCTGCCCACAAATCTGGGTGGCAGATCCAGATCCCAGCTTGGCCTCTCCACAAGCACGACCTCAAGTGAGGACTGTCTAGCCTTATGTGCACCACCCTTACCCGTTGACGCAGCGCTTGGACAGCTGATCGGTACCATGCCCAGTATAGGGCGGTATTTGTACGTGTGCCAGAACTTCCTCTTCGCAGGGCCCTCCTGTCCGTCCTCTGCATCCTCAGCATTGCCACCGGTCTCGGCATCAGACTGGCCGCGACGCAGTGTCATCAGAGCGCCTGCGTTGTGGTCGTCGTCAACGTCTTCAGCCTCGCCGTTTTCGTCTTGCTGGTTACTTGGCCGCTGATCCAGCTGGATGTACGAAGCCACGTCCGCGCCCGTGATCTTGCGCAATTTCTTGCCAACGCCAATGAGTTGACGTTCATGAACCCTGCTTCCAGCACCGCTGGTGTGCTTCCTCAGAGGATCATCCTCAGGGCCGCGTTTCCTCTTTTTCGCCAACTCAACAGCATCCACTGTGCCATCGGCGGCAACCGCGTGATCCAGAAGATTCCGTGACATGTCAAACATGAACAGCCAGTTGCTTCCGTAGAGCCAGAGTCGCTGCCGGCCGTCCTTGACATCCCAAATACATCCCATGGCACGGTCTCGGACTCCTCTGAACTCTGGCGGAAAGTCAGATGTCGGGTTTCGCCTCGACCAATCCGACAGTCTTCCGCTCAGCAGCTCAAATTCGTAGACCTGGTGTCGGGCGGTGACAACGAGTAAACGGTTCTCGCCTCTTGGCAATTCATGCGAGTGCGGATGCGGATTGTTCCTTGTGGGATGAACAGCCGGGTTGCCATTTGGCTCAGGCGTCGACTGTTCAGAGGGTCGGAGTGACAAGACCAGCGGTGAGGATTCTAGCTTTGGTAGGAGATGACCAGATGGGTTGCGTATCCAATGCTGCCCGAAAACGATGATTGGGCGGTTCTCCTCGTCATCGTCGTCGCTGGACGTTTCGTGTTGAGAAGCTTCGTCACCAACCTCGACCTCAGGGGCAGTGAAGTCCTCGTGGCCCTCAACGACCCAGCTGTCAAGATAACCGGCAATGTCACTGACGGCAAGGATGTCATCAGAGAAAGCGACCCTGTTGATGATGCGGTCGTATTGGCCCCAGGATCCATTCAGCGAGTTCTGGACTCCGAGTTCTCTTTCAATCCTTTGGAGAGGAATACACTTGGGCACCAGCCGCATCTTTTCCGATTCATCCTCAGGCCTGACTATCCGGACTAGGTAGACTTGGTTGTTGTGATTGATGATGGCTAGCCATTTGCCGTTGGGGCTGAATTGGAGTAATCGAGCACCACCTTTCTGGGCCAAGGGAGGGGTTTCGAGCTTGCGGACTCGCAAACGTCCCGCATCTTCGCTTTCGCGTGGTGACAACTGGAACATCTTGATCTCGGCAGGACTGGCGACCGCCAGTACACTTCCATCTTGACTGATCGAAGCTGATGTTATGTTCTCCTCCCCTTGCAACAGCACATGTGCAGCCAGTTTGGGGTGCTGACCCTGTACACGCCAGATACGTACTTCCCGATCCCACCAGCTGACCAGAAGACGAGACTGTGCGGCGCTTGTAACGGGCGGGCTTTGCGGCAAGGCGGGAAGAGCTCGACTGTATTCGATGCCAAATTGGCGAAGAGGGAGGACGATAGGGTGTGTATCCAGGCCTGGTCAAGTCAGCACGGGTCGACGCTATGTAAAAATCTAGACTTACCTCCGGAGACCATGACGCTCATCTGTTTGCTCTCCCAAGTGGCCATAGTCTTGACATCGTGATCGTGATATCTTCTGTGAGTGAGCTTTGCCCACTTTTGCCGCTCGCCGTATTCGCCAGACAACGAGTAGACCGAAGTCCGGCGGTCCATACCACCGCTGTACACAACCTTTCCGTCTCTGCTGATGGCGAGGTCCAGCACGTCGGCTTCGTGGCCAGAAATGCGCTGCAGATGGGAATAATTCTTGCCGTCATAGAACCTGACATCTCCGGTCGAGTCGCCAGAAACAATATCTCCATTCGGCAAGCATTTGACTGTCCACACAAGTATCTCGCGTGGACCTCCGCTGCCAGCTGCTCCGAGAGAGATGTTGCGAATAAGGGATCCGTTGCGCGCGTCAAATACTCTGATAGTGCTGTCGGCGAATCCAGCCACGACGGTGTCGCGGTTCTGCCAAGTCACGCTGAGAACCCGCGCCTTCTTGGCAGTCGGTCTCGACAAGAATCTCTGGAAGCGGAGGTCATCGTCCGCTGTTGAAAGCAAGGCCAGGGTACCATCCGCGCAGCCGGCGACAATGTTTTGACCACGATATTCGCCCTCTCTCTCAGGTTGTTTTGCCTTCTGTCCTGAGGGTTTCCATCTCGGCTGAGCTGCCATGCACCACACTTCGCTGTGGTTGCCGCTGGAGTGGCGCAGGGGAAGACCGGTGACCAGATCCCATTCGGTTACCGTGCTGGAGTAGCCGATGCTGAAAAGCCGCAGCCGCCCATCTGCTATCCACCCATCTTCGTTCTCCTCATCGGGTTCTTGTATCCAAGCCAGACCTTCCACACTTCGGTCTTTTCCGCCGCTCAGTGTTATCTCGTGCACCCACTCGCCCTTGTCTGGATTCCAGAGTTCGATGTTGCCATTGGCGCGCCCGAGCGCAAGTCGAACGTTTCTTATTCCCTTGCCGGTGAAGTCATTGCTGTCTGAGTACGAGAAGGCAAGAGCGTTAATCGCCGACGGAGGGTAGGGTATGAAGCGCGAGCGGTGGATATCCATGACCCTGAGGAGTAGCGAGCAGTGACGGGACTAAAGATTGACTGGAGGTGGATTCAGGAGCTGTAAACCGTACACATTGCTGCTGAGCCCTCACGATTGCGCTGGCGCATGCGCATCTAACTTGTCAACCCAACTTTTTTTCGGGGACTTCGGCGTTTGATGTTCCGATCTCGCTTACGATTCGCGCTAAAATAACATCCATGAGTCTAAATCAACCTCACTTCATCTCGTCTTGCTACCCAACCCCCTTTCACGCCCACACACCTTCTTCAACATCCATCCTGCTGGTAGGCAATATGCTTTGCACAGCTTACCACAATTCGCAGGGCTAAATCATGTCATCTTTGGATGGCATTATGCACGGGTCGATGTTCAAGACTCGATTGTCAGCTTTTGTACACAGCAAGCAGATCTAGGCACCGAATCCCACAGGACCATTCCCCTCGATCCTCGACCCGCAATCACTATCCATCCAAATCAGTCGCGGAGCTGATCGCGGCAAGCTTCGCGCGACAAGCCTAAATAGTCGTACCGAACACAGCCGAATAGCTTTGCCGTTCCGTCCTTGGCTCTACCAACGATACCCCGGGCGCTCCTATCACCAAACTCGCTGGCTCTGGCTGGCGTCATATTCGATAAAGTATACAAAGCAAGCGGCATAAGGATATAGGTAATGCAGTAGCATATAGGCGCGACTCAGTGGATCGTGTCAGCGTGGATTAATTCAGGGCATGCATCCATTGACATCGTGAGGTTTGCGTCGCTGCTTCAGATTACAATATTGCTCAACCTTGTCCGCTTGGAGGCACAGACACGACATGTTTATCGCATTGAATGATAGTAAAGTTGAACAGTGGCTATCTCATGGCCGACTGCGTCACAGCTTCAGGGCATGGTATGACAGCGATGGCAAGCGGCAAAAACGGCAAAGTGCCGTGGAGTTGCTGGATATGGACAACAGTTCCTGTGTGGTAAGCGGAAAGCTACTTTGGCTGCAACAGCCAATGCATCGGTGTGCATGAGTTGTTCTTAGGCGAGCCGTGGATCGATCGTAGAGATGCATTCATTATTCAGTGCGGGCGTAGCGGAGGTTGAAGGGGCAACGGACGGGTTGAAGCGCACACGCCAATCCGCAGACATTCTGGAAAGCGGGCAAGTCGGAGCAAGGGATGGCTGTTGATGCAATCGCTCCAGTGATCTCCAGGGTTGTCCAATGCTGCAATGGGGAGGGGCTCGGCCAGCTCGGTCTGCTTGCGAGACCCTGAGCCGTAAGCGTCGTGCCGCGTTCAATATCGCACATGATAACGTGTGCGAATGGAGTGGCAAGACCACTGCAAGCCATGAGGCGAGTGGCAGGTATTAAGTATTTTTTCGCTGGCTTTGCGAGCGGCGACGTAGCACACATTCACGCAGTCAGCCTGCGCTGCTCCGTCCATCCGATACTTCGGGGTTGGTGGCTTCGGCACTGGCGATCTCCAAGGGAGAGCCTTGAGCGAGCATGAACATATCGCGCGGGTGATCGCGCTATTGAGGAGTCAACGCGTGCTCGCGTCGGCGCCAGTGGCCAGCCACCGCTTGCAAAAATCGGCCACCTGCCGTCCTGAGCAAAGCCGGCTAGAGGGGGTGGAAATTCCGACCGGAAGCGAAAGGCCAGCGGATCATGCAACCGTGAAATATAACCCATCAGCTATCATCATTTCGTCAACCTCTCGGACATTGCCAGCGTGCTATCGAAAAACGCAAGCCGGGCGGGTCGTCCAAAGCAAGCAGGTTCCGCATGTCTGGAGCAGCTAAGCGTTTCATGGAAAAGCAAAGGCGAGACCTGACTCTCGGCCCGCCTCACAAAAAGACCATCGTGTCAGGAAAGAAGAGGTGTGGCAGGCTGTATGCTGGCTCGTCGGCCACCACCGGGTGTTAACTGATCGCCCGCCCACCTTTGGCGTCGGGAGAAGCTCGTACGGATTACGCGACGGCGACGGCGAGGCTTCAGAGAAAACAACGAACACGCCCCGCGGTGCAACGGCTGATGAAAAGGCTCCGCAGAGATGCAAATTCTCCTGCGCATAGTGGGGCGGACGGTGTCAGAGAAACGGACAGAAGACTGACGTTGAGACGAGCGGTATGCGCCTCGAATTGCTGAGAACAGAATTTTTTCTGCGGGCGGAGCGGAGCTTCGCAGGCTTTAATCCACCCTGCGGATCCTGGGTTCCACCGTTTGCCAGACCGCAAGTGATGCGGCGTGCATGGGTGGCTGTATGCACGATGATTTGAAGGCCGTTCATATCTGCACATAGTCCATAGTCCGGAAGTGCTTGCATGCTTGCTTGTTCTGATCCATGGCTTTGCCGCGACGCGCGACGACGCGTTGCAGACGGGGTAGACTAAGTTATCAACGCGCTGAGGCGAGCTTCCAGCCTTTTGCCAACATTAGCCGCTGCAGGATCCGGCGCCGGGCTGTCGTGCTCAGGAGTGGGCGGCTGGTCGACCACGGCATGGTGCTGCGACAGCTCGGATGTGACATCAGCGAATCTGAGGAGAGTCGGTTGGGTTGTCGGTGGTGAAGAGAGAGAGCAAAAGGCAAGGGACAGTGCAGTCCGCGCTGCTGCTGCTGTTGCTGCTGCACAAGCGCTTCCCCGGCAGCGAGACGGCGAGACGGCGAGATGGCGAGACGACCAGACGACGAGACGGCGAGCATGTACAATCTTCACGAAAGATCTGCACGCTTGAAGCTGGCTGCCGGGTCCGACGAATCACGTTGCACGCATTGGACGGATCTGGCTTGAAACTCGCTGTGCGAGGTGTGGCCCTACGCAGCTGCACAGCCGGCGTGTCACGAGAGATATGCCAGTCCGTCTCGACTGAGTTGAGCAACATTGAGCAACACCTTGGCATTGAGGCTGGGTCCTGCCCAATTGACTGCCTGTTCGTACTCGCCTCTGCGGCAAACGGGCGTTGGGCGCTGGGCGCTGGGCGCTGAGAGCTGAGAGCTGATGGATGCCGAGGACCGTGATGCCGCACACACTCACGAGCTAACTATCGTCAATCATCAATCATCAATCATCAATCATCCATCAATCAATCATCATTACTGCTGCAGCTGACAGCGCGCGTCCGTAAGGTTCAGCTTTGGTCGCCAGACCGCGGCAGCCAATCTCGAAAGCATATGCAACGGCGGGCGAGGCAGCGCCCGGGAGCCACTGAGCAGGGCGCCAAGCTGCGCGATGCCTGCAGCCAGCAAAAAGGATCCGCCATCCGTTGTGCTAAGTTGGAGAGGCGGAGTCCGCGAACGGCGAGGGGACAGGAACAAGGCTACCCAGGACAGCGGAGTGTAGCTTGGGCCCGGAGGAGCCATGCGAGAGCAACGCAGAGCCATGAATGCGAACAAGGTTTCGGCCGCACTGTTTCGAGGCCGTCCAGCAGCGCAGATTGGACGCCGACTTTGATACTGCAGACCATGGCTTCAGCCTGATGTGTGTGCCCCGAACGCCCTCAGCCAGCCGTGCCGTCGTGTTTCTGCCAGTCTGGAGGGGATGGGGGGGAGGAGGAGGATGAGGAAGAGGAGGAGGAGGAGGAGGCGACGGCGACGGCGACGGCGAAAGAGGGCGGTGGACATGGCTCTCTCTTCCTCTCTCTCTCTGCCGTGAGCGAGGGCGTTTGTTGGACCTTGGACAGCGTGGACCGTGAGGCGCCGACGGAGATGAGGCAGCATGCACGCTGTACAACTCCTGAACGTACGCAGCCCGGGACGAGCGCCGTCTCTACCTACTTTCTCTCATCATCTCATCAGGCTCTGGTCTGCGCCAGCCGTGGCACCTTCAGTCGCGCGCGCTGGCTGGTAGCTTGCGCGCAGCACGGGTTTCATGGGTTTCATGGCGAGCGCAGTTGCATGCCAATGCCGTCTGGCCGTGTCGCCGTAAAAAGCAAACGGACAAGCGTATGCCCAGTTGCTAGTGACCAGTTGAACCAATGCCAGAGCCCAGTGGATCGCTCGCGTCGTGGCCGGCGTCCTTTGTTGTGCAGCGTGCCAGTGAAAGTGCCAGTGAAAGTGCCAGTGGCCGGTGCCAGTGCCAGTGCCAGTGCCAGTGCCAGTGCCAGTGCCAGTGCCAGTGCCAGTGCCAGTGCCAGTGCCAGTCAGTTCCAGTGCCAACGACGGCGAGTTGCGGGGGTCCTGCTGGGCTTGCCGGCTGGTTGTCTCGTCGCGGCCCATGCCCGTCTAGAGAGAGCCTGGTAACCACCACACATGGATGCGGCTTAGCCTGCCTCTGCCTCCTCGCGAATCGCTGGCCCCGTCGTGAGAGCAAAGCAACAGCCGCTCCTCTTCGTCCGTCCTCATCCTCAACCCTCACCTTCTCTCTCCCTCCCCCCTCCTCTCCCCGAAACTCTCGGCTTTTCAGCGGTCCCAGTCTAGTGAACGGGTATGTATGTGCACAACTTATCCCCTTTGCACATCATTACCGCCATAAGATCTTACGATCCGTGGCCTGCCCACTTCCCCTGCTCCTTCACCACCTGCACTCTTCTCACCACCACTGCCTGATCCTGCACTCCTTCATCACTCGACGGAGCCCCCCCTCAACACATACCGCCGTCGTCTCCATCCCGTCTGACAGACCCCCTATCGCAGAGTCGACGCACTCGATCCTACCAGATTCGAGTCACGAAGCCCTCTTCACTGGACCTGTCAGCTGCGTGCACATACTATTGTATATTGTGTGCATTGGTAAGTCCACCATGTCTTCGTTGTTGCCTTGCCTACCCCTCTGCCCTCCTGCCCGCCGCTTCCGAGACGACCAAACGCCGCCTTGCCACGACTCGAGACAACCGACGACACCGCCCCGCAATCGGAATCCGACTTCGAACCTTATCCGTATATCCGTAACTCGACGCATCCGACAAGGGGCCAATAAGCATTGGAGGCGTGTACAAGCTGTTCGTGGTCCGCGGCGATGTCTGAGGAGATGTTCATGGAAAACTTTTGCTGGCTCAGGAGTCGCCGGTCGGAAATCGAAATTGAACATCGAAACGTGACACATGGCCTCTGTCTCGAGATTCCGGATCGGACCCCGCGTCTTGCAAGGCTTGCAATCTTGCCTTGTCTTGGCCGTGTTGTCATTACTGGCGAAGTCTCTTGTCAATTGCTTGAGAAGATCCTGGCTGGATCAAATTATTCGAAAGAATCTCCAAGCATTGTGTCCTAGGGATATTCAATCGCCGCGGCCGCTACATTTATGTGGTTCCTGGCTTCGCCTGTCTTGGAAGTTGGTCTTGCTTTGTCTCAGCCATTCCTGCGTTACCAAGACCTGAAAGAACACGACAATTGGCGAGCATGCCTTCGCAGGAACCACGCCCTTGTCCACGCCAGAACCGCGCAACAGGCCCAACGGAACCAGAACCATCGCGTTTAGCCGCGGCCCTTCAATCACAATGCTTCGAAAAACAGTCAGACCATCCAGCTAACAAGTTTTGTCTCAATGCCAGTCCATCTACCTCCTTTGCTTGTCGTATTTCGGCCTCGCCCGATAACGCAAGCTTCCATCACAAAACTCGACACTGCTGCATCGCAAGCGGAAAGCACCAAGTTCAAGAGTACTGCCAGCCCGTCGCTAAAAATTAAAAGAAGAAAAAAAATCCCCGAAGAAAGGTTCGCTAATTGGTTCGTAGGCTGGTGTTCTTTCTGCCGGAGGTCTCCGCATTCTCAAGGTTCCTCCTTGACGAGCAGCCTAGCACCTAAGGAAACCCTTCGGCGGACTCGTTAATTCGTGCTCTGCCTCCTGAGTATCCCTGCGAACGCCTTGGCTCAAGACAAAGATTGATCGTGTTCATTCCGTACGGTCACTGAATGCCACTTGCAAGGGACTCAATTGTTCCTGGTTCTCTCACCATCGTGTCTTCATTTCTTCCCGTACCTACTCGTCACTCCTTAACCTTAATAATCTAATACACAAGGTATGAGCAATCTTGACCCTGCGTGAACAATCGCGTCACGTAGATCTTTACTAATCCGCGGCACGTTCCAGGCGACACCAGCTTTTATCTCACTCTCCCGACCACTTCGGCGAGAGAATCCGAGATACCTCGGGTGAAACGTCATTTCCTTCCCAACTAATTACAGTCACTTCAGTCTTTCACAAGACATCCACTCTCTAATCAGTCCTTCGGACCTTTCACTCTCTCAACGCTCTTCAACCGACCCTTCCCGGAGAACGGACTTTCAATCTTTACACCAAACCTAACATCACCCAACATGGCTTTCAACAACAACAACAACAATAACAACACCCAGCGGTACGGCCACTGCGACAGTTACTTCATGGAGACCGATGACGATGGTATCTACGCCATGAGGGCAGAAGCCAGGGAACGTACTCGGGCAATCGCAAGGATGCAGCAACGGGCATTGGCAGACGAGCTGTCCAGGCAGACAGCCGAGGAATACCAGGAGGATGTTCTTGACCACATGGAGCACATGGAGGTGAGACTTTGCGACAATGCAATGTCTACTTCGCCTTGCTAACTTCATGTCAGGCCGAGACCATGCCCGACGTCAATTCGATCGACATCCAAACCGAGATCCAGTGGTTCATGCGGCCGTATCTTCTCGATTTCCTCGTCGAAGCCCATGCTGCCTTCCAGCTACTTCCCGAAACTCTCTTCCTCGCCGTGAACCTGCTCGACAGATACTGCTCGCGCAGAGTCGTCTACAAGCGCCACTACCAGCTCGTCGGCTGTGCCGCCCTGCTCATCGCCGCCAAGTACGGTGACAGGAAAGAGCGCGTCCCCACCGTCAGGGAGCTGAAGTCTATGTGTTGCTCCCTCTACGATGATGAGATGTTCACCCAGATGGAGTGGCATGTTCTGCAGACTCTCAACTGGATCATCGGCGCCCCCACCGTGGATGGCTTCCTCCAGATCGCCATGGCAGAAGTAACATACGACGCCGAAGTTGAGCACATGGCTTGGTACATCAGCGAAATCGCTCTCTTCCACAAGGAGTTCGTTTCGACAAGGCCCTCCGTTCTCGCCCGCTCCGCACTTGCTCTTGCCAGATGCGTCCTTGGACGTTCAACCAGCAGGCAATCTGACTGGGCGGCTACCTACGACCCGGTTACCGTGCTCAACCTTTCCAACCACCTCTACCAGCCATCTCAGGTTCTGTCAAGGAAGTACGCCTCGATGCACTTGTCTGCTGTCTCGACGACGGTAGAGGAATTCCTGCAACGTCAAGCGCAAATCGCCAGACGCAACATCACTCCGCCCACACCACCCATGTTGGAGGAGAAGCCAGCCAACGACGCCTTCCTAACCCCGCAAACACCCGTAAAGAACCACTACGGCACAGCAGTTGTCAACCACGGTTGCCTCACTCCTCCCATCACCCCGGAAAGCGAGCATGGCGAACCTAACTACGCGAAGAACGCGTTGCTGCCGCGGATATTCCCCGCGACGCCGACGCCGACTTCAGCACCACAACAGCAGGGACAAGCTCCTTACCAATATCAACCGTTCCTGCAGCCGCGCCCGGTTCAGTAGCTCATCCATGGCTGAAAGCTCCGTTGTCGGTATGAATCGTCGACCTGATACCTCTCGACACACAAGATTCCATTCTCCTTTTCATGTATCAACCAACTATGTATGAGCGTCATAGCGTTGTTATCTTCTATTGCATTGCGAGCGTTTTTTCGTCGATCAAATTGCCCAGTTTCAGCATTTCCTTTGTTAGTAGATCACCAAAAGCGTGATCGTTTGCTTTTTTCGAGGATAGGCAGCGAGGATTGCGCGAAGGTCAACAGAACAAAGACTGGTTCGCTTTCGTGTGACAGGATATGGTCAGGGGTAGGAAAGTTGCCACGGCATTCGAGGCACTGGACAGATGGTGATCCAACCGTGTCATGCTATCGATGAGTGGACAACTTCCTAATGCGCCCTGGCCACCGTGTGAAAAGCGGTGGAAGGTACGAAATTGCACAAGGACAACCTCGAGCTTCATCCTTTCCGGCTTCTTCGCCCTCATCAAAAAGAAACAACAAACCAAAGCCACCAAAAAAATCGATCCTCCCCATATTTTCCAAATGGGCGTAGAGATACCCCTTTTGTTTGTTTTTCTACACCAAACTTTGCTAGTAGGCTTCGTCGATCCTTTCACAAGAACAAGAAGAACACAGGGTGTCGGAAAGTACGGTACATAGTATCGTGGCTGCTCTTAGCTAAAGAGGAGGAATTTCCGTTTCCTACGTACTATCATGGTATGGGGTAGGGCGGATGGGTAAAGGGGGGTTTTTTCCTTAAGGACACATAAACCAGATTGTCGATCCGACTGAGCTGAGCTGGGAGGGGGACATAGTAAGCATATCCAACGGCTGCGCAAGGAAAACCCATAAAAAAATATCCAACGTTGTACATTCTCTCGCACAGGTTCCATGCGTGTGTGCTGTCGCTGCTGCGTGTGGGTGACATTTTTGCAGTCGTTTTGGGTGTGGGCGATGCCATTGCTGCGTTCACTGGGTAATGGTGCTGGGGAACTCACGTGGGCGATGCCTGGAGTTCACGTACTGGGTCAGAAGCCTGCGTGTGTTGCCGGCAACATCTCCACGAAAACTGACATGTCCCTGGTCGTCTCTCCACAACATGATGGTCCAGGGTCTATCAGGGCTCTCCGCGGCCCTCGTTAACTGGTGATGTTTTCGAAGACGCTTGCGGCAGCGACGACTGCCGTTTCTGCTCGCGCGCCTACCCAGTTTACCCAAGGCAGTCAATATACTCTGTCTTAACCGCCATCCCGTCGTCAACCATCTTCTCATCTCAACCTCCTGTTCTGATAACTCAAAGCCTAGTCGTATCATCCACACAACCACTTCTCTGTTGCAAGCGGCAAAAAATCCACTCGCTCTTCACTGTTGACCCGTTCTGATTCCCGGTCCGCTTTTGCACTGGATACATACAGAACGGTAGACAGACATCCAGACACACTGCAGCGCTGATACCGTACGCGGACTCGATCACCTCACCCTAACGATGGTATCCAAGAACCTGCAAAACATGCCCGTTCGTCCTCGCCATCACCCTTTTCATCATCTCGTGGCCGAGAGGACTGAAATTGTAACATCTGCATAGCTAGCACAAGTCCACCTACCACCCCAAGCCTCCCCTTCTCTTCCCGAACCCATTCCCCCTCCGCCGCCATGCGAGATCCCATGGCGTGGACGTTCGCCGCCGGACTACGAAACGCCACCGGACTACGAGAGGCGACGACCACAACGTCCTCTATACTCGCACCCCTTCTACGTCTTGCTGAACTCGCAACCGCGCCACATTTCCCGCCATGTCGAGGGCCGGAACACGCCACCTCGGACCCCCGAAGCTCCAACCAACTACCACCAACACTCATTCCAGCACTTCACCAAAACCAGAGACCCCCGTGCCCTAGAAGCAGCAGCCGACAACCCGAACGCCGTTACCCAATCCCGTCACCACGCTGACCGATTCGACCGTCGTCGTGGGTGCGTCGGCTGTTGCATCTGCGTAGACCCTTGTGGCCTCGCAGAAGCAGTCGACGACGGCGCGTTCAAAGAAGAAAGAGGTTCCCGCGCCGGACGCTGGAAGTGGTGGTTAAGGTCGACGTGTGATGGCTCGATGGCGGTTGGTTTGCTCGTGTCGCTTTTGATTGGGATTGCGGTTGGGGTCAGTGTTTGGTATAGACGGAAGGTTGCTGGGACGTTGTAGTTCCTTTTGTGGGGTTTTGTGTCTTGTGTCGTCCTGGGAGTCTGTGGCAAGGGAGGCGTTCGGAGTACTTCGGGCGTACGACGGGGTTCTGGCGAGGTGCGTAGTGATTGCGCATGGACTGGGACGGGCCTGCAATGCGCTTTTGGCTGGCAAAGGGGAAGATCTGTACAGAGTACAGGTTTTGAGCTGGACTCTTTTTCCAGCCATGGGTTGCTAGCAAGATTACATCAGGTTATTGTTTTCTAGGCTAGTCGGTGCATCACCACATCTGGCCCTCGATAACTGTGTCAGAATGGTAAGGCAAAAGGACTGTCGAGCTGGACATCTCATTTACTGTACCCGACCTCGACATCACGGCGATGAATCTCGCGCGTCTCGGATAATCACTGCATCATCGTGGCATGCTGGGAGTGGTAACTGAGACTTCGCTGTCATCATGTCCAAGGCAACGTCAGCAGAATCCATAAAACATGATTATTCGACGCTGTTGACTCTAGCCCAGACCACCGCTCAGCCTGCCAGAGGAGCTTCAACCCACTTCAATCAGGGCCCGTGAGTCGCAACGCAGACCGATAATCAAGATACCGTGGAAAAGTGGCCATGGGGATCGGCATGTACGGTGACGACTGGGTTAATATGAACTCGGCGTTGCATGCTCCGTACCTGACACATCCCGTCTGCCTTCACGCACCAAGCACCCTATTTACCGTACGGCCCCGTCATCTTCGCCGCACCGCTGACCGCACCCTTCGCCATGTTCATGGCCGAGTGAGCCAGGCTGCCCTTGGCCGCGCTCAGTGCGTTTGTGAAGTAGGCGGGTATGGCTATCATGTCCGCCGCTATCGAGATCTGGAAGACTGTCAGCCCGGGTTGTATGAGTGGCGAGCATGCACGGCAGAAGCGGGACTGGTGCTGACCATGTGGAAACCTTTGTCGGCGTACTCGCGTCCCTGCTCGCCAGAGGTGCAGTAGATACCCGTTCGCTTGCCGTTGTCGACGGCGGCTTTGTGTATGCGCGCGACTTGGTTGACGGTCAGTACGGGGGTTTGAACGTCTCGGGGACGGAGAAGGGGTTTGGAGAAAGGAATCGGAGATCAAAATCGCGAGAATGAAATGTAGGAGAAAAGAATTTGAGATCAGAACCCGGGAAATAAGGGCCCGGGAACATGATCGGGAGACTGAAAGCCGTGAAACGCGATTAGGAGAACTAAGTCGGAGAAAAAAGTACGGATACGAAGATCTGGGGAACATATCAAGGAGAAGGAAATTGAGGGAACAGAATCCTAGGATCACAATCTGGAATCGGGAGAACAAAACCGAGAGAAGTCGAATCCGGAGACGTGCTATAATCAAACAACAACACTTACTCGCATCACCCAACTCCTCCCTCACAACCCCATCCAAAACCGGGTACCCGATATTATTGCCCAAATCAAACGGCCCAATCAACAAAACATCCACCCCCTCCACCCTCGCAATCTCATCCACGTTCTCCAGCGCCTCTTTCGTCTCAATCTGCACAATCGTAATCAACGCGTCGTTCGCTTCTTGCAAGTACTGCGTGCTGCTCTGGTTGCTGAACGTGCCCATTGGGAACGGGGAGCCGAAGCCGCGCGTGCCGACGGGTGGGAATTTGGCCGCGGAGACGAGGGCGCGGGCGTCGGCGGCGGTGTATAGGAGGGGGACGATTATGCCGTGGGCGCCGGAGTCGAGGGCTCCTGGGGGCTGTGTTGGTGGGAGGGAGTGGTGGTGGGGGAGTACGTACGTTTGACCATCCAGGTTTCGTTGGCGGCGATGCGGACGACGGGGCTTACGCCGCAGCTTGCGATTGCGGCGACTGCTTCGTGCATTTGGCCGTCTGGAAGGAAAAGGTGTCAGAGTCAGGAGTGATGGAAAGTTCACATGATCAAGGGTTCCGGTGCGGACCGTCAATGTTGCCATGCTCGGTGTCGACGCAAATCCAGTCCATGTTGCAGCGAGCAATGGCTCTTGCATGGTTTGTCCCTGGCAGCATCTGTCGAGGTGGGAAGTCAGGTGTCTCAGTTGATATCATGGCTTGTGAATCTGTAGCTGTTCACCTGCCATCCTCCAAAAGTAGCGCCGCCCTTCTTGAGTGCCTTGTGGAGGCGATTTGCGGATTGCATTGAGCTCATCTTGATCGGGACACCAAAGGAGGACTTGGACAGAAGTGAGGAGAGAGAGAGAGAGAGGTTGTAAAGAGCAAGTATGGACTAGAGGTCTGCTTCATCATCTTTTAAAAGAACGAGAGGTTGCACCCGCCCCGCATCGATCGTCATTTACCCCACGTAGTCATCAGCTAGCGAAGTCGCAACTTGAGGTTTTCGCCCATATCTACCATTGCCATACACCTCAGCATTCAATTTCCACCGAGGCCCAGTCGATTCAATCATGGCCGGAATGCACACGCGAAGCAAGCCAAACCTACGCTTCTACCTGTTTGAAGCAAGCCTCGAGTCCAATTCCTACGTCATTGAAGCAAGTCTGGACAGCGTCTACAAGGAGACAGAGGTGATTCTGCCTTCGATTCAGACAGTCGAAGTAGGCTCAAGCCCGCACAGGAGCAAGCGGAGAGGTCGAAGTGCGCCCGGAAATCACGACTGGATGTTTCGTTGCTCTTCAGCACTCAATTGCCGCTCGTCGATGACTGTGCGTCCGTCTCCAACAATTCAAGTGTTGCCGGACTGTGACTTTTCAATCCTGTCCAAGGCCGCCTTGATTTGATTTTGATCAAAGCGATGCCACAGCTTGTTCTCCTGGGGAGTGTATAGCAGCTTCTCAGTCACTGGGCCAATATGCGCCTGCCAATGATTTTAGAATGCAGCGTCATCGGGATGTCGTGAGAGAAGCGGTGCATACCACCGGAACGTCAAGCTCGTATAGTAGTTTCCAAGACGCCTTCCCCGGCGCCATAACATCAATCTCCTCGTACTCGAACGGCCTCTGCTGTTGCACTTTCATCAGGGTTGCCTTGGCGTTGTCGCAGAGCCCGCAGCCCTGACGGGTGAAGAGCGTGACGCGGCAGGCCTGGTGCAGCAGTCGGCGCGTGGGAGAAAACATGGCTATGCGTACCGCTGCTGCTGCTGCTGCTGTGGTCTGTCTGTTGTGTTTTGACGGAATTGACTTGTTGACGGGTGAAGCTCCAGGACTGAAGCTCCAGGACTTTCTTCCGCTGGCCGGCGGCCCTGACGCCAGCCCACCAGTGATCCTCGCCGGGATCCCCTTCTGGCGGTCAGACCAAACGGCTTCCAGAATATTCAGCAGCGAACCAACCAACCCGCAACGGCCGCTCGCGCCCATCTCAGCCTCTCCCGCCGGCACCGACTTGAAAGCTTCCCCTGCTGAACAAGTAACCTCTTCCTCCTGCTCCTAGGGACAATCGGCACAAGAATGGCTAAGAAGTGCGTGCACAAAGGCTGCGGCAAGTCCTACGAGGCCGACTCCAGCAATGACGATTGCGTCTACCACCCCGGCCCGCCCGAATTCCACGAGGGGCAGAAAGTTAAGTACCCTACTTCGAAGCTTCTTCGTCGTGGCCACTTCACCTTGTCCAGAACACCGATGCTGATGGAGACCAACCAGGCTGGAAATGCTGCAAGCCTCGCGTCCTGACCTTCGACGAGTTCCTCGCCATCCCGCCCTGCACAACAGGCAAGCACTCCGACATCGACGACACGCCTGTACCCGAACCCCAGACCATCGCCGCCGACGCGCCGCAACCGGTAGACTCGCTGCCTGCGCCTGTCGCTCGTCTTCCCACTCGTCCCGCTGCCCCAGCTGCGCAAACCCCGCCGTCCAAATCCCCGGCCCCGCCTGAGGACGAGTCGGACGATCCGAGTCTGCCGATCCAGCCGGGCCAGTCGTGTCGAAGAAGAGGTTGTGGGGGGAGCTACGTGCCTGATAAAAGCAGGGAGGACGAGAAGTGCGTGCATCATCCCGGCGTTGCGATCTTCCACGAGGGCTCCAAGGGGTGGAGTTGCTGCAAGAGGCGGGTGCTGGAGTTTGATCAGTTCATGAAGATTGAGGGGTGCAAGACGAGGGATCGCCATTTGTTTGTTGGCAAGGGGAAGAAGGGCGAGGAGGAGAAGCTGGAGACTGTCAGGTATGGGAACCAGTTTTACGGTCTCCGTGGGGTGTATGAAAGCCAGGACTGACCAATTGATCAACAGACATGACTTCTACCAAACGCCCACCCAAGTCATAGCCTCTCTCTTCCTCAAGAAGATCGAAAAGGACGCCTCGACTGTCGAATTCTCCTCTCCCACGACCATAGCGCTGGATCTGAAGACGTCGGACAAGAAGCGTTATAAGACGGAGATGCCGCTATCCGCGCCCATAGACACGGACAAGAGCTCGTTCAAGGTCATGGGCACGAAGCTCGAGCTTACCTTGGCGAAGGCTGATGGTACGAGCTGGGCTGTGCTGAGAGCCGACGACCCTAGGACCGGTGAGATAATTCAGACTGGTAGAGCTGGTCGCGCGTCGTAGCAAGTCAGCGCTGCTCGACTAGTCCCTTCTCCCGATCAAATATAACAAATCGGTCATCGCAATGATGACTCCCACGTGCTTCGATCTTCTCTGCTCAACTCATGTTGCTCTTGTCTTTGCTTGATTACTGCAATGCAGATACCAGGCCATCAAGTCTTCAAAACACCAAACTTGGCTTCTTACCATTTCCGTGATGTCTGTCTGCATTTGCGTGACGACTCCTACATATAAAACAGTACCTTACCGTCCCCTTTCACACACACAGCCTGGACGCGAGATCGCTTCTGCAGCAACGCGTATGAGGGAGTCTTCATCCCTCACAAAGAGTTAGAGAAAGCCACATCTTATCCGATCCACCCACCCCCCGTCAGACCTCGAGCCAACACCACCAAACCCCCGTCCCATCACGAAGCGGGGCACCCCGCCATTTCCCAAGCGGGCGGCCGACATCAGAGTCGGCGGCACACACACACACCAGCTCTAAGCACCCATCCGCGCCATCTCAGTCCCCGGAGCGTCTTTCCGACCCGGCCGCGGATCACGACTCGTCGCCGCTGACGTCCAACCCGGACTTTCCGGCCTTAACTAATCGACGGGGCGAACGAGCAAACTCCGCGCGGAATTGAGTTGGAGCTTTGCGAGACGGGGTTAGGGGGGCGTAAGCGGGGGTAAACGCCGACGGAGGCGCAGGATGGAGGAGGTGTGGGAGTGTGAGTGTGAGTGTGTTTAGAGTTGTTGGGGTTGCGATGAGACGGCTGCGATATGTCTCGGTCGTCGGCTGCTTCCGAGTCGGGATCGCGGCGATCGGCAGGAACGGGCGAGGGACGGCGGACGGGACGACGGTTTGGGTTTGTTACACGGGCGGGAGGCTGCAGGAGGGCTTGTTGGATGGATGGATGTAGGTACGGAGAGGCTGGAATTGACATCAGTGTATCGTGGGGGGGGCGACGGAAGGCGTGCGTGCGTGCGCATATGCAGATTCTGCAATCTGGACCGAGAGAGTCATGCAGGATGCTCGGAAAGCGGTGGAAAGGTGGTGGAATGGTAAACTTAGCTGCTGCTGGACGGAGAGGGGCAAGATGGATAACGTTAGAGCAAAGGCCGACGAGGGGCACACCCGACGCCGGCCCGCGCTCAACCGATCGGCGCAACAATGACATCTTGAGGGCCCTTGGCTGCTGCGGGACCCAACCCCTCCGTCACTGCGCTGCAAAGACTTTCAGGCCATGCATGCGATGGGTCCAACCAAACTCCATAGTTAACGCCGGAGACACTCCACTGGCACTTATATAAGAAGGGAGACGTCGGAGCCGCAGTCCTGGTCTGCATAACTGCTATCCAGCTACCATCTGAAGATACAGTACCAACATAAACACCACTCCACCAACCAAGCAAGCACTTTTGATACCCATTCACGACAGACATCATGGTTCAGATTCTCGGCAAGGACGTTGGCTCCACGGGCTTCGGCCTCATGGGGTAAGCACACACATGCCCACCATCCAATCGTTTGCCTGTGCTGATCCTACCCCCGTAGCTTGACCTGGCGCGCGCAACCCCAGCCCAAGGAAGACTCCATCAAAGCCATGAAGGCCGCCTACGACGCCGGCGCGTACTTCTGGAACGGCGGCGAGTTTTACGGCAGCCCCGAGTACAACTCCCTCCACCTCGTCAACGAATACTTCACCAAGTACCCCGAGCACGCCGAGAACGTCGTGCTGTCCATCAAGGGCGGCTTGAAGGCCAACGAGTTGATGCCCGATGGCTCGCCCGAGAACGTGCGTCGCAGCGTGGACGAGTGTTTGAGGATCCTCGATGGCAAGAAGAAGATTGATGTCTTCGAGTGCGCGAGAGTCGACCCGGATACGCCTCTCGAGACTACCATTGGTACTTTGGCCGAGTATGTCAAGGCGGGCAAGATTGGCGGCATTGGTTTGTCGGAGGTCAAGGCGGACACCATCAAGCGCGCTGCCAAGGTGCATCCGATTGCTTCCGTCGAGGTCGAGTTCTCTCTGTACGCTACCGACATCTTGACGAACGGCGTTACGCAGACCTGCACTGAGCTGGATATTCCCGTCGTTGCTTACTCGCCTCTCGGTCGCGGCTTCTTGGTAAGTTTGCCCAGAGTATTTTTCCGTGTGGACTTGCCCATACTGACATTTGTTGTAGACCGGCCAAATCAAGACGATCGATGACATCCCCGAGGGCGACTTCCGCAGGCACATGCCCAGATTCCAGCCTGAGGTGTTTGACGACAACCTCAAGCTGGCCCATGAGGTTGAGGTATTGGCGAAGAGGAAGCACGCAACCGTTGGCCAGATCGCCCTTGCTTGGGTGAAGGCGCACAACAAGAGAGAAGGTCGCGGTCACATCATCCCCATCCCTGGCGCGACGACGCCAGAGCGCATCCAGGAGAACATGAAGGAGATTACTTTGCACAAGGAGGACATGACTGTCCTTGATGGCGTCCTGAAGAAGGTAGAGGTCAAGGGTGGGCGGTACCCGGAGCAGCAGAGCAAGTACACGGAAGGTTGAACGATGACATTTTGATACCTCTTCATGATTATTAAATCTATATAGCGTAATGTAAACCTGGCAACTATAATCGAATTAGCTACTTGCACCATCAATTGAATGTGATTGTGACAAGGAATGTGTGCGTGTGTAGTCAGATCAAGTGTAGATTTAAGTTAATCCGCATTCAGCTTCTCGCAACTAAGCTCGAAACCGTTGGAATTGCAGAACTCATATTTTGTCATCACTCGGAAGATGGGCGCATTGGACTCGAATGGTGTGCTCACATACCTTTTCATGATTACAGCCCCGGGGCGGAACGTAAATGGGGCTTTGTCGATTCCGTCGTCGCTGAGCCAAGCTGTGGATGTTGGAGGGGAGAAGGTGTGGACGCGACGCGAAATTTATACGCGGAGCGGCTCAACCTCGGCGGCTGCCTACAGCTGAGCACCGCTCACCACCAAGCTCCCGTCCGAGGACCTCCTACCGATCATCATCCCAGCTCCTTCGACCTACAACAACCGTTTCCCACCACCACAACTACACTCCTTCGTGTCCATCATGGACTCACCTGGCTCGCCACTCTCCGACCTGTCCTCCGACGATTTCGCGGAGGACGTAAAGGCGGACGACCGCTCCCTCAGCGTCGACACCTTCCATGCCGCCGACCACGAGGGCGGCCGGCCCACCAAACGCCAGCGCACCGGTCCCTCCGGCCTCTCCAACCATCGCGCAATGACACCTGAAGGAGCGCCACTCATCATCGACCCCGAGCCGGACATCTACCTGTCCGAAGACACCGAAGGCAGCGTTCCGGCGTCGCCGAACCACCCGAGCGGCTTTGGAGGCATGCAGGACGAGGAGAGCTTGGGGCAGGAGCAGGTCACGATGTGCAAGTGGGAAGGCTGCGAGGCGGGGGATATGGGCAATATGGATAATTTGGTGGAGCATCTTCATGATGATCATATTGGGACGAGGCAGAAGAAGTACTCATGCGAGTGGTCGGATTGCTCGAGGAAGGGGATTCCGCATGCCAGTGGGTATGCGCTGAGGGCACATATGCGCAGTCATACGCGCGAGAAGCCGTTCTATTGCACTTTGCCAGGTACTTGATGCACCCCACCGTATCTCCGCAACATAGGACGGGGACAAGCAGCTGACAAGGAACCCGTCATCAATTCAGAGTGCGACCGCGCCTTCACGCGCTCCGATGCGCTCGCAAAACATATGCGAACCGTCCACGAAACCGAAGCCCTGCGCCCCTCCGATCCCGTCCCGAAGCACCACTCCTCGAATCCCTCCAACAAAGCCCAGCGCCTCCGTCTCGTCTTCAAGAAGACCCCCGGCGCCAACGGAACCGACAAATCCGCAACACCAGTCCCCATGTCCCCGCAGCATGACGACAACAAACCCCTCATTGACGACTCGTACGAGAACCATAACGTCATCTACATCGCCAGCTCCGACGGCGCGCACACAACCCCGCTCAAGGAATTTCCCGCAGACATACAGTTCAGCCCACAGGAACTGGCTATGCCGGCACCAGCTCTGATGCGCCTGCTCAAACGGCAAGTCGACTGGGCGACGGAAGAAGCAGAAGAGATCAAAGCGGAACTGGAGGCCCTGGAGCGCAGCCGCAAGGACGAATGGGCCGCCAAGGAATTAGCCCTCGAAAATCTGATGGAGATCGAGCAGCTGCGCATGGAGCAGCGGGATAGATCACTCATTGACGAGGGCGAGGAGTTTGTCAAGGCGTTGAGGGAGGATGTCAGGATCAGCAAGATGTTGGAAATTCAGCCTACGCCGGCGTGGAGGCTGGCGGTGCTGCAGCAGCATGATGACGAGCAGATGGAGCACGAACGGCAAGAGCAGGAGAGGGAGGAGATGGTGGAGAGGGAGAGGGAGAGGGAGATGGACGGGGCGAGCGCGCTTGCGAATTTGGCGTCCGCAGCGACGATGACGCCGAGAATGGACAGAGCGACGGACAGACATATTGCTGAAAATTCGACTGAGTACGCTGGGATAGACGCTGTCAGTGTAGGGCATTTGTAGGGCATTGAGTCAGAAGCGGTTGTAGGAGGTCTGCTAACATTGTTTGAATCTCGTTCTGCGGGGCGTTTGGGCGGAGGGCAAGGCTGGATATGAAAACAATGTATGGCTGAAGGCGGCGGCTGGCGTTTAGGGGACCATCTGATTTGCTGTACGAGTAGGGACCCACGGAGGGATTAAGGCCCGTTGAGGCTCGCTTTTGCAATTATACTGCGCCAGAGATCATGGACAGCACCAACTATCGTACTGTTTGTTCGAAAATCTGCGCGATCCAAGGTAGCAAGCTTTTACTCCGAAGGCTCTTTTGCCGCTGCCGCTCGTACTCCAAAGACACATATCCGTACAGTCGAGATCGTTCCAGTCGACTCTTCAGAACCCATGAAGCCCTTCAACCACGTCTGACCAGACCACTTCACCTCACCAAGGTACATCTCCTAACCAGACCATCTCCCCTCGCCAAAGAACTCCTCCCTAAACCACATCTCCTCACCGCGTTTCCTCACCACATCTCCCTACCAACCCCCCCCCCCCCCCCCCCCCCCCCCCCCCCCCCCCCCCCCCTCTCCCCGCCCTCAAACAACCTCTCCGCGCTCTCCTCATCCCCAGCCACTACCATCCCCACTCTAAAAACGACCCCCTCCTCCCCACCCCCGCTCCAAAAACCCCTTCTTCTCCTCCCAAAAACCTTGCATCGAGCCCGTCCAACAAGGGTTTTTGTGGTTTGTGAGGTGGTTATTAGTAAAGATGTTGGTTCTTTAGTAGTAGTAGTAGTAGTAGTAGTAGTAGTAGTAGTAGTAGTATTAGTAGTAGTATCAGTATCAGTAGCAGTAGTAGCAGTATTAGTAACAGCAGTAGTATTTCATAAGTTACTATCTCAGCCGGTAATGTGTTACGAAGAGACACTGAGTCAAGTGAATCCTTGAGCAGAGCGCCTCCCAGCCTGCTTCCGAGTCACGGTACAAGATCAGATTAGATTACATAGCCGAGGTCGGACCCGTACGCTCCCGGCGCCCATTCTGGTTCTCTAGAACGTTGGAGGTAACGGTCTGGAGGTCGACATATCCAGATAGCTGATTGCGCCGACTTCCCAACCACTCCGGTAGTGATTGTCTCAATTGATACTCGCGGGCCTGGAGTATCTCCTTGGCTTGATTGATGTCGCGGATGTTGATACGCACAAGACGCATATGCTCATTCATCACGTCTGTGGCGACAGCGATGATCTTGTGAGCAGTCTGCATCTCGGCGAGGTCATTCTTGTCGAGAGCCCCGAAGCCATCAGCAAGCTCTCTCTCCACATTCTCAACCTTTGTGACCGCCATAACCAGAGGGAGCGCGTGAACCATGTTGGCTGTAAGCCACCTTGCATGCTCAGCGCTCGGGTTGGGGTACTTCCACAGACGACCCATTGCCCGACCACGTTTCTCAAAGCGGCGGATCGAAGCAGGCCCCCCCTCGATCGCTTTCCGGTTGTTCTCCCAGTCGAACTCTGGCATGATAACAATCCCCTCCTTGAATGCATCCCACTGATACACCTCCATGGGCTTCATTCTGGTTCGCGCCAACTCCTCCGCATTGAGCGAAGTGTGAGCCGAGCGGAGGGACCCAGTAGTCACGGCCAAGCTCTTCCCCTCCATCACCACACTTCCCAGCACCGAGAGCTTACGCGCAACCGTTTCAAGTGAATCGCCAAGCTGTGGAATTTCAAGGAGAGGCGCCTCCTCATCCTCATCCATCTCGTAGACCACGTTGTGGATACCCTCGCCAAACACCTTACCGACGGTCTCGTCAGGCGTGGGATCGTCCTCTCGAGCAGGGCGTCTGCGCTTGTTGCTCAAGACTTGCCTGTTCTGGCTGTAGGGATTGGTGGCCATGTTGTTGTCGATTGTGGGGTTTGATTTCTTTGGTGAAAGCGAGAAAGGTTCGTCGAGGAAATTGGTTATCGTAGGCGGGTACTTGTTGATTCGGCTTGTTTTCTATGTGGTGAAAGCGAGAAAGGTTCGTCGAGTAAAGTGGTTGTCGTAGGCGGGTGCTTGTTGATTCGGCTTGTTTTCTATGCGCGCTGAGAGGTGTAGGTCTTGAACTGAAGGTGAGATGATTGAGTGTTCGAATTCGCGCCATGAAGGTGTTTTGAGGCAGGAATGCGGGGGAGCTCCAGCTTCGAGATCGGCCTCGAAACAGCAAGATCCCAGGATGGACAACAAGAAACTTAGAGATCAATTACTTCCAGCGCTGAATCTCGCCTTGTTGGTCGCTAGCTATGCCATCCTCCAGCCTTTTTATTTACACCAACACCGGTCGAGTTTGAAATGACCAAAAGACTCATGAACGCTTCCAAGCCACCTGCACTTCAAGCTGCGTGCTGAATCTGCAACTACAAGTGCCGTGCAATATAGCTCGCCTCAAGAATGCTTCGTCAAGCTGCAACAGCCATCACTGGTGACCGCTCATGAGCTCTTCTTGCCCTTCCTCTTCTCGGCCTCGGAGTTCTTGAACGGGAAGTTGCTCGTCCTCTTATCAGCGCCAGTCTTGCGACTAATACGCCCATCGCTGCTAGCAAACAGAATGCACCACAAGCCGACAGCGGCCAGCGCAGTACTGCCACCAGTACCCAACGCAAACGAGCTGACGCCCGTCTCTGTCCACAGCGCATAACAGTAGAAGGCGGTAACAGCGTGGTAGAGGGTGGTCACGGTGAGAGTGGGCAGGGCATACGGCGCCTTGGGATCCTGCGGATCGGTGGAAGCGCCGCCTCCAGCTGTGGATTATGTGGTCAGCGATTGACGGAGAATGAAGCTGCGGGACTACGTACTCGTGCTAAGCCGCGAAGAAAGCGGAACAGAGCCTGTCAACAGGACGTTCAGGACTCCCATGGCCACTAGGGTCAAGCCCAGCATGCGCGAGAAGTAAACCTCGAGGACTAACATGGAAAGCGTTAGTTTGACTGCGGGCGCAATGGCGACGAGCGGAATCGTGGCCTACCAGTGGCTTCGCGCACTTCGGGCGACAGCATCGCGACGATGATGGTGGGAGAGGTGACGAGCGGGGCAGCCTGGAGAGCGAACCAGCCGGCGGTGCCGTAGGTGTAAGAGTAGAAGACCTGGAGCAATGGATCAGCGGGAGAAGGCAGCGAGCACACGAGCAGGCAAGCTCACGTCCATGTTGATGTCGAAGAAGTAGTATTCGGCGACTGTAGAAGTGGAAAGAGTTTCTGGGGAGTTGAGGTGAACAAGAGTGTCTGAGATAGATTGATGTGTATGGGAGAATCAATGGGAGGGAGAGCGCGGCGGATTGAAGCGGGCAGGAGTTTGAGAGCAGAAGGCCGGGGCTGAGCTACGTCATGCTTGCTATTGGCGGCTGATGTGCGGTGCCTGATTGCCAAGGCAGCCCTGTCCTGTTTACCCCACACCACCCGCCATCATCGTGAGCTTGCAGCCTCCCGAGTTCCCGCTCGAGCTCGAGAACCCGCCCGTCTCACCTTGATCCAATGATTTGATCATGGACGAAAAACACGCCTTCAAAGCCTTGGCCGACAAGCGCACCATCGCCATCGCCTTCTCCCTCCTCACCGTCGCCTTCTTCTGGAATCTCCCCACTCTCGACCGCTTCCAGCACCGCATCGTAGGAGGAGGCCTCGGAGGCCTTGGAGGCAGCGCTAACAACGCCGTCGCATCGTGGTGTCCTCTGTACGAGCCACCGCCAAGCCTCGACGATGGCCTGGATCGGTCCAACAAGTTTGGCCATCACATCTACGTCCTGCGGCAGGTGGAGCGGTTGAGAGCTGCTGTCAAGGTGCCTACCGAGAGCTATGATGACAATGGCGACGTTGATGTTGACCCGAGATGGCATACTTTTGACGAATTCCATGAGACTTTAAGGCATTTGTTTCCCTTGGTGTTAGTTGGACCTGCATCGTTGTAGTGCTGCGAATGAGCACTGACCGTTTCTACGCAGTCATGAAAAGCTCACGCTGGACAAAGTTAATAAATACGCTCTTCTGTATACATTCCCAGGCGCCTCGGAGCATCTGAAGCCCGTCCTGTTTGCTGCCCATCAGGACGTCGTGCCCGCGACGTCAATTTCAAAATGGACTCATCCGCCCTACGATGGCTACTACGACCGCCAGTTCCTGTGGGGCAGAGGCTCTTCGGACTGCAAGAACAACCTCATAGGTATCCTGTCCGTCGTTGAAGATCTCCTGGCCCAGAACTGGAGACCAAAACGAACCATTCTCCTCGCCTTCGGGTTTGACGAGGAGACCGGAGGGGAGCGCGGAGCTGCCCATCTCGGCACTGAGCTGGAGAAGAGATATGGAAAGCACGGTCTCGAACTGATCGTCGATGAGGGAGGTATGGGCCTCGAAACGGTTGGAAACTACGTATATGCTATGCCTGGCGTGGCAGAGAAAGGCTACGTCGATATTATCCTCAGACTTGATGCAGATGGGGGACATAGTTCGAGACCGCCGAAGCATAACGGCATTGGCATGATGGCCGAGATGATCATTGCCCTTGAGGATAACCCCTTTAAGCCACGACTGACACGCGAGAATCCGTACCGAGGCCTGCTTGAGTGCCAAGTCAAGTACACACCGGAAGAGGTGGAGCCCTGGCTGAAGAGTGCTCTTGAGAAGAATGAAGATGGACTCGCTCTCGGCGCTCGTTTGGCCGAATCGCGCGGGAGGGAGTCGCAGTACTCCTTTCAGACTTCCCAAGCCGTTGATATCATCCATGGTGGGAATAAGATAAATCAGCTTCCGTATGTCCCCGAAAGAACTTCTCTCGACTTGAGCTAACAGTTGTCCAGGGAAAGCGTGACTGCGGCCATCAACTACCGCATAGCTCTGCACGACTCTGCCGACAGCATCAAGCAGAGCGTTTTCGAACTTCTGAAGCCCTTGGCCCGCAAGCATGGTCTAGCCGTCGACGCCTTTGGTGAAAGGAAATTCGAAGCCTTGGGCGACAGAGCGACTACGGGCACTCTTACCATTACCTCGGAGCTGGATCTCTCGCCTGCCCCGATTTCTCCAACCGGCGCCGATAACAGCGTATGGCGGCTCTTCGCCAGCACCGTCAGACAAGTCTTCGAGGATACGCCCATCCTTGCAGGCAAGACGGTCGTTCCCGTGGGAGACATCCAAACAGTAAGTTACCTTGTGGACGCCCCGTCCTCTGTTCCCACGCTCAACCAGTTTGGCCATCAACCTGGCTTACTGACCCCACTCGTAGGGGAATACGGATACGATACATTACTGGAACCTGACGCAAAACATCTACCGCTTCTCGCCGAGTAGGACAGGCACACGCTTCAACGCACACACTGTGGACGAGAAGGTCGACATGCTTGCCCATGCTGAAGGCATGAGGTTCTACTATGACCTCATTCGGAATTTCGACGATGCTGCTGTAGGTGCGTAGATAGGTTGCTTTTTTGAACATGCATGTGGGTTGTTGCGGGGTTGTTCCAGGCTCGGGATGTGGAGGTGGGCACCTCAAGATATCAAATCCTCACGTGCCGGACTCAACTTCAAAACCATACTATACCATCTCATCGCCAACCGCCTACCCTGCCCTCGTCCCATCTCTCCTTCCTCTCTTGCCGTAGATAGGCAATCTTTCTCCCCTCCCTGATCCGCCTCACAAACTCGGCTACTTCCCGGTCGCTGGCCTGTCCGCCCTCGCCCTCGCCGTCCAAGAAGCTCTCCTCTAGCCCGCGACACAATGCTTCTTGCTCACTGATCGCAGCACTCAGCCTCTGATAGAGCGCAGGCGGACCGAAGTCTCGCAGCGCGGCGTCCTGCTCGGCTTGCTTGGAACGCCATTGGCGCTCGAGTGCTCGGAGCGAGAGGAGACGCGTCTGTGTGGCATGGCGCTGGTGCTGGAGGTGCGATTCGAGGTTCTTGAGGGAGTCGGCGAGGGCGAGGTTGGCGGCGAGTAGCTCTTGGAGGGGCGCGGTGGAGGCGGCAATGGAGGGGTGGGCTGTGTCGGGACTGTGGACGAGGGCGCGCTGCAGTGCGGGGTCTTGGAGGACGGCTTGAAGGTCCGCTGTGCTGCATGGATTATCAGTGATGCTTTGTACAAGGTTCGTGAAGCGCCGACGCACTTCTTGTCCTTCAGGATATCCGGTAGCCAGCCCGCCGGTGGGGGCTCAATTGGCGCATGCTGCATGGCTGCAGCTTGATCTCCATACTGTTGCGCATGCTGGTAGGCGGGGTCGATGGGCGGTGGTGGCAGAGGAGGACCAGTCTGCGGCGTGGCTCTGCCGCTAGAGTGTGCGGATGGCTTTGGCGGAGGCGGCGGCGGGGTGGAGGAGTTGAACTGGAAGTGGGACTGGGACGGGCGAGGGGAGTGGTAGGACATGACGGCGGGGGGAGAAGGGGGTTGCATGCAACGGGAAGGGAGTCGGTGCGCGCGAAATGAGACAAACGAGACGGACGAGAGGGACGAGACGGAGTGAGGCGCAGCTGGTTCTCTGGCGGGTGGCAGCTGTGGTGGAGATGACGATAGTCTCTGGGGGGAGGGGGGGTTGTGACCTTGAGGGATGCGATAAGATGGCGGCTCTTCTGTTTCTTCGGAACAAGGCCGGGCGGGGCGGAAGCTGACCGCGACAGAAGCTGGAGCCTCAGGCTCGAACGGGAGACCCCTGACCCGCTTGCTGGCAGGCTGGCAGGCTGGCCAACCTGGACGGGGGAACTTGACAGGCGGACAGAGACAGCGAGCAGCACAGCAGCACAGCAGTACAGCAGCCCACCAGCCCACCACCACACCAGTCCACCAGCCCACCAGCCCACCACCACAACCAGTACAGCAGCCCACCAACCCACCACCACACCAGCACACCAACCCACCAGCCCTTGCACACACCCATATCCCCAGCGTGGCGCCCGCTTGAGCGGCAACGATCGCGACAGCTTCATGCACAACAGGGTCCCCTTGGTTCGTCGCCATGCTAAATTCAGGAACACTGTCAGACACCGTCCACACACCGTCCACACACCGTCCACACAGCCGTCGACCTCTGCCGCTGTCTCTCTGCCGCTGCGCTTCGAGATTGCACAGCGGAGGAGCCCCGTTTGCCCCATTCGCTGCCATCATCGTGTGTGGAGCGGTGGGCGGGGATCTGAGTGCTAGCGGTCGCATCTTTTCTGGGCCTCCAGGTAACGTTGGCTGTCATCACACTGAAGGACACTCTCTGGCAGCTAAAGAACGGAAGCGGAGGCTGTCGACAGCAATGCTCGGCCTGCAAGTCTGCCTGTCTGGCCCGCTTGGCTTGCTGTCATTCCGGCGAGTGTTGCGCGATGCGGCATGCTTCCAACAGACAGCCTCTCCCAGCCGCCAGCCTCTCCCAGCCGCCAGCCGCTCTCTCCCTAACGTTACGCTCTCCCCTCCGCACGCCACCTCAACCCCGTTCAGGACCCCCCATGCACTACCCTGGGCACACCCAATGCATTGCGGCGCGTCCCCTGGCGCCAAACTCGAGCTGCGACGATGAACAAGTGAACAAGCTGCCCTGACCGCCAATCAGTCCGCTCCCTCCTGGGCGTACGGCCTGCCTTCTGGCTCCTCCGCCGGCCACCAGCAATAATAGCGTCGCAGAGCGCGCACATCGCCGCCCCTGGCCTTTAGCTCGTCGTCGATTCAGACGCTTCTCCCTTTTCCCCCATCCCACGCGCCTCGGCGACACCAGAGGGAACAAGGCAGAGATTCTCGCCCTCCAAACCCTTCCCGTGCAAATGTCGTGTCTGTTATCAGCCGGCTGCCCCAATTGGAACAATGCTCCCCCAAGACCCTTCAGACGAGACGACGTTCGATCGTCCGCCTTCGTCAGACACTCCCTGCTCGCCCTCATCTGATGACCACGGCCCTCGACTCAAGACGGCCAGTCTCGCGAATATCACCGTCTCTTCGTTCGCCAGCTTTCGCGCAAATAACGACTCCATCCCCAGCGCCTCGCCCGTTCGTCGGAAGCCCCTGCCGCTCAACGCCTCCCCCGTCGCTACTCGATTCTCTTCCGCAGAGTACTTTGCTTCCCCCAGGATTGTCCAGGTCGGTCACAACCCGCGATCCTTCTCGACAGACGCGACTCCTCGACCTCGCCAGCGCCTGGGGTCTGTGCCCTCGCATCTTACTGCTACACGAGAGGATTCGGAGCTTGGCCCGAGGACATCAGACGAGTACGTGCCGTTGCCCGCTCTCCTCCGCGCGTTGCTGACTGCTTCTACAGCCTTGTTCATGACCACCCCACTCTGATCCATCCGCCTGACGACGACGCTACCCTCGACCCGCATTCTACGCTTGACCCGCATTCCAACGTCCAACGCCAGTCAATCGACTTCGAAGACGACGATAATATACCTGTGCCTCCAGCGAGAAGTCCTGCGCGGCCAAAGCTCGACCACGCGGTTAGCAGTTACCACACGGCCAGAGTTTCAACCTCTGACCCCGAGGAGGGTGGCTATGCAGAAGCGTACCAGGACCCCGACCACCCCCGAACACCGACCATGTCCTCGTATGGATCCGGCAGAACGCCCAACTTGACCCTGCAGTTGGATGGCGAGGACGGCGTTACTGGAGATTTCTTCTCGGATTATGACCAGGCTTCTCCGGATTCTGCCGCTGTCGCTCAACCCAAATCACCTGGTGGAGGGAAGCTTGGCTCCTTCTTCGGCTGGAACTCCGCTAAGCAATTGGGAGCGGATTCACCTACGACGACTTTCTCGGATAAATCATTCTCTCCTTCGCAGTCACCAGCTATGAGAAATAAGCCATCCGGCCTTGATATCCCCAAGGCCAATGGCGACTCTTATTTTAGCGTTCCCGGTACGCCCCTGTACTCCTCGTCACCGCACATGAATGCGCACGTGGAACAGCTCGAGCGGGAGCTCCGCGAAGTCAGTATGGAGCTAGCGGGCTCAATCCGGCGGGAGATGGATCTCGAGGATGAAATCGAGCGCTGGAAGTCTGAGATTCCCGCCGGTGTTTCAGACGGCCGAAGAACGAGCGACTACTACTCAGACTCTGGAGCCAGTTCCGGGAGATACCCCATAGGCGACAGCGAAATGAGAATCGAAGCTTTGGAGAAATTGCGGAGGAAGGTCGAACAAGAAAAGGCTCAAGCCAAGGTTGACACAGCTCAGAGGTTGCAGGACGAATTGAGGAGACGTGCAGACCTTGAAGCACAGGTTCATTCGTTACAAGAGCAGCTTCAGGAGCAAAGTCGAGGCCAGAACGACAGTGAGCGCGTGGTTGAACTTGAGGCCGCTCTTGAGGATGCCCGCCGGCGTGTCGCCGACGAACGTCTCTCAAAGGAGAACTTCCAAGACCTGCTTACTGCCCTTCGACAAGAGCACAAGCATGACCGAAACGAGAGGGACAACCTTCGCGATGAGGTTATTCCAAGCTTACAATCTCGGCTCGAAGGCCTTGAAGCGGAAGCCGCGAAGGCGCAGACCCTGGCTTATGAAAACACAAGGATGCAGCAGGAGCTCCACATGCTACGGACTGAGCAGATGGAGGGAGCAGAGGAGGAGGCAGCCCAAGTACAGAACCTCACTAAAGAACTGGCTCGCTTGCAGCAAGAGGTGCAAGGGCTCCGTAACGAGAACCAGACTCTGGTCAATGCAAGGCGGATGCAACTGGAGCTGCAACAGCAACAACATCCCCGCTTCTCGTCCATTCAAGAAGACGACATCATTCCTGCCGCAGCAACCCCCAAGATTGGTCTGTCTCGCTCAAACTCGCTCGCCCGCCATTCAGTCACAGGGCCGAAGAGATCCTCTCGCGGCGGTTCACTGTCCAGGTCCAATTCTGTGAAGGAAAAGGCCGAGGCAGTCCGGGAGATCGTTACAGATCGCACCAAAGATGTGGAAGACCAACGAGATGCACTACACCGGGCTCTCAAGAACCTCGTCATTCGTCACGACGTGTTAGCTAAGCAGCACGCAAAGAAGGTTCGCTTGTTGGAGATGGAAAGGGATCGGCTGCTCAACGCCACTCCTCGACGTACCGCTTTCCACACTGAAGTCTCCAACCTGAGAGACGAGATCAACGACCTACGCCGACGGGCTGATGACGCTCTTGATCAGAAGTTCCAGTGTGAGAAGAACTTGGGTGGTCTGCGAATGGACCTCGGTCGCGCTGAGCAGGAGACTACCTCGCTTCGCGACCTTTTGCAAGAGCATGACATCTTCATACCTGAGCGCCGCTCCTCGGCTGGCAGCATTTACGATGCCGAGACGACCGCTCCTGTCACTCTCGAGAAGGCTTACAAGGAATTGCAAACTACCCATGCCCTCTCCCTGGCGTACATGATTGGTTCCGGGACCGATCATGCCGATGTCATCATGTCTCTGCTCAAGCAGAGCATATCGGATGCTGAGGAGGAGCGCGAGCAGGCCATCCGCGAAGCAGAGCAATACCGTGAACAAGCCCGAGCCTTGGACGTCAATCAATTTTCGGACAACCAGGCTTCTGAAATCTATGCCGCGGCGACCCGGATGGACCAGCTCGTCATGCAGGTCCAGGAGCAGCTTCACTCCAACATGGCTCTCAAGCAGCGTTTGGCCGAAGCCATCGGCCGTGGCGAACGTGAGCAACAGATGAGTGCAACGCGCGTTACTGAGATGCAGAGCAAGCTCCGGACTGCCGAAGACCAGGTCATGACCGCGCAGCACCACTCGGAGTATGTCGTCTCGAAGCACGAGGACGAGGTCCGTGATCTAGAGGAAAGCCACAGCGCGCAGCTTCAACGCATGAAGAGCGGGTTGCTTCTCACGGTGGACACCATCAAGATGAGCCACCTTTCTACGCCCCTTAGTCCGATGTTTGCCACGCGCAGCCCGAAGCTCGACAGGACCACCTCTGGTCTTGGCATGAGCATGACTGAGGCGGCAAGGAAGGAGAACTTGCAAGTCAAGGTCCACGGCCTGGAACGGGCTCTCAACGAGGCGGACCGCGAGATGGAAGAGGTCGTTAGCCGTATGAACATGGCCCAGATCGAGGTCGCCGAGCTTCAAGCCGAGAGGTAAGTTTGTCTACAGAGGCTCGATCGTTTGAGATTGCGGATAGATGGCTAACCTTACACGAACAGGGATGAGGCAATGCGCCACACGCAGAGACTCCAGGCCGAGATCCAGGCAGAGCGCGAGAAGGTCAGGGCGCTTATTGCTTAAGCGTCTGACTTCCCTGCCGTCGACTACTACAGCGCACCCTCCGCCTGACCATTTACAAAACCACTTATCCATCACCATCTAGGGCATGACTGCCCAACGCAAATCATCAATTCAGCAAAAGAAAACCCTTGGGTAATCGGAAAGTCAGTGGACAATTCGGTTCCCTCTATTGGCTCGGCGTCTCGTCTTGCCAACCACTGGCGTTTACATCCTGGCGTTCACTCCTTTCGACTTTGGATTTTGGGCATTGGCTTGAGAGTTGCATTACAGGCGCCACAAAAATCCGCTACAAAGACGTTGGTCTACAACTGTCCTCTTGGCATATCATCAGTATCATCATCACTCCACCTACATCACTGTCAGCATCTTTCCACCACCATCTAATTCATATTTTCTCTGTACTTGACCGCTCGTCTTGACTTCGACGCGGTATACCCTTCCCTTGTTGGGGTGGTCGTCGTTTTTGCTGTTCTGTCGTTGCTTCTCGCGTCTCGTCTTGGACGAGCGGCACCAAGTGTCTTTTAGGCGGCACGGGTTTTATTGTTCGAGATGGCGTTCTTGCTTTGCTGTAGGTGGTGTTTTCAGGGTTTAGGGTTACAACGAGAAGGACGTCTTGGATGGAGAAGGAGGCATGTAGCGTGTATATAGTCTAGTGTAATGGTGGCCGCTGTAGGGCGTGCCGAATCCTGGGTGTGATAGCGAGCAGCCAGTGAGATGCCGAATCACATGCTTTTCTAAGGTACTCGCAAGAAGGCCCCGTCCGGGTACGTATCAGGGTGCGTCGGCCCAAGGAGTAGACTTGATCGGGAGCGTGCGGCGTGAAACATCGGCACGAGGTCGTGAAACGCTTTGGGGCGTGCGCCGTCGCGGGCGCTGCGGTGGCCTCTGACTGTGTGGTGGACGGGCTGCACGCCGACGAGGAGTGCAGCAGACGCAGGTGCAATGCAGATAATAGTAACTGATGGAAGCGTTCGGGGCGCTGGCTGCTGAGGTACATACAGATTGAGGTGCAGTATGTGGGCGGCGTGCAGACGTCGCGCAGGAACGAACTCCCGCGCGACAGGGGGCCTCTGGCTCCGTCCTCCGTCCTCCGTCCTCCGTCTGCCGTCTGGTAACGTTATATGTAGGTACACAGGCTTGTTGCTTGCCTCTTCACAGCTTGGTGGCAGCCAGTCAAGTCGGTTATCGATACCATAAGTTCGTTCGTAGCCCGCCCCGGCCAACTGAACCCCTTCCCTTCCATCCATCGAGCCCGCACTATCGTCCAACCAACCTTTCGCCCCAAAGGAGCCCAAAAAAAGCCCAGAGCCCAAAGCACACTGTCCGCACGAGAGCCAGCAGGAAGCCGGCGCTGAGATCGGCTAGCGACCTGGGTCCGCTTCTGGAATCCCTTTAACATCCAACTTATCACCGCCGCTTCTCCCATCGCTGCCCCCTCCGCAATATCTCGCCCGCCGACCTTCCGTCCCGCCCTCCAGGGAACATCGAGGATCTTAAGATCCACCCTCGGCCAGGAGAGCTTCCACGCCACCCGCCATCCCTCAGCATTCCTGTACGTTGTCTGCGGGCTGCCCCTCGCTGTTCGTCGAGATCCCAAAGCTCACCGTGTTCCAGCTTCCAGCAGCGCTCGCCCGCGGTCATCCTCTGTACGCAACATGAACCCGAACAACCCCGCGACGAACAATCGGCTGCAGCTGAACTTCGGCTTCGGAGAGCGGTCCAACCTCGCTGCGGAGCCGGGCCGTGCATATCCCACCACCCCGTCGACCTTCCCTCAGCCTGTATACCCGAACCAGAATGGTCAGCAGGAGGTTTGGGGCACTCAGCAAGCCAACAACGCATACGGCGGCGCCGGATACTTCATGAATACCCCGAACCAGAACCAGAACCAGTACCAGTACCAGCAGCAGGGCGCCCCTCTCCAGGCGCCTGGAGCCGCCTACCGTGGCCAAGCTGGTTACGCCGACGGAACCAATGGGCTGGTCCATCAGTTCTCTAACCAGAACCTAGGCGGCAGCCCTCGCGCCGGGAGCCCCTATGGCCGCCAACCCTCTCCCGCAACCGGACGGCCCAGGACTGCAGGTGGTGGGCCGCAACAACAGCAGCATCCGCAGCAGTACGGCAACTACCTGTACGCCCAGGCTCACGGTCAGCACAGGCAACCCTCGCTCTGCGACGACGAGCCGCCGGAGAAGAACCCTGAGAAGTACGCGGAGAATGTTGGCCGTCGGGCGAAGCTGTCCACTGGTCTTGTGAGCAACTTCTTCAAGGAGAGCGTGCAGCGGGCTCGCGATCGCAATGCCAGGTAAGTTTTCCGGACTACTTCTGGTGTCGACGCTTGCTAACAGCCACTTTACAGAGCCCTCGAGCTTGAGCAGATCATGCAGAGCACCCAGATCTCCGACTCGCGCAAGCAGCAGAAGCTCATCGACGTCAAGCAAGCCGAGCTCAGGTTCCTTCGCTTCCTGCGGACAAAGGAGAGGCCGGAGAACTTTACGACTGTTAAGATCATTGGCAAGGGTGCTTTTGGAGAGGTCAAGCTTGTTCAGAGGAGGAACGACGGCAAGGTCTACGCGTTGAAGTCGTTGATCAAGTCTGAGATGGTAACACTTGAACCGCTCCCCATGCATATTGATGCAGCTGACCTCCACTCCTACAAAAGTTCAAGAAAGATCAGCTCGCCCACGTCCGTTCCGAACGTGATATTCTCGCCGAATCCGACAGCCCCTGGGTGGTCAAACTGCACACGACGTTCCAGGATAATACTTTCTTGTACATGTTGATGGAGTTCTTGCCGGGTGGTGACTTGATGACCATGCTCATCAAGTACGAGATCTTTACGGAGGATATCACGAGGTTCTACATGGCCGAGCTTACTTTGGCCATTGAAGCTGTGCACAAGCTGGGCTTCATACATCGGTTCGTTCATCACGGAATGTCTGGCGACTTCAGCTAATGAAAAACAGTGACATCAAGCCCGACAACATCCTCCTGGACCGCGGCGGACACATCAAGCTCACTGACTTCGGTCTCTCGACCGGTTTCCACAAGGAGCACGAGGCGTCCTACTACCAGAAGCTCCTCTCGGGCCCATCGCACAAATCGAACCGCGACAACCGCAACTCGGTCGCCCTGGACCAGATTCAACTCACCGTCAGCAACCGTACGCAGATCAACACGTGGAGGAAGTCTCGTCGCCAGCTGGCCTACTCGACCGTCGGCACGCCCGACTACATCGCTCCGGAGATCTTCAGCGGCAAGGGCTACGACTTTGGCTGCGATTGGTGGTCCGTAGGCACCATTATGTTCGAGTGCTTGATCGGTTGGCCGCCGTTCTGCGCTGAGGAGCCCCACGACACGTACCGCAAGATTGTCGACTGGAAAAACAACCTCCACTTCCCGCCTGACCAGCAGCTGGGTCCACAGGCTCAGGACTTCATCAAAGCGTAAGCCACGTGCCCCATCATCTCCGCCCCATCAACCCCCAAACAACACTCGAACTAACCCCACCCCCCTCCAGCCTCATCAACGAACCCGACAAGCGCCTCGGCCGTGTCGGCGGCGCGCACGAAATCAAACAACACGCCTTCTTCCGCGGCGTCAACTGGGACGGCTTGCGCCGGATCCGCGCGCCGTTCGAACCCAAGCTCAGCTCCAACGTCGACACGCAGTACTTCCCGATTGACGAGATCGATCAACACGATAACAGCGCGGCGCTGAGGGCGCAGACGGCGACGCAGGGCGAGGATTTGGCGGCGGAGATGAGTTTGCCGTTCATTGGGTACACGTATAAGAGGTTCGATGCTTTCAAGGGGTCGTAGGGTAGTGGGGGTGTTGGAAGTGGGAGGATTGGGGTTTGAGGGAGTGAGACGGAGACACAGGCGAAAAGGATAAGGTGATATGGTGTGGACGGAGTCTTTCTTCCAATGGCATTGGTCTCCTTGTTTTGTCTCCCTCCTTTTCCTTTCACTCTCTTCCACTTTCTTCGGAAATTATCGGGGGAGAAAATGCGACCAAAGCAACAATCATCAACGAACGAAGGAACTGGCGTACAGCAAAGCAGTCTTCTAGTCTTGGCGAACTGAACTGAAAGGAGGGCTGCATCTTTGATCGATGATTGTGGTTTGAGAGGGAACAGCATGCAGAAATCAGTATGGATCAAATTTCAATAAAAGAGATGTATTCAACCACTGGACTTGATTCGTAGTGACTGCCGTGAGGCTTGTGAAGGAGAGAAGTGGTAAGCCTGGGCCCAATCGAGCATCTGATTCGGGTCCCGCGCGTGAGTGCAGTCGTCCGTTTTTCTACCCGCTCGTCTCGGACGCCGTGGTCGCTGGGCCATCGTCACAGAGAGCCTCGAGCACGCGGACGGACTCGCTGGTGCCGAGACCAGTCATCTTCGTCCTCCACGTCGATACAGCGAGTGCTCACGTGGAGCCGGTCGCTGAGCTCCACGTGTTTGAAGGAGCGCTGCAGCGCGAATCTTTCTTTGTTCTACCACGATGGGTATCTCTCGCGCGCTAGAAAACGCCAGATTGACGGTCCCGCTGTCTTGCTTTTACGCGCGGCTGTCGCTATCGCGTGCTACTGGATTCCAGAAGTTGTTGTCTGCGGCTGGAAGTCTTTCGCGGGATGGTGGTGGTGGTGGTGGTGGTGGTGGCGATGATGGACAGTGGCGAGTTTGGTGTATGATGGGTAAGAGCATTGTGTGGGATGTGGGAAGTTATGGGGTTGGGTTGGGTTTTTTGGAGGTGGTGGTTTTTGTTCTCTCTGTCATGATGGTCGTCATGTTAGCATCTCGATACTTCGGGTTCGGCTACAGTAGTACCGGGAAGAGAGGACGGAGGACACACCGTATTCGGCGGCGAATTCTTCCCGCCAGGTACGCGAGATACTTTGCTGTGGCGGGATGGATGCTTGGTGGACTCTTTTTGGCAGAGGAACCGCAGGCTTTTGTGCGCGTCTATGGTATCTAGGTTAGGGTCGGGAGCGGATGATGTCGGAGGAAGTGGGCACATGATCATCGGAGAGCGTGGTAGGGTCCTAGGACTGGTACGCGTGTCTCGATGGGGATTTCCAGATGTGGTGGTGGTGTGGGGAAGAAGATTCTAGGAGAGGCGGCGCAATAGTCCGTAGAACACTTGAAGATACTCTCTTCTTTGCTTCTCTCTCACATGGTCGTCTCTGCTTACGTTTCGCTAGCGCCGCCGTCAGCTACGCAAAAACCTTGAAAGGATCCCTGGATGAAGGCGACGACAGTATTGATATTGCGCCTAGAAGATTCAATACTGATTTCCCTTGAAAGTCCTTCACACCACCGGGCCCCTGCAGCTTCTTATGCTTCTAGTGGCTGGGAACGCCATGCGATTGACATGATCTTGATGCCCAAAGGTGAACTCCCCAAAATGCCCCAACGCCATGCTTTTATCCAGTTTCGGCTCATCCTTTGCCCGTGCGTGCCCGTTGGCCACAAGGCCTTCCCGCACCAGTCTCTTCAATCCTAAGCCCATACGCGCTCATCGTGCCTCGAACTGAACCATCCTACAAGCAGCCGTCAGCAAATACCATCCTCACCCAGGGCTGTGAAGGTAGAGGTCGGACCTGTTGGTGCGCTCCTTGTACAGCACGCGGTGCCCGCACTCCTTGCACAAGACGAGGTCCTTCTGGCGCAGAATGACCTTGGAGTCGCAGTCGCCGCAGATGTACTGGACCGGGCGCGAGGGATCCTCGAAGGAAGTGTTGCCGGGGGGCAAGAAGCCGGTTGAGTGCTGGACAACAGACTGCTGCGTGGGAGGCTGGTAGGAAGACATGGTGTAGATGTTTGTTGGAACAGACTTGCGGGCGCTGGGGTTGGTGTTCGTGTGTCGAGTGCGGGAGATGCGAAGCGGGACAAAGGTGAGGTTGGTTGAAGTGTCGGAGGTGCAGAAAGAAGCGCTCGGAAATGGCTGGGGGCTCTTTCGGGCAGGCGGTGAGCGGATTCTGCGGCGGTGGTCGGAGGTTAGAAATCCTCGCGATAAGATAGGACGGACGGTTTGCGCCGCCGCCACCTGCCAGTGCGCTGATCGAGTTGCGTCCAAGGATCCAAGATGACGGGATGCTTAGATATTCACGAGCGAGACCGGCAAGAGTTGATAAGTCCAACTTCTCTTGTCTTCCCTCTCGTCGCGCAGTCTTCACCTTCTCCTGTCGTGGCCATCCAGAATGAGCGCCATCCTCTCAGCCGACGACCTCAACGACTTCATTTCGCCCGGTGTCGCGTGCATCAAACCGATTGAGACACTCCCCGCGAAGCCCGAGGGCGACGCATCTGTGAGCGCTCTACCATGAAACACCAGGCGCGACAAGTATAGAGCCGGAGGACTAATCCATGCTGGCAAAACAGAATCCGTACGAGGTTACCACCGAGGACAGGATAGCCGCTGAAAAAGCCCCGCCTGCGCAAATATCTCTGACGGACTGCCTCGCATGCTCCGGCTGTGTCACCTCCGCCGAGGCCGTCCTCGTCTCTCTCCAATCGCACACCGAAGTCTTGAACACGCTTGACGCGCACCCTGGACTCGACCTATCGCATCTGGCGCAGCATAATGGCGCGGGCAACGGGACCGCAGCCAACGGCATGGACACATCAAGAGATGGGATGATATTCGTGGCGAGTGTCAGCCCTCAGGCGCGTGCCAGCCTGGCTGCGACGTTCAATGTCAGCGAAAGAGAAGCAGGTCATATGATCGAGCAGCTACTGTCTGGCCCCCACGGCCTCAAGGCTGGCGGAGCCCATGGTAGCAGCTTCGCCTGGGTAATAGACACCAACGTGGTTCGGGAGGCTGCGCTTGTGTTGGCCGCCGACGAAGTCACCAACTCACTATCAAATCCCTCCACGGCAGCACCCGGAGAGGAGGGTTCCGCCTCGACAGCGCCCAAGAAACCCATCCTCACATCTGCTTGCCCAGGTTGGATATGCTATGCCGAGAAAACCCATCCATACGTTCTACCACATCTCTCGCGGATGAAATCGCCGCAAGCATTGACCGGTACATTGATCAAATCCGTTTTATGCCGCAAATACGGCATCCCACCCAGTAAAGTATGGCATCTAGCAGTAATGCCATGCTTTGACAAGAAGCTCGAAGCCTCGCGCGCCGAACTTACATCAGCCGCCTGGCTCCCTTCCTCAACTTCAATGACCCCCGAAGATGCCGAAGCCAGCACCAGAGACGTCGACTGCGTCATCACCGCCCGCGAACTCCTCACCATGGCCCAGTCCCGCAACATCCTCTTCCCCACCCTCCCTCGCTCCCCTCTCCGCCGCTCCTCACGCACCCCCTTCCCCGACCCCACCCTCGACGCCTTCCTCTTCCCCAAGCTCCGCAAAGCCCGCCCTACCAACGGATCTTCCACCGCCGGCCCGTCGGGTGGCTATCTCCACCACATCATGCAAACGTACGCGTTGCGGCATCCCGGCTCTTCGCTACACGTCGAGCGCGGCCGTAACGCCGACGTCGTAGAGTACATCCTCCGCGACGACGTCTCGGGTGAAACACTCCTTAAGACAGCGCGCTTCTACGGCTTCCGCAACATCCAGAACCTCGTGCGGCGGCTCAAACCAGCGAAGGCGTCGCGCATGCCTGGCGCGCGGATGGGCGGGGCAAGGAGGCCGGGTGGTGTTGCGGCGGCCACAGGAGGCGCGGGCAGCGAGTACGCGTACGTGGAAGTTATGGCGTGTCCTGGTGGATGCACGAATGGCGGGGGTCAGATCAAGGTGGGCGAGTTGGCGGAGGTGAGGGGGGATGAGTTTAGGAATGGGACGGAGGAGAATGGGGCGAAGAAGCCGGGTGTTGTGGAGCAGAAGGAATGGCTCAAGAGGGTGGATGAGGCGTATTTCTCTGCTTCGTCGTCTTCGGAAGAGGAGGAGGAGGATGGGCTGGATAACGCGGATGTGGATATGCGCGACATGGACACTGATATCCACGCCGACGCCCTCAATGCCACTCACGACTCAGACGCAAACGACGGCATGGACATCGACACTGCGGACGCACAGCTAACAAACGGCAATGGCATGCAAAACGGCTCCACGGATATCGACATAGTAGACAACATCTCCCGCCTCCGAATCCACGCTATGCTGAACCACTGGACCGCCGTCACGGGCGTGGACCAGGGGAGCTTGGTCAGGACTAGCTACAGGAAAGTTGAGAGCGACGTGGGCAAGGAGAAGAAAGTTAGTGATGTTGATAGGGTGGCTGGGTTGGCGAGTACGATCGGTGGGGGGTGGTAAAGGAATGTGTGGGTTCGGTGTTGAGATGGGTTTATGGGGGGAGGTTGCATGGGGTGGAGTTGTTGCATTTGTAGGCGTAATGGTCATGATGGTTTTCTCGGTTCTTGAAGTTGCCTTGAAGGTATCTCCGATCTTAGGTGATGGGGTAGTAGAGGTCGTTCGGCCGCCGACGAGTCGTTCAGGAAGGGACCGGCGAGCGAATCAGAACCTGCTGAACGGCCCAGAACAGTGCAGAAAAGTTGGTCCACTTCAGTCAAGCACTACACTGTGAGGCTCACAGGTGCAGTACTCCTGTGCTTTCGAAATCCTTCCAAACCGCTCCAGAAGGTACAAAAGCCAAGATCAAACTACACGAACGGGCCATCGAGTGTGAGTCGAGTGCTGTAAACCGTCATGATGGGTTTCTCGGCTCTTGAACTTGCCTTCCAGGTATCTACGATGTTAGGTAAAAGAGCTTTTTCGGCCGCCGTCGGGTCATCTAGGAAGGGGCCGCGAGCAAACCAGAACCTGCCAAACAACGAGAACAGAACAGACGAGTTGGGGAATTTTTGATTAGATAGTACTCTGGGAGGGCTACAGGTGTAGTACTACCGTGGTTTCGAAGTTCTTCCTAACCGCTCTATATTGAATCAAGCCAATATCGGACTGCACGGAAGGACTATTATATGTGAGCCGAGCGCGCCAAACTTGGTCAGACAGTACTTTTGGAGGGATTGCAGATGCAGTACTACCGTGGTTTCGAAGCCATTCCTGACCGCTCCAGAACAGAACAGATGAGTTGGAAAACTCAGTTGGACAGGTACTCTCGGAGGGCCACAGGTGCAATACTACTATACTTTCGAAGCCATTCCTAACCGCTACAGGACAGACCAGAAAATTTGGAAAACTCAGTCAGACACGTACTCTGAGAGCTCCACGGGTGCAGCACTACTGTGATCTCGAAGTCATTCCTAACCGCTCCAGAAAGGAACGGATAAGTTGGAAACCTCAGCCAGACACGTACTCTGGGAGGGCTACAGATGCAGTACTACCGTGGTTTCAAAGTCCTTCCTAACTACTTTACAAGGGATAAAAGTTCTAGATTAAACTACACGATCGGACTATTATATATGAGTCGAGCGCTCTAGAATTTTAGTCCGACACTATAGGAGGGTCATCGGTGCAGTGATACTAGGTTTTCCAAGGCATTCTTGACCGCTCCACAACGAATCAGAATCCACATTGAACGACACGAACGACCTCCATATGAGATCTTTCAGTTAGACACTACTCTGGGAGGTGGCACAGGTGCAGTACTACTATAGTTTCGAAGTCCTTCCTGACCGCTCCACAAGGACGAAAAGTCGGCATTAAACTGCACGAACGACCTTCATATGTAAGAGAAACCTCAGTTAGACAGTACTCTAAGAGGGCTACAAATGCAGTACTAGTATGTTTTAAAGTTA
Source organism: Saccharata proteae CBS 121410 (assembly GCA_010015785.1). Lineage (NCBI taxonomy): Eukaryota > Fungi > Ascomycota > Dothideomycetes > Botryosphaeriales > Saccharataceae > Saccharata > Saccharata proteae. Next base: position 349,941 of record ML978733.1, read on the forward strand.
TTCCAAACCGCTCAACGAGGAATAAAAATCTATATTGAACTGTATAAACGGACTATCATTTGTATTTCAAGCGCTCTAAACTCGTGTTCTTAATTCCCTAAGCTACCGCCGCCGAGGAGTCTGAAAAGGGGCCGGCGAGCTGATAAGCGCCTACCGAATCACTAGGATAGAACAGATAATTTGGAAAACTCAATTAGACAGTAGTTAAATATAGTTCTAGAAGAGCTACAGGTGCAGTACTACTATAGTTTCGAAGTCCTTTCTGACCACCCTATGAAGAATTATAGTCACTATTAAACTACACGAACGGACCTTTATATTTAAGTCGAGTGCTTCCAATTTGATTTTCTGATTATCCTAAACTACTCAGTCGAGGAGCTTAGGAAGAGAGCAATGAGCATCCTAAAACCTACGGAACACTAGCAATCAAAAAGATAACAGGAGTTGAGGGTAATTCAAACAGCTACTACTCTGTGAGGGTCACTGTTATGCATTACTACTACGTAGTCGTCGAAGTAGTTATCCACAGTCCTTACAGGCCACTCTACAAGTGATAAGTGGCAATATTGAACTGGGTCGAGGGCACTTCAATCAGCCACTTCTCTGTGAGGACCACAGTTATGCATTGCTATTTTGCAGTCGTCGAAGTAGTTATCATAGTCTTACGGGCCACTCTACAAGGAATAGAAGTCAACATTAAACTAGGTTGAGGGACCTTCAAACAGCTACTACTCTGTAACGGTCGCGGTGATGCATTGCTACCGTGCAGTCGTCCAAGTCGTTATCCGTAGCATTTAACGGTCACTTTACAAGGAATGAAATTCAAGATTGGACTATGTTGAGGGGACTTCAAACAGCTACCACTCCGTGACAGTCGAGGTTATGCATCACTAGCGCGTAGTCGTCGAATTCGTTGTCTGTAGCATTTATCGGTCACATTACAAGCAATAAAACGTACTTTTCAAGTGCAAGAAGGAGGATCAGGTGTGATAGAGAGGTACCTGGAAGATCTTCCAGCTGAAGTTGTAGTGACTTAGGCCACCAAGTCTGGAATATCCTGAAACCCACGGAACAAAGCAATCAAAGAAAGAATAGAGGTTGAAGGGACTTCAAGCAGCTACTTCTATAATCACCATAATTATCGCATCACCACAATGGATTCTAAGTCATTATCCACAGTGCTTACCGGCCACTCTACAAGGACTCAAACGCATCACCATTAAAGTACACAAAGGGGTATCACACGAGAGAGAAGCACTGAGAAAACCTTCAAGCTGAAATCGTTTGGAACCTAGGCTCAAGTCTAGGAACTTGCGCTCTCACCAGCGCAAGCTCTTCGAGCTGGAACTTTTAGAAACTAGACTTGACGTTAACTGCAACCAACGCCATCCCTTTCCCATCCCGAAGCCTAACCAATGAGAACCATGATGCCAGTTCAGACTCCCAAAAAACTAACTCAAAATCACCCAGAAGATCCCAGAGAGTGGACTGGACTACGTACTCAAAGTCCAGTGAACCTGAGATCGTCGAAGTCGAAGTCCCCTAGACCAGAGCCGTTGCCAGGATCGTATCCCATGTTGGGATCGAAGCCAGCATTGGCATTGGAGCGCATATCGCCATTGAAGCCCATGTTACCAGCACCGAAGCCGTTTCCACCACCGAAGTCAGCGTCGTCGTTGGTAGCCGCAAAGCCTGTGAAACCCGATCCCGCACTACCGAAACCGAAGTCCAGGAAGTCCGATCCAGCATTGGCACCTCCGAAACCCGGGAATTCGACAATCGCACGACCACCGGCAGTCATGGCTCCCAACTCAAAGTCGTCTTCATCATCCGGCTCCATCTTGATACGCGTGCCCATGCCCGTAGACGGACCCTCGCCACCATCATCCATAGCCGCTTCTTTGTCCTCATGCTCCTCAGCATTGTCATCCTCGACTTCATCTTCCTCGGCCTGCTTGATCGACTTCCTGGCCTTGAGGGCGCTGGCGCTGGTCTGTTTCTTTGCGCGCTTAGAGGGGGTTCGTGGCAGGAATTCCTCGTCGTCATCTTTGTCGGAGTAGTCAAGGTAGGAAGGGAGCTTGTTGCGCTTCTTCGGGGTCGACTTCTTCTCTCCGGCGGAAGCGGAGAGGGTGTCTTTGCTGGGCGAGATGTTGGCAGCATTGACGGAAGCCTTGACTTTGATGATTTGCTGGCGGACTCCGTTCGCCGAGTAGTCTGGGGGGTGTCAGTGATTGTGGTGGTGGATGAGGGACGTGTGAGAGGGACGTGTGAGAGGGAAGCGTAAGAGGGAAGAGTAAGAGTGAGGACGATGGGTGAGAGATATGCCCGTGGGTTGAAAGACTTACTGGGACCCATGTAGTCGGCGAGCCTTTCGAGGCCCTCTTGATTCATCTTGATTTCGAGCACGGTCAAGATGCCCGTCAGAAGCTAAGTCATGATATTAGCGTGGAGGATTTCGACGAAGGGATTTGAGTGGCGGTGCTTGAGAGGGGCGAAGGTACAGAGAGTATAGAGGGAGGATTTGCTTTCGGAAGTTATTTGAGATCAGGATGTGGCGAAGATCTTTGATTCAAGGAGAGGCATGGGCTAGGGAGACCAGGGCACAGTTCTTGCGCGATGACGGTTCAGATGGAGGAGAACCGTCAGAGGACGATGGATCGGTGAGTCAAGTGGGAGATAATGGAGGGTGAGGACAAGGACATTGAGACGGTGGTGACGATGGCGCCGAGGGCTGTGCTAGGAGGGAAAACAGTAAGTACTCAAACACATACCTTAGCCTGGGCCTCCGCGTTCCACTTATGAGGCATGGTCGTGGAATTGGTGAGGTATGGTCGAGTGTTGATAGACAGCCGAGCGTGGACTGAGTTGGCAGCACAAGCAGTGTGCGTAGGAACGAGAGATGAATTGAGTCGGGAACGAGTGGAGTCAAGTTGGAGGAAGAGGAAGTCAGGGTGAGGTGGAGGAGTGGAGGAGAAGACTCGAGAAGAGGGGAGTTGAGGGCGGTTTTATGCCGGGAGAGACTGGGTGCATGGTGGAAGCGTGGGCTTCACGCGACATGTGTCGGCGATGTCGTTCACGTAAAATGATGTCGTCCACATTGTCAAACTTGGCGATATGACTGAGCGCCATGTTTTGTAGGAGACAAACTTGGCGTATGACTGAGCGCCGTGTTTTTGAGGTCACAAACTTGGCGATGCCACTCTGCGCCGCGTTTTGGAGATTCTAGAGTTGGCAATGCACCGAGTTTTGCATATGAAGGCTGAAGATTCAGTTCATCTGTATATGTCGGCGATGTCATCCATATCGTCAAACTTAGCGTTATGACTGAGCGCCGCGTTTTGCAGGTTCTGAGTCTTGGAGGCGAGGGGCTGAGATTGTGTTTACCTGCAATTAGCAAGGTCATGATGCCTTCCCGATTTCCCGATTATCAGAAGCGGAAATCGAGAAAGCCGGATAACAGTATGATCCGATCCATTTGACTACCAGTCTCGCTATCTGTTCCTTGAGGTGGAAGTCTCAGAGGACAGCCGATAAAGTCTGTTGTGTGTACGTTCGTAGCCGTATCATCGTGCTGCTGTAAGACCGTTCAGTACGACATCATCGTTGTGAGGTCGGCCAGGGCATCGCCGTAGTCAGACTAGGAAGCATGCAATAGGCGCTTATCTCTCATGAGTACAACAGTCTGATTCCATTTATCCACCTGTTAGTCCCACTATCCATTCCTCTGGGTGAAAGTCTCTAAGGATATAGCAGAGAAGTTCTTTTCTACTTACATTATATTGTTAATAACCGTATCGTTATACTACTACAAGGCCATCCAAAACGACATCATCGTTGTGAAGTATGTCAGGGTATAGCCGCGGTGAGACCTAGGAAGCATGCAATAGGCGCTAATCTCTTACAAGGACAACAGCCTAATTTACCTATCCGACTGTTAGTCTCATTGTTCGTTCCTCTAGGTGGAAGTCTTAGAGGATATAGTAGAGATATTCCTCTCTACATACATTATTGTTAACCGTATTGTTGTGCTACTATAAGGCCGTCCAGAACGACATCATCGTTGTGAAGTATGTTAGGGTATAGCCGCGGTGAGACTTAGGAAGCATGCAACAGGAGCTAATCTCTTGCAAAGACAATAGTCTAATTTACTTATCCGACTGTCAGTCTCGTCGTTCGTTCCTCTTGGTGGAAGTCTTAGAAGACATAGCAGGGAAAGTCCTTTTTGCATCCATTATTATTAACCGTATCGTCATGCTGCCGTAAGGCCGTCCAAAACGACGTTATTATCGTGAAGTCAGTTAGGGTATCGCCACGGTCTGAACAGGAAGCATGCGACAGTCGTCAATCACTAGTAAGGAAAACAGTCTGATTTGATTGATCTGACTGCCAGTCTCGCTACGTGTGCTCCTCGAGGTGGAAGTCTCAGAGGACATAGTCGAGAAAGCCTATTTTAAGTACATTCGTAATCGTAACATCGTGCCACCGTAGGCCGTTCAGACCGAAGGGTATAAAGCTGGCATGCACCAGACAGAGCGTCCAAGACCACGAATATCACCATCTCCGCAGCCAAACACGCATCCGCCTCTACACACCTCGAAGTCACAAGTTACTGCAGAAAGCCACGCGGATGGATGAACCAAAGCTGGTCCTTCGTATCCAAGAAGTACCGCCTGCCATCCGGCGTCATCCTTGACTTCCAATGATCGGGCAGCGTCGCCAGCCTGCCAAACCGCTTCGGCTCGGACTCCTCGACCACGCCGTAGCCGGGGTAGAGAGGCGGCTTCGTGCCCTCCTTCTCCTTGCCCTTCTTCGGCATCTTCGCCATCTCCCGCCTAGCCTTCTCGATGAGCGCCTTCGGCTCCTCGCCCTGAAACGCCATGATCGACCAGGTGGGGCGACAGTTGGGGTCCGGGAAGTGGTGGTGGAAGCGATCGAGACGGTCGCCGAAGTAGGGGGTGCATTTCTTGCCGGATTCGTTATAGAACTCGTATTTGGCGTCTTGGTTCTTGCCTGTGAGCATGTCCTCTGTGATGACGGGGTGGACGGTGCCGTGGGCGCGGCCGGGTGGAAGAGCTCGGAATTTGATGTCGTCCAGAGCCAATCTGGTACGCTCCGCCCGCTCTTTCTCGACTTCGACAGGAAATCCTTTGCTGAAGCTTGGGTCGCGGTACTTGATCTCGGTGCATGGGGGGTAGGCGTCCGCGAGTTCCTGGTTAGGCGGGACGTGGAGTACCCACCAGCTGGCCATGAGACGGCGCAGAGGAGAGCCACGGCGCTCGTAGATGTAGGTCCGTAGGATCTCCTGGTTGGTGACTCTGTAGAAGTAGAGGGTGGTGTACCAGGCGATGGCGTCGCAGACGTCGTTGCATATTTCTTTGACGCCGAGGGTCGAGCCAATGATGTACGCATCGATGAGCGGCATAAGAGATTTGACGCTGAAAAGAGAATACGTTAGTGCCTAGATAGAGCGAAGAAGTAGTCAGATGTTTCAAGAGAGACCGGAAAGCCAGAGTCCATGATGGATCCTCGTGACTCAGGGTAGGGTCTCTGGGCACTTACTTATACAGCTTCACCTTTCCCGTATAGAGCCAATGCATGAAGATCGCTCTGCCCTCCTCGAAACCCGGCGTCATCCTGCAGCCCTCCTCCCACTTGGTAAAGTACCGGCTCTCCCTGTCAAAGAACTCACGATGGATGTACATGACCTCTGACGAACCTATAACACTAAGCTTGAGCATCTTCCCAAATGTCGTAGAGAAGACCGTCGGGCCCTTGCGGGCGTAGTAAGCCTGAGCCACAGGAGCCGGAAGCTCATTGTACTTGTTCACCTGATGCCTAGGCGGGTGGGCCTTGCTACCCATGCGTGCCAGTTGCGTCTGCCTGTACAGGAAGCCATCGATAAAGGCCTTTGGATAGACAGTGTGAGTGAGCATGTTCTGCAGGTTCTGATCCTTGTAGTAGACGAGGTACGCATCGATGAAGAGGTCGCGCAATTTGTAATGTGGGTATGGCGCTTTCTGCTCGTCGTAGGCGCGCATGATGGCGTGATAGTCGGGAAGGTCTTTGGTGCCTTGAATGGCGCTGGCCACCACCTCGCAGACTTTGTTCCGGAAGGTCGGCGCTGCAAGCTCGCATCCTAGGGCGTATGCGTCGATGAGCAGCATGCGATCTGGGAGATTCTGCCAGTTGAGTAAGATCTTGCCCGAGTAGAGCCAATTGGCGAAGACGTGGAAGGTCTTGACGCAGAAGTTGGGCAGGGTGACGGTGTCGCCAGCGGACTTGTTCTCGAGAGTGGCCTTCTCGACATAGAGGCCGATCCTCTTGCAGTGGGTGACTACGTAAGACCTGTGGAGGGTGAAGACGTTCGATTCGGGCGGGTAGTTCGTCGAGACACGGGTCCAGTGCTGAGGCAGCTTGCTTGGGTTTGGGTCTGATCCGACCTGGAACTGCAGGACCGAGCTGAAGGGAGACTTTGGCGTGCCCATGATGGCTTCGGCGCGCCTGTCAATGTTGTTTAGTGGTTCGCCTCTATAGATGCACGGAGACGCGTACCTGAAGCCAAGCGATGTCGAGATGGTGGATTGGCTAGATCTCGCAGACTGTGTCGCGTCGTGTGCTCGGCCGAGGGAGAAGCCGAATTTGTTGTTGATGTTAGGGCTGGCGTGTAGCTAGATTTTTCTTCGCTATATAATCAGTGGTTCGATTCCCGGTACTGCCAAACGTTTTGCTTTTTGTTTTTGGTCTTTCTGCAGTGGCAGAGTAGAGGGGCAATGAGCGTTGGTAAACCAACAAGGCGCGAAACACACCGGTTGCTGCAGAGCGAATTTTGGAGAGGAAGTCAAGAGAGAAGGTAACGCATTCGAAAAGTCCCATGCATATGGCATATGAGCTTGTTAGCGCGTGATCCCTGCTTTCCGCCCACAGCGTGACATCCAGTTGCCTGGGGCACCTTTCGACTTCACTGAAAACGAGTATCGAACACCAGTGCTTGAGAGGATGACTCAGAGCAGATCAGAGTATACTGACAAGCTGAGAAGGCCAAGCCGTAGCCAAAAAGGCATCGCTGTCCTGCTTAAAAGACGTATGCAACCGCCCATTCTTCATTGTTCACTTTCTCAACCCAAAGCTCAGGCACTACAAAAAAGTATGTCAGCAGGACGAATTGACACAATACACTTTCACCGAAGCTAGAGAAGCTGCGATCCTGATTAGCCACAACGTTTTTGCATACAAACTGAGATCTTGAAGATGTCGTCTGGGTATAAATCTATTTGCTTTTCTCTGCCAGTCGCTGTAGCCAGCAACGCATCAACGACGACATAAATTTATTCACATGAGATTCTGCGCTCGCCTGTACATAGTGAAATCCAACCCACTGATAAGTGCAGCAGCTGCTCTACAGCTCCAGCAGCTTCTTCTCCTGCAGGTAATCAACAATCATCTTGACGCCGTCCTCGACGCTCGTCTGAGCGCTGTGAATCACAATCTCGGCGTTCTCAGGCTCCTCGTAGGGGGCAGAGATGCCGGTGAATTCGGGGATGATGCCGGCGCGAGCCTTCTTGTACAGGCCCTTGGGGTCGCGCTTCTCGGCCTCCTCGACGGGGATCTCGACGTAGACCTCGATGAAGGGAAGGGCGTCGTCGTTCTCGGCGGTGTTGGCGGCGTGCAGCTCGCGGGCGGCGAGGCGGTCGGCCTTGTAGGGGGAGATGAAGGAGGTGATGGCGACGGTGGAGGAGTCGGCGAAGAGCTTGGCAACCTGTCCCACTCTCGTCAGCATGCCGTTCAACCAGAACCCACTGAGACCGCGGGCGCATACCTCAGCTATCCGGCGGATGTTCTCGTTCCTGTCCTTCTCGGAGAAACCGAGGTCCTTGTTCAGACCGAAGCGGACATTGTCGCCGTCGAGGCGGTAGGCGGCCACGCCGAGGTGCAGCAGGTGCTGCTCGAGGGCGGTAGCGATGGTTGACTTGCCCGAGGCGGACAGGCCGGTGAACCAGAGGGTGAAGCCCTTCTGCTTGCGGAACTGGTTGCGCTCCTTACGGGTGAGGCCCGGGTGCCAGGTGATGTTGCTGTTGAAGTGCTTCAACGTCAGCGTCTGGAATCGAGGGAGAGGGGCACACAGCGGGGTCTTCGTCTGCAGAAGCGCACCTACGTTGCCATTGTGATGTTGGTAGGGGAAGAGATGGGTTGTGAGGGCTATAGCAAGGGTGTGGATAGTCAGGAGCAGGAGCAGGAGCAGGAGTAGGAGCTATGGGATGGAGGCACTGGATGGGACTTTTATTAGCGCGGGGTGGATTGTCGTCCTCAACGCGTGGCACATCAGACGTCCGCTCGTAGGGCTGAGACCGGACCGGCCTGCCAAAACCATCCCTCAAACCCCTCTCTCCCGTCCATGCAACCTTCCACTGCGGGAAGGCGATACACCAAGTCCACGCTTCAACCTCGACAAGAAGATATCAACGAATCATCCTGCTGCTCCCCAACTGCAGCCGCTCGACTGTTGAGCCTTGCTCCCGTCTGGTCTGAAGCACACGTGCGAGGAGATGGACCGATAACGCCAGATTCAGTCCTGACCCTTGAGACGACCATTCTGTATTGGTGTCACTCTTCTTGGAATGTGTTTCCAGACCGGGGAGCACATCGGTGTCACGTTCCTGTCCACCATAAGTCACGAACCGTATCTATGTGCATAACGTAGCCCATCGTCCCCCGGGCTCTCGACCGCGGCCACACCCACGCGGAGCAAATTGAAGCGCACTTCGGGCCGTGACGATCAGACTGCAAGACTGGATGCCTACAGACGGTCTCGGTCACAAGCTTAACCAGCGGTGTGGACGGTCATCCAAAGAGCGACCGAGCCTTTGCTTTCGCCGGGAAACATTCGCGATTTCGTGGGCAATGCCCAAGTGTGGAGCACGCCAAGTTGCTGCCATTCAGGTGCAAGACCTCACGAACCGCCCGCATATGCAGTCCCGAGTCTGGACGAAAAAGAGGTACTGCATACATAGCTTTATTGCTCCTGCCGCCCGTAGCGGGAATTAAATTCTAGCGCTGAGCCCTTCAAGCAACACCCTGTGGACAGCAGCAGTCGACCGAAAACCCCAAGCGCTGCTCACGTCAAGTACGTACCTTGAATCAGCGGTCCCGATGGCATCTGATGCTACCGTCTGTTGCTAGTGCATGACTTCATGGCTGTCGCGTCGTGGACTTCAAAAAGGTAGCGGGTACCTGCTCGCCATGGACGGCGGTGTCCAATCTTTTTGGTCGGCAAACTCGAACATCCACGACTGACATCTGATACTCCCTGCTGCACAGATAAGGAGTCCTGTAGTTGGTGTCGGGTGGATCGTACCTGATGCCCTCCAGATGGTGTACCACTACCAGCTCACCGGCCCTATCAGGACACCAGCCGCCATCCCCACAAAAAACTGCATCACTACCCGTCTTAGGGAGCCACAGGGACCACGAGGACCTTGATATTGCATCAACCCTTCTCCCGCGTTCACATGCTCGCAGGAGAAAACTGCGTCGCTCTGATGAATCCAGTCTTACCCAGGACCACCACGAGGGCCTTGATATCTCATCCCGTCCCCCTTTCTCCAACATTCACATGCTCCCAAAAGAAACCACCACCCCCATCGCTCTAAACAACCCACCCCCTCTCAACCAGCAACCCGCTCTCCGCCCCTTTTCGCTGCTACCTCCGGTTTCTTCCCTATCAACTCAATCACAGCTTTTCGTGACCCATGGCTCCGTGGACGCATGTCTTATCTGCATGATTATCCGTACCAAGTTTCCAACCAGGAAGACTTGTTTTTCCTGTCTCTTATCTCCTGTTGTCTTGCAACTTGCTTTTCTTCGTTCATATAAGGGGTGGGCAACGACGGCCGCTTTTGACCCGCACCCCTTTCTCTCTCCCTCTGCCTCTATCTCTCTCTTTCCGTCCTGTTGAACCACGTCCACACCTGGGCAGTTCGACCAGGTCACGTACGATCTACTCTTCCGCCAATCAAACGGCCATACCAACGCGTGCAGTTCGGAAAAAGCAAACCTGAGACCCGGAGACGCAGTACCCGTTCCTTGTCAACACGTCGGACGTACGCACAGCACACAAGAACGGGTCGACTGCAACTGTCCTGGGCTTGTCATCCTCGTTACATCGGGTCGGAGAACCTGTTGACCGGGCGTTGCGCGCAGCTCGTCTTCGTGCGACACACACTGCGAGGCCTTCCGTCGTATGGTGGAACGGCGTTGCAGCAGCGGATACGACGTTGCTCGAGTTTCACACGGCGTGGAAGACAGGTGATGAGATTTGAGATGTCTGTTTCCCCGAAGGAGGCGAGGTGTGTGTGTGCCAGGACATTCGTGGAGCACATGCGAGTCTAAGCAGGTAAGGAATCCGTCTCTTCCATATAATTGCTCACTCCTTGTTTCTCAACGGTAGCATATACATACGTTTCACAAGCAGGAGCTTCAGATGTAAATTGTTGTTTGAAGACTGGATATTTCCTTTTGGGTTGTGGGGTATATGATAATGTGTTTATCAGACTCCAAGCTGACCGATTCGTGTCCCAGGTCAAGATGCGCCGATCCATCCCTACCTGGCTGATTCTGCCGGGCACCCGGCGGCATGAGTCGTAAGAGTCGTGGAAAAGGAAAAGGAAAAGAAAAAATGCTCTCCCCTACTCCCTTCTGTCATCCAACCTATCTCTCGGCACATACAAGAACATGGAGAACTGAAAAGGAGCAAGGGAGAATGCAGCACAACGTCCTCTAGACCACTCCTCTACCATGTAGGCGATGTGGGTATAAGGAACTGAACTGCACAAGAAACAAAGACTGGCCGCCGAAACTTCGCCAAATCAAATTCCAGGAACGGAAGCCGAGCGCTTCTCGTGCCTCTTCTCGGTCTCCCTTGCGATCTCGCCTGCGAACGGAGACGCGGCCCTGATGCGCGGTCCGTACAAGTAGAAGACGTAGATGGGAGCTGTGACACAGACAGCCAGACACGCCAGGATGGTGGAGGCGTACTCGAGATGGAACTTGCCGCCGACGTTGGTGTAAAGTGGTGTGGCGTACAGGGCGGCGATACCGGCGAGGAAGTCTCTGGCGAAGCCGTTGCCACCGGTGGCGGAGGCGGCGTAGGGACCGTACGATGCGACCATGTAGTCGATGGTGGCCATGTAGATGGCGTAGTTGGCGATACCGACGAGGGCGGAGAAGAGAAGGGGCGCGATCCATGGAATGCCGTACTCGGGGCCCAGCGAGGTCCAGGCGAAACCGAAGAGGCCGATGGCTTCGAGAGGGGCGGTCCAGAGGAGCCAGTAAAGGCGGTACTCGGGTTGGAGGTGGCCTTCCTTCATGAATTTCTGCTGGCGGCGGAACCAGGGGAAGAAAGAGAACCAGGCGATGAGGTAGCCGACGATGAGACTGGACGGTATGTTAGTGTTGGGCGGACTGCAACAGGTTTGGACTGATGAACTTACGGAAGGAAGGCAAGACCGATGGCGACGGTGCCGAAGTTCCACTGCTTGAAGACCGGAGAGTAAGACTCGAGGAAGGTGAAGATGAGGGCGTCCGAGAAACCGCTGAGCAGAGACAGGCACAGGACGATGGGCTCAGTGAGGAACATCTTGAAAGGGCGGATCCAGATGGTCACGATTTCGCGGACGGGCATGCCACCGATGTTGAAGACGCCGGACTGCTTGATCTTGGCTTTGATGATCTCCTCGTTGGTGTAGCAGTTGACCTCACCAGCAGCGCGGCGCTTCTTGGCAATCTTCTTCATGATGACGGTGCTTCTGGTCTCGGGGATGAAGAGGTGGATGATCTGGGTGGCGCCACCGAAGATGAGTTGCAGCCAGAAGACCCAGCGCCAGTTGAGGTACTCCTCGACGAAGCCACCGACGACCGGACCGATGACGGAGCCACCGACGGAGGAGAAGACGACAAAGGCAACAGCGTACTGCTGGTCCTCGGGCTCCCACATGTCGGCGACCATACCAAGAGTGACGGATCCACCAGCAGAGGACAGACCGCCCAGGGCACGGCAGACGACCATGGTGCCAATGTTGTGGGCGAGCGCGCAAGGAATCTGCCAGATGTTGACCAGGCCAAGAGAGAGCTGGAGGATAATCTTGCGGCCATACTCCTCGGACCACGGAGCCCAAAGCTCACAGCCGAAGGCGTAGGCGACGAGGAAGGACAACTGGGCGGTGCGGCCGGCCTGGGCGCTGATGCCCCAGTCCTTCTCCATGCCCGACAAAGCGTTCGCGTAGACACTGGCGTTGAAGTTCATGGAACATTGGACGATGAAGATGACGCTCAGAGTGGCCCATTTCTTCCAGTTGGGGAAGCAGAAGCCAAGCTGGGCGTATACTTCCGGGTCCGATTCCACGACGGCGGGCACCATGTTATTCCAGTCGGGCGGGCCTGGGGTGGCTTCGATCTCCTGCTTCATGGCCCGGCGCGTCGGGCTCGTGGCCTCCTTGGTGTGTCCGCCGACATCCTCGTGATGCTGGTTTGCGCTGCTCGAGTCCGAGGCGGTGTCGACCTTGTCTGCCTTTTCGTTCATGATGTGGGTGGTTGGCAAGTTGACAGCCAGGCTATGGCGGGTGCTAGGCTTGCTTAGGTCCACGCAGACCTACAGTGTGGAAGGTGATAAGAGTGAGAGGACACTACGACCAGCAGAGGGGAACTGGAGTCGACTGAAGAGAACAAATGGAGCGGCAGGTGGGAGAAGAGAAGGTTATAAAGCGGCGCTACCCGAGTTTCGCTGGGGGGCAGTCGAAAGTGGAAAGCCTGGGGTGCTGGGTGCGTGGGTGGTAAGCCTTAGCGGGGAGGGTGGGAGAACCGGGGGCCGGTGACGTCGATTGGCCGTATCGACGACTGGTTTCCCAGCGTTACAAGCACCGAAGCCGCAGCAAAGCGGTCCCTTGGCACGGCCATCTGCGAGCTTATCCGGCCGTCTAGACCAGAAGCAGGCAATTGAAGTCGGAAAAGGTCAAAGAAACCACGGTCCGGCCTGGGTTTACAGTACAGCTACGAGTGGTTTCGCAGCCGTTCTGGCCTAGCGGCAACGTCGCCGGCTGCACCAATCGCCTTCACGGATCACGGACTGGGGTGCCACTGCTGCAATCCTTCGCCGCACGGCTGACCATGAGCCCTCTCACTCATGCCATTGCTTGCACCAAAACTCCCGATCCGATTAGATGGCGCCGATGCAAGCTCAAGCTCATCCGACTCCTCAGCCCTCGCCCGACTCGCACGCAGCATTAAACATTTTGATTGCGAAACTCACGCCCTGAGCCTTAGTTAGTGCGCTGTACCCCGCGCGGCAAGCCGCTGGCAAGCCGCTGGCAAGCCGCTCACTACCGCAAGAGGCCGTCCGTCAGAAGTACGGTGAGGACGGTGGGCGATGTGAGAAGAAGTCAGCGCGTCACGCGAGCCCGTCCTGCGTGCCTTGGAGCAGAGGAGCTGACGGATGACGAATGTGCCGCCGGGGCTGTTACCAAGCTGGAAATAATTGCGTCCAGACAAAGCGCGACGACATCAATGAATAACATCACAGACAAGGCCATCTGCACCGACATTCGCCCGAGGAGAGCAAGGCCGCTCAGCCGCCTGGGCGCCATTCTCGATGCTTGATGCTTTGATCACGTCGGCACATGCGCCTGGCGCGCCTCTCGCTCTCCCGCGAGCCTCTGCTTGCGGCCGACCAATGCGACGCAAACACCAGCACACCACGGCGCCCGGAGCCGCGCGGGTTCCTCTTCCATGGCGACCTGACCGGCTTCCCGTTTCCGTGCAGGCCGTATCTTGGGTCTTGCTTGACAAGCTGGCGTCGATGAGACGGACGGAGAGGGACTGCTGGATTGTCAGATGGAGAGATGGAGAGATTGCGGACGGTGGTGACGTTCCGGGCTGGCATAGGTAGTGAGTGTAGTGGGTGTAGTGGGTGTAGTGAGTGTAGTGAGTGTAGTGAGTGTAGTGAGTGTAGTGAGTGTAGTGAGTAGTGAGTGTAGTGTGCAGTATCGGAATCATCAGAGCCCCACGGCGGCCTCCAGGTCCGACGTCGGTTCGTTCGCCTCCAGACTCGGATCCCACAAACCCCGCTGAAATTGCCCCAGCGCTTGCTCCCTCCGCTTTCGCCAGACCGGTCAAAGCAGCGACCGTGCGAGCGTTGCCCCGGCCCGCACGTGCCGCCGGACATTCCTTTACGCGCCCCCGTGACTGCCGAAATGTAACCGTTGCAGAAGCCGTCACATGCCTTTGTCTCCCAAACCTTGAACGGCCTGGAATGCTCCCCAATCTTCACTCTCACACCTCCAGCCTGCCGCCCTCTCTGCCGAAAGACAAGCATCGCGACACTATCAATATCGCCGTTGTGGCCTGGATCGCTCCGTTGTGGCGTTCGCTGGTAGCGAACAAGCCTTCCGCAACGCCACCAAGCAAGCATTGCAGCCTCCGATATCCACGGTCCGAAGCGCCTCCCGCTTGCTTGGACCAGCCATGATATCTTGGGATGCTCGGCCATGACAATTGCCTTCCTCCTTCTCATCGCTTCTCATGATACTCTCCAGCCGTCTACTCTTCCGTGCCGGAGTGAAACACCTGTCTCAAATCTACCGATACTGACTTTAACAACCCTATCTTGCCCAGCCGCTAACACCATAACTACAAACTCACTCTGCCCGAGCAAGCAGTTTGCTTACCCCTTCATCCCACTGACCCTGAAGTGGGGCCCAATGCTCCTTCGCAACCAGCATTGATGATTCCATGGTTCCTGGTTGACCAGTAAAGCTCATGCCGCGATACTGTACCGCGGACGGACGCCTTACTGCATCAAGCAGCTCGAACGATCTCAATCATCTGACATCCGCGTGCCGATGAGTGCCGGCTCTCCATCTCCCAATTCGCCGGCTGGTCGCGGACCTCATCCCTCTGCGGGCGAGCATTTTCGATAGCGCGGCCCGGTGCCGTGTCTTTCTGGACTTTGGTCACCGGTTTCCCCGGAGTGCCAGCTGGAGGCCAGTCCTTTCAATGTCCGTGGAGTCTCCGCATTACCATAGATGCGTGCGGAATCAGGCATGCTGCAGATAGCTCGCAAACAGCTGCAGGTTTGCAGGCTGCGGTCCGGGTAAGAGCTGGATGCTGTTGCAGAGACCGATCGTGCCAATAACACCGTCCTCGCCTATCTGATAACCTGCAGTTCCTCGCACAGGAGGTTGCCTCGCCCGTGGGGGTTTGTTTTTTGCTTTCTTGAATTCCCCAACATTTCTATCGACCCTGCTTTACCATCTTAGCCTCTTAGCCTCTCAACCCTCTCAACCCCAGACCCTCACACTCTCTGGGACTGATGTCCAATGGTGCCCACATGCATTAAAGCATTGATACCTTCAGCCAGACCTGTAGGAGAGACTGGGCCCGTCACGAGCTTCTCTTCTCCTCAATCCACTCCTCTCTGTTACTCTTCTCTCGCGAGAACTTGCCAGCTCGCATCAAACCAACTGCCCAAGCAGAACTCCCTCTCGGGACGCTACAAAGCAGTAGCCTGCAGCTGCTGTGTCTGGATCACGGCCAATGCACCTCTGGTCGCCTAACCCCCGCAACACCATGCCCCGCGTTCTGTTTACATACTGGCCCCTTCTTTCCCCGGCTTTCCTCTCCACCACCATCCAATAACGAAGCTAGCAAGAGCCATGGCCGCTAGCGGCCTTTCAGCGGCCTTCGCCAGAAGAGAATTTCTCGACTTTTGGCATGATCCTAGCTCTTGTACATACGCTTGCACCTCTTCGATGCGGTAGTGGAGGGGGATTCTAGCACGAGAGAGTAGCCAGACGGCCGTCAAGAACGCGGGGTTCGCAAACCGGTGACCATCGAGCTTCTGCCGCGATCACATTATCTGTATCTATTCGCAAAGACGCAGAAACACCACCACCGCGCACGCATTGTCAAACCCATAACACGAAACTCCAGTTCCATGCTTCCTACATCCCACAATGTCCGCCCAATTCGCTCAGGCACAGCCAGCCAAAGCAATCGCTCCAACCCGCTTCAAACCTTCCACGCGCTTCCCTCAACTCCTTGAAAAGGGATAGGCCTGCTTCTCACCATCCAACAAGCTCCAAAGCCCTGCTTCAACGACCCTGACAGATGGAACCACAGCCGCACCGCCCTCCACGAAACCAGATAGGCCTCGCATCCAGGCATCCGCATCTCCCACCGACCTCTCTCCTCTTCCTCCTCTTCCTCCTCCTCCTCCTCCGATCCCGGCCGTCGATCAGAAAGTCACTGCGACCGCCTCCCGCTCACCCATACTCGGGCCGTCTCGGGCTTCCCCCACCCGCAGACTGGCATGTGAATATGTTTAATCGGGAGAAAGGGTAGGTCGGTTGGAGCCCTTGATTGAGCGGCAGGACCCTATCGGACGCACCATTTTTGCTGGACGGGGTTGGTGTTTGCGCCGCGGCTTGGCGGGCTGGGGGGTGTTTGGGGTTGGCTGGATGGACTGGTTGTGTGAAGGCGTTGGGTGCCTGTTTTGATGGAGGCGAGGTGACAGTGACTTGAGATGGGACGGAGCGGTGGGAGGGTCAAAGGCCGTTTTACTGAGCCCTTTTCGGCGAGCGAAGAGGCAGTGCATGGAAAGGGGGTTCGATTTGCTTCGCTGATACGGGAAACACGAGGAGTAGAGGAGGGTCTGTGACTGCCCTGATGCCGACGATACATGCTGTACAAACTTCCCCCCTGGTTCAACCTTCTCGAATCAACCAAGAAAAACACTTGATGCTTACAACCAGCTGTTTACTCGACAGCTTCAGCCCGCCTATCCTGCGGCGCACTTCGCGCTACACCGACAACTTTGGCCTTGATGCGAACCTCCGCACTCCCTTCTGCAGCCAGTCATGCCGAGCTCTACACAATCTCAAACTCGTAATACACGTACGGCGTGTACTCTTGCTCGTTGTTGCCGTGGCCAGCGGCCTGCATTTCCTGCGCCACCTGCGAGTCGTCCTGTTGCTTGACGTTGCCCTTCTTGTCGCGGCCGAAGGCGTTGCCGCCCAGGTACGAGTAGTTTGTGTTGAGGTTTGATTTCGCTTTCTTGGCCAGTTTGGGGGTTGTCTGGTTGAGGAAAGCGGGGGTAAGAGGTTAGGGACGACGATGATGGGATGATGAGAGGAGTGAGAATGACGCCACTTACCGAAACCAATCCACACACAAACTCCAGCGGCAAGCCGTACCGCAATACGGTTTCGACGAATACTCGTAACGCGAGGACGTGCACCCAGATCATGGCACTCTCGCTATACCCCGTCCGACCCAACCTCAACGCCTCACCCCACACCTTCCTCTCCTCTTTCTCTAGCCGCTGCACCTCCTGCGCCTCCTCCTCCTTGCCGCCCTCCTTGTACTGGTAGTCTCTGGGCGTCCACCGCTTCTCCCGGCACTTGTGCACGAACTCGGCCGAGTGCTTCTTGAACGTGGTGACGGCGAAGAGGGTGAACTCGTCGTCCTTTGCGACTTGGGACGAGGAGCGGGGGACGACCATGGGCGAGAGCGTTTCGTAGGCTTTGAGGTAGTCTTTGACGAGTGGGTTGGGCACGGCGATGAGGTGCGTCTCGAGGTATTCGGAGTCTTGGATTAGGAGGTGGGCGGGGACGATGGAGGCGAGGGATTTGGTCGCGAGGTTGCCTCTGGTGGAGATTGTTAGATGAATATCCATCTCATGTGCAAGTAGAGGTGTACGTTTGTCTTCTCTGCGAGGCGGCCAGGTTGGTCTTGACATTGTTGTATTGGTTGTATTTGGTCTTGACGTCGTTGTCTATGCCGGCAAGCTCCTGTGTTTGCATGTATTAGAGCCTCAACTGCACGGGTGCTTCCTCCCTCGGATAACGGAGGTGTAGATACCTTTTGCAGCGAGTCTACTATCTCCGCAATAGGCTTGTCTGCCCGGTACTTGACTTTGTTCCACGAAAACGTCCGCAGGTACTGGTCCACCGGCTCTGCACACGCGGACAAATATCAGCATCCGCATTTCTTATTCCCCAAGCACACACATCTGCTCTCGAAAGGTGCGTCATGGTCCGTACTGTCGTTGATGGTCTTCTGCTGCGCAATCTTCTCCTCGTCTCCCTCCAATATGCCCCTCAGCGAGTCCCCGACCTTGTTCACCACGCTCTCGCAAGCCTGGTTCAGCTTGGAGAGGTCGTCCGCCTGCTGCACCAGCGCGTCGAGGGTGCCGATCTTGAAGGCCGGGATCGCAAACGGGTATGTGGTGCCATAGTCGGTGGTGACGGCGGAGCGCAGAGCGGTGAGAGCCTCGTCGCGGTCGTTTGAGGGCGATATGGAGGTCGGCAGGGAGACGAGGAGGTACTGGATGCCCTTGGACATGGTGGGCGGAGGTGTTCGGCGGTGGGCGAGATGAGAAGAGCTGTAGCTTGCTGGTCTGGTGTTGGTATGGAGGGCTCGAGTCGGAGCTTCAGGCGGGCAGGTTGGAGCTTCATGTTGGCCCCGGCCCGTTATGACGAATGAGGATTACGGCGACTGGGATAGATAAATGCTACCCATGATCTTCGAGTCAAACAGAACAACACCACAACTACCACCTCCTTTGACAAAATCGATTCGCCATGGCTGCAAGACGCGGAGCTGCCTCTCTGCGCCCAGTTGTCCGCAACCTCATCCAAGCAAAGCAAGCACAGCATTGGAGTGCCCCGGCCGGCGCTCTACTCGCAACACCACCGCAACGCTCGCCGATAACGCAGTCACGATGCACTCGTCCGGCACCAGTATACCAGACCGTCCGCTACAGCTCCGACCAAGCCTTTGTGGGCAATGAGATTCCGCGCACGCAGCTATACAACCTCCATGAGTCCTACGGTGCCAAGTTCGTCACTTTTGGTGGCTATCTCATGCCGGTCCAGTACAGTGATCTCAGCGTCGGCGAGTCGCATAAGTGGACGAGGGAGAAGGCGAGCATATTCGATGTTAGCCATATGTAATTACCCCGGGCAATCTCAATCGGCTATCTACACGCGCATGAAGAAGCTCAATTGACTAACATACGGCTGTTGACAGGGTACAACACCACTTCTCCGGCCCTGGGGCCGCCGCCTTCCTCGAGACCATTACCCCGGTCAATGCAACAGGCCTCCAGCCCCACCATTCCAGCCTCTCCGTCCTCCTCCACCCCAACACCGGCGGCATCGTCGACGACACCATCATCACCAAGCTCGCAGACAATGAGCACTTCTACGTCGTTACCAACGCCGGCTGCCGCGAAAAAGACGCCCAATACCTAACCGAGCAGCTGGCAAACTGGCACGGCAAACACGAAGCAGAGGTCAAATGGGAGGTACTCAAAGACCGCGGCCTGATCGCCCTGCAGGGCCCGCTGAGCGCCGAGGTTCTGAGCAACGCGCTGCCCGAGGCGAGTAAGGACCTGACGACCCTGTTCTTCGGCCAGTCGCGCTACCTCAGCTTCACACTTCCAACCGGCCAAACCGTGCCTGACGTCCTCGTCTCCCGCGGCGGCTACACCGGCGAAGACGGCTTCGAAATATCCATCCCAGGCGACCAAACCGTCGCCGTCACACAGATGCTACTCGAGTCGGCCGGGCCGGAAAAGGTGCGTCTAGCCGGCCTCGGCGCGAGAGATAGTCTGCGTCTGGAGGCGGGAATGTGTCTGTACGGCCACGATCTGGACGACACGACCACCCCGGTCGAAGCCGGGCTCTCGTGGGTGATCCCCAAAGAGCGCAGGGAAAAGCCAACCTTCCTCGGCGCCAAAACAATCATCCCGCAATTGAAGCCCAAGTCCAAAGGCGGTGCCGGAGTGTCCCGGAGGAGGGTCGGTCTGATCGTGGAGAAGGCGCCGGCGAGGGAGGGCGCCGAGATTGTGGATGAGAAGGGGGAGCCGGTTGGAAGGGTCACGAGTGGGTGTCCGAGTCCGTCGTTGGGGAAGAATGTGGCGATGGGGTATGTGAGGGATGGGTTGCATAAGAGTGGGACGGAGTTAGAGGTGGTGATTAGGGGGAAGAGGAGAAAGGCGGTGGTGACGAAGATGCCGTTTATACCGAGTAAGTACTGGAAGGGTGGGATGACGCCGGGTTGAGGTGCGAATGTGAGGAGGGGAGGAACGTTATGCGATGGGTATGTACTTATCCCCAGTGGAGAAGTTAAGGGCTGGCCCAGGCTTGTACGGAGCACTTCTTTGGGAGGATAAAAACCAGAGGGATCAATGAGTGGAAGGACTGCATGAAATTGATGCGTTAAGCATAGAATGCACTTATGGATTGGTATGACACTCTGCCGCTGCATAAAGCAGTAGCCCATGGAAGTCCTGAGCTTACAGAAGCCTGGTTCGTGCCGAGACTTTGTGGTACATTTCGAAGATGTTCCAAAATCAACAAACCACTAGAAACCGCTTCCAGAGCCACTAATGTTAAGTTCCAGGTTATTGCTGATTTATCATTCGCGTGACTAGCAAGAAACACAATAGTAATTTGAAATCACGCATATCAAGATACTGATGACCAACTTTGGAGGCTCAGATTCCGACAGTGCCTACCATAAATTGTTGGTATATATACGACTGGCCCCATTGTCGAGGAAGTTTAACCGCACTATCAACTTATCCCTTGAGTGGATGAAATTGCGAGCCGAAGTAGAAGAGGAAATCTCATTTACTCAGTCCACTCCCCGCTGTCTACGACATTCTGGGCAACGCAGCTTTTCCTTCTTCCCAAATAGGAACGGTGATATATAGCGATAATCGTTTCGATGGTGCTGCGTACAACTATCGGCAGTCTTGGATAATGTTCTTCATTACTGATTTACGATCAGGAAGTCTGAGTTGAGATTATTGGCTATGTATTACACTATCGTCCTTACACTTCTAATAATCGTGGGGAGACTGTCCACGTGTAGAATAATGAAGTAACACGAAATAAGCCCTATTGTAGCTCGCACTGCATATATATCTGCCTTTACGCGGCAGAAAAGTAGTGCCGCCTACCATCAATTCAGAAGTTAGAGTACGCTAACTGTTGTACTTGACGACGAATGAATCAGATTGAGGTAGTATCTACAGACTATGTACCCTCCATGTGAGATGTCGCTAGTACAGATTGAGATACCCGTAATCAACCGTAGCCGCTGAGGCGCACAAGCGGTGTGATATGATCGTAGCGCCACGATATGTACGCGCTGCGACACCCTGCTAGCACAACACTAAAACTTTGCCAGCAATTTTCCCTAGTAGGAATCCGGCAGTCACGTGCGCTCGCTTAGATCCCACCGAGGTATATAAACGGTGCTTGCCCCTTAATCAAACCGTAAGAGTCTTCGCCTTCTACCAATACCCCACCTACAAAGGGGCGTAAAAAAGAGGGCTCATAACCCCACAGAAGGCGAAGACTCTTCCGTTCCCGGGGACGATAATCCTAGGTCTTTTAACCGAACCTACCGACGAGGAAGCGCCTTTCGGATGTGGAGTGAATTCTCCTTCCTCCACAAGATCCCCGTATTCCACCGGCCAGGCTCGGGTTTATCCTCCAGATGCTCTTGGACGCAAGACTCGTGCGAGGAGAACGACAACGAGATCTCGACCTTTTCGGCCTTCTCTCACAATACAACCATTCCACAAAACCTACCTACAACCACCTGGGTACACAACCCACTCAACAATCTTCCTTTTCCGCACCCTCGCAGCGTTACCAAAGTCCCACGGCAGTTCCCCGTACGGCAGAGATTCGTCAGATGGCAGGCCTATTGGGTAAGGAGGCAGTTTGGTGTGGCTGTACTCCCAGTCCGAGAAGAAATTCGGTGGTAGGATCATGATGCCCACGAAGGGTGATCCAGGATACCCATGAAGGGTAATTCAAGTTGGGGGGTGGGCAGGCAGGAAGAAAGGGAGTAGGGGTTGACGAAAGGGGGTTGCTGGTGGATTTGATGGATGGGACTTAACAACAGGGGTTTTTGATGATAGGGTTTCTTGTACAGGCAGTCACATACGCTCTGATCAGGCAGTCATGTGCACTCGCTTTGACATCATAGAGGCATATCTACTCTTGCTCCATAGTCAATCTACAAGAGTTTCCCCATTTTGTTGTTCCCAACGGCCTAGAGATGGCCGTCATCATCCCATCAGCCAACACATGAGGATCAACCAGAATAATGCTCTGTGAAATGATGCACATGTTCGGTATCCAGGACAAGTTGTCTGTTCTCGGGGAACTTTGTCAAAAGAGAGTTACTTGATGTTATTGGCAAAGCGTTGGAGAGAGTTTTATCCTATTGCGAGCCAAACATTGGCAACTGCGCGTGACCTATGGAGAGACTACGGTGGTTGACATAGCAACATGCCTCGCCTCCTTTATCTAACTTTAAGCTCTGTCGCGGACCACGCTACTCAATTCGAGACATATATCTCATCTCCGATTGTAGGCATTCAAAGGACTGATGTTAGAAGCTCTCTGTGGCTGAAGTTGAGGCCATCGAAAGCGACCAACTGACAATACCTAAACAGTCTGATCGATGACGATGGTCAACAGAAGTGAGTGATATCAGTTACTAGAAACATATAGTATTGCTGAACATGAGCAACATGCGGTCAAGAAGAAGTACATGTAGTACAACACTCGATATGCAGAATGCCCAGATCGTGTATGTCCCGAGTCCGGCATGTATGCTTGGGTAATCTCAGTGTTGTCGACGTTAGTGTTTGCGGACGAAATTTGTGCCAACCATCTGACATAACTGACGCATGCGGGAGCTCTGCACCTGACAGTTTCAGAGTTCAATGCCACAGATATCACCTGACTTCTGCGCCTCTGGATAGGTTGGTATTGCGAGTATCCATGGATATAAAATGACGTCACGTGCTCTGCAGAAGGAAGACCACAAGTAACCTCGGAACGGTGACAAACACTGGGTAGCGGTAGCTCATTCTGGCAGTTTTTGCTAGCAGTCATCCGCTGCCATTACTACTGTTGTGATGTCAAAACCCTTTGACGACGTTTTAACTCCGTCAGAAGATGAAGATTTCCATCATCTTCACGCGATGCTCAACATCTGTACTAAGTAACATTTACTACTAAGATGTGCACATCAAATATCGATAGATTTTTTCGCTAGATAAAATGATGACAAGAGCTCTAAACTACAACACACCATACTAAGCATGACATGCCACGACGCCCCGCTAAAGCAGCAGCATGATTGAGACAGACGGCACCACGACCATTACCACAACCACTAGTACTACTATACAGCTCTCACCCCACCCATGTCCCCAAAGACGACCTGCACAATCTCATCTAGGAGCGTAAAAACCAGATGGGTACTGTAACACCCTGCGTTAGCCAAAATCTTCTTCCCAAAAAAAGGAAGGAAAAAGAAAGGAAAGGAAACAAGGAACTCACTTCAGCCGCCCGTTATTCAACACCGCCGCAATCCTCCTTGCCGCCGCCGCTGCATTCGCCCTCCCAACCACACTCCCCGCCACCTCCGGCACCAGCATTGCCAGCAACACGCCAGCCTCCTTCTTACTCTTCGCCTTATCCGCTTCCGTCCGCGGCTCCCCTGCGACCCGCATCTTGCCATCCGGCCACATCGTGGCTTTCATCTTTTCAATATACGCCGCGATGGTGTCGGGCGTGGTGTGCGCTTTCACCGTGTCGCGGACCTTGCGCTCGATCGTGCCGCCGAGTAGTTGGTGCAAGACCACGACAACGGCGCGGCCGCGCAACCAGTTAGACTCGCGGTTCAACTCGAAGGCTTCGAGAAAGAGGTCGCAGATGGGTTTGATGAAGGGTGCAATCTGTGCGTCGCGGGCGTCGAAGGCACGGAGTTCGGCCTCGGCCTCGGCGGCTGTGGCGGCGTCGTTGGCGATGGCACTGGTTGCTGTTGATGTGGATGAAGGCAGGCTACCGTTGGAGGCGCTCATTTGGCTGGTTGCGGCGGAGATAAGGTTCTGGCCGGCGAGGGAGAGCTGGTCGAGGACGGGAATGTTGCCCATAAACTCTTCCATGCCGTCGGTCAAGGAGTTGTAGATGCGCGTGACGAAATCGCGGCTATCGGTGGGGTTGGGATTGCTGGGGTCGGATATTGCTTGCTGGGAGAGGAAAGCGCGCAGTTCACGGCTGCGACATATCGCGGGGATCAAGAGTAGTTCGCGAAGGTACCGTTCTAGTGCAATGCGGCGCTTTTGGAGGAAGTCTTTCTGGAGCTTCAGGACCATTTGACGACCTGGAAAGTCAAGGTTGCGGACCATTGGGTAGCGTGCACGGAGGCGCTTGTTGAGGTCATGGAATTCGCTGTATCGACGCGCTATCACCCACTGTGCGGCGGACATCTGTTCGCCTGCTTGCCGGCGGACTTCGATGACATCTTCAAACAGTCAGTTTCAATGGTTCAGACATACGTTATTCCACTTACACATTGCGAACTCTCTTCCATCCTCTTCGGTACCGACCATGATGGACTTTATAGTGACCGTAGCACGTCCGTATAAGCTATTGTCGCTCTCCTGGATGATGTACTGTTGTCGTTGAAGCTCCTTCCGATGCAACTCGCGTTGCAAGCTAGCCTTTGATTTCCTCAGGATTCTTAGCTCTGCAGCGTTGTTGGTAAGCTCTGCCTTCCTCGTGAGAGAGTCGACGATTGAGTCCTGATGGACCAGTTTATCGATCTCCTGCGTCAGAGAATCAATTGCTTCAGCAAGACCAAGATCTCCGGGTGCTGCTTCGTGGATCTCATCCTCGTCCGTTCTGTCATTAGCATCGGAGTCTTCAATCTCGTCTTCCAGGAACTTCTGTTCTTCGCCGAAGAGGTTATCCTCGAACACTCCCCTAGTAGTTGGTGCGCCAACGAGACCAAGGGATGCAATGCTTGGCCGCTCCTTCTCCTTTTCCTTTTGCTTGAACAACATTGGCGACGCCGAACGAGGAATATCAATGGACCCTCTGAGAGAATCGTTGTCCTGTGCTGACCTTGGCGCTGTGTCCGAAAACAACGAGTGGTTATCATGGTCGTCATCCAGAATATCATTCAGAGCCTCTGACATGGCATCAACGATTTTGGAATCATCGCCGTTAGGTCTTACGGACTCAGCCTCAGAATCAAAGCTCAGTGTGGAGCGAGCAAGGGGGTCTGCATCCAGATCATCGTCGAAAAGTGGACGGCGTCCTCCCGACTCATCCAAAGACCGCCTAAGAGGCGGTGCCACATCGAATGTCTTCGCTTTCTTCAAATCCGATGAGGAAACCGCCGCTCTCCTAAGATCCGGTGCAGCCAATGTGGTCTTGGATGATAGTGTGCGTGACAAAGCTGGCGTTCTTGCGGGTACCGGAGGGACCGACACCTCAATGTTTTCCGAGAAGCTACGTACTGGGCTTCTAGCGATCGATGATGATTCGTCGGAGGCCAGCCACTTGTACCAGAGGTCTGATCTCTTGAACTTGGGAAAGTGGTGCTCCTGCATTTGCGCGTAGACTGATGACTGAGTATGCAGGACTGCTCGACGCGCTGCGACATATTGTGCGGATGTTGCAGCCTTTCCGGCTTTCAGGAACCTATCGACCGCCAGCCTAGCTTCCTCGGAGACATGGAGCTCCGGTTTCGTCAGGTAGGCTTCATATATTTGAGCAAGGTCCGCCCTCTCTGAGCTGCCCCATGATGGTGCAGCACCTTCGGGTTCGTCAGTATCCTCTTCGAGCGGGTTACGGAAGCCGTCCACGACGACCCAGTATTGTACCAGTCTCATGAAGCCTTGGCGGTCCATGAACTCCATGAAGTACGATAATCCTGAGGCATCATAGAGTACATGGCGCAGCGAAGCCTCCTCTAGTCTGGAGTTTGTCCGCTGAAGTTGGCCGGAAGGTTGAATGGCCAACTTCGGTTTGGCACCCCCCGCTGTGCTCAGCTGAGCAACCCTCTGGTCCAGGATCCGTTTGCCCATCTCGAGTCTTCGCAAGTAGAGAGGATCTTGTCCTTCAACTGTGGCATCTTTCCTGAGCTGGCTCAGCACCTCACTCCTAAAGCGTCGCGCATCCGACAGAGAGTTGCATTGTCTGATTGCCCGAATAAAGCGTTCGTATCGGCGTTCACTATCTTGAGGAGCTAAACGCGGGAAAGCTGTCCGGCTTGTGATCTTAGGAGAGGGAGGAGCATGCTCGTCTAGTGCTGCACGAAGCTTGCGGACGGTCTTCCTGTCCTGCAGAAGAGTACGGCCCTAATTTTGGTCAGTCATGCAAAAGTAGAGACATGAGGACATCCGAGACATACATAAGCCTCGAGCAATTGATTCCACGTATCTGGGTCCGAAAGCATCTGGACGACAGGAAACAGCACGGCGCATGCTACAATCTCCTTGATCAGGGCGTTGACCGCCGAGCTCGTTTGCATATTCCGAGGAAGCACCTGGGCCACCAGCCTCGCCACGATACCACGCAGATGCTGTTGTTGCACGAGTTTTGTATTCGAAAACGCCAACGACGCCGCAGGATGCAATTTGCCGTCTCGATAACGCCCCGCGATGGCCATGTCAAGCTCCTCGGTCTCTGTGACATTGCGCGAGAGCTTCTTTCCGCGTACGACCCGTTCGGCCTCGTCAAAGTCTCTCATATGCTGCGTTATCAATGGTACGATCCGCAATATGACCACCTCCACGATGTCTACCGCCAACACCTTGTCTCGAATGTTCACCAGCGCTGCGCGGATCGCGCGATCCACCTCGTTCTGGAAGTTTGGCCTCGGGCTGATGTTGGCGTACCAGCTCGTGACAAAATCCCTTAATATCAAGTCCAGGAGTCCATCAAGGTGGTCAGATACGAGGAAGGATGGCGGGTATAGAGGCTCTCTGTGGTAGGTCGACCTGCGCTTCAAGGCCGCTGTCTCCTTCTCCCATGCTCCCGGTGCGACAAACGCGACATTACGCTTCGCCCGACGAGTCTTGCTTCTGCCATAGTGTGTGCCGCGGGAGGTGCTTAGGATCAGGTATCCGAGGCCGGCGAATGCGACTGCGATGCCTGCGAGGAAGGCGTAGGGTAGGTAGCGGACCGACGGTATCCAGTGTGTGACGAAACCCCAGGCGATGAACACGGCGATGGCGGCG
The DNA here is from genome assembly GCA_010015785.1 of Saccharata proteae CBS 121410. NCBI lineage: Eukaryota > Fungi > Ascomycota > Dothideomycetes > Botryosphaeriales > Saccharataceae > Saccharata > Saccharata proteae. The sequence continues at coordinate 377,056 of ML978733.1, forward strand.
AGAATCACATCCCTACGGCTGAGTTCCATAGTACGGGCGAAGCCATGTGTTGTCGCGGCGACATGTTGCGCGTAGTTCGGCGTTGCAGTCGGGTCGGTGATGGTCACTACGGCATTCGTCACTGGCCGTCGCTTGTGAAGCAAGGCGCCGAAGCTATCCCTCGTATTTCCCCACGAGCAGATCAGCTGCTCCACCACTCCAAGATAGCTTTAAGGGGCTCTTTGCAGTATCAGCATGCGATGATTATGTGTCAGGTCATTAATAATGCTTGCAGCACTATCAAGCCATATGTCGCACAAGGTCAACATACAACACTACATTCAAGTCATCACATTCAAATCACGAAGTCACGACCGTGCAGTAATTCGGAGATTGTATCAAGGCCTTCTTCATTGATTCTATATACTTCTCGTGGATAAGGCGAGGATTGATCTGCGTCAAGTCAGCACAAGTCAAGGCCGACGTTTAATGACAAATACGAATTTGTTCGAATGGTGTCAGGTCTCCAAGGTGAATGATATACTCTTCAAAGACGAATCTCGGAAAGAACGCAGCGATATCATTTTTTTCATCAGGTAGGGGCAGGAAAAGGATCGAGGGTGGAAAGAATGAAACGTACCATAAGCTCAGATGAGGACAATTCACACTACGGCATTACCTACAGCAACACCATGGGGCGTTAGCATGCATCCAAGCAAACGTGTCGATGTGCGGATAGCGATGTCAAAAGTTGGCAGAACCATCTTATTTCAGGCTGGTGCTCTTGTTAGCCTAAGTCAACTCTCGGTCTCATCATAGATTGCATACCTCATTAAATCAGAATTTTCAGTGTTGGTACGTTCATCTCAGGACATGCCCTCGTTAGGAGCAGCCCGATCAAACAGTGTGAATAGTTGATCATCATCTAAGATGGCCTCGCTGTGGTGACGGTGCAGGGTAGAGAATGGCCATAGTACCTTTTAAACTACGCAAGTCAGCATCTTGATTACGGCATACGTGTTTGTGAAGAATGCTAAGGTGCGTGGTGGATCTGCTGACGAATTCTCAACAAGCATTTCCCCAGCTAACACCCACGAAGTTTGTAAGGCTTCGTTTTCAGCGGATGCCAGCCAGAGACTGCACAGTCTGTCCGCCCGTTCGTTCAAGTCTTCTTCATGTAGTGTGGGAGGGTTGGGCAGGTGGGATGGAGATCGATTGGCATACCTATTACGATGTCAAGTTAGCATTGGTTTCAAAAGTTGAAATCGTAAAGTGACAAGTATTGAGTTCAGGGTCAGACAAGGCTGAAACTATTTAGAGACGTATCGACACCATGTGTTCGGATTGAGGAATGCCTTTCCGAGTCTTCTTGATCATCATCCTGAGGGGAATCGGGGAATGTGTAGAGAAGGAAGAGGAGGTGCCTACCTTATATACAGGTGGGCGATGCAACGGTGGGTGGCCTCCCGCCCCGGCGATGTGCCAGAAGTATGGCAGCATCGCCCTAGACGTCGAGACTGTCTACGAGAATCCTACGATGTCTTGTACAGGTCAGCTTGCCGGTCTGCAGAAAACGCCAGTGTTGGGAGAGCAAAGAAGCGTCAATCATAATAAATTTTACTTTTACAGTCCCTCATGACGTTATAGGAGTTGGATTGTTCATGTAGTGATTGTGTAATCATGCGAAGCCGCGCAAAGTGCGGGCGAGAGAGGGGAAGCAGATGACTTACCATCACTGCATTCATGAGCTCGGGAGCTCAAGCCTGACCGCGATGCGCGGAGAGGCGTTGGTGGTGCTCATGTCGTGGCAGAGACTGACGGTTGTGGAGGTTGGAGGATTTTCGCGAAGCTCGCGAAATTTATGCCGCCCGGGCGCCCACCCGGCTGTGGAACCGCCCACGTGACTCAGTTTTTCTGCAAAGCTACGACCACGAAATGATGGATGCCGGACTTCTTCCATCATACTTGAGATCAGAGAGAATCATTACGTAGGATGAAGCGACCTTCATAAATTTGCATGGTGAAATTCATGCATTTCCTATATATCTGGTGGGGGATTCAGATGTGTCGTTCAGAGCGACTTGTATTCATTACATTGTATCGTTTAGCTTTACCCAAACCCAGCCTTGTAAAGATAGTCTCGGCTCAAATGACTTATTGGACGCCTATTGCTTCTTGCCATCCAGGTCAGAGTAGAAGTTCCACCCAAAGTTCTTCGACGGATCATTCAGCCTGAGTTTCTTGTCGATACTGGCAATCTTCTCCATATCTTCCGCATCCAGCTTGAAATCTCCACCGAGGTTTTGCTCGATACGATTCGGAGTCTTACTCTTAGGAATGACAGAATGTCCGCGGTTGATGCCCCAGGCGAGAGCTACCTGAGCACCAGTCTTGCCGTGCTTCTTCCCAATCTCGACGAGCACGGGATCGTCCATGAGCTTGCCCATTCCCTTCCCGCTGTCGTAGATTTCGTTCTGGTTTCCAAAGGGGCTGTAGTGCGTAACGTGGATTCCTTTGCTCTTGTGCCACTCGGCGAAATCCTTTTGTTGCAGCCAAGGATGCATCTCAACCTGGTGGGCGGCAGGAACGACGCTTGTCTCCTTGAGCAGACGCTCGAGCTCGGCCTTGGAGAAGTTGGAGACACCAATGGCCTTGGTTTTGCCCGACTTCAAGCACTTCTCCATTGCCTTGTATGTGTCGACGTAGTCGCTGTCCCCGGTTTTGATTTTGCCGTTCTCGTCCCTCGGCATCATCGTCTCGCTGCGCGCGAAGGGAGATGGCCAATGCATCAAGAATAGGTCGAGGTAATCCACACCGAGGTCTTTGAGAGAGGCTTCAAGGGCTTTCTCAACGTCGTCGGGGTGGTGAGCGTTGTTCCAGAGCTTAGTCGTGATGAAGATTTGGTCTCGAGGAACGCCGGACTTCTTAATGGCGTTCCCAACCGCGGCCTCCGTTCCATATCTACACATTATTAGACATATTGTCCAGTGATCAATCAATGTCTACTTACATCCTGGCGGTATCGATGTGTCGATACCCACACTTCAAGGCGTGGAGTACAGCTGGCTCCTGCGCATCAGCATCCTGCCATGTGCCAAAGCCTATGGCAGGAATCTGCTGGCCGGTATTGAGCTTCAACATAGTCGCCATTGTGCGTCTCTGAAGTATTTGTCGAGAAACTTGAGAGAATTGTATTGAGCGGGACTTGGTGCAAGATCGGATGCCTCTGGCGGCAGAACAGGTAAACATGGCGATTAAGTACTGGATGGACGACAAAAAGGTACCGCGAATTTACTTCAATGGCGTGAGTGGCAGGATGCAACGGTTTAGACTTGCATTGACTTATGCGTGGTTACATGGAGGCTTTGTACACTATGATGGTCGATGACGTTGTGCACGATCTCCATCATCCCGGCGGCTGCGGAGGCGGGAAGCGCAGGGACCCACGAAAGGGTTGAAGGCATCGGTAGTTAAGGTAGCTTATCAGAACTACGACATGATTTGAGGAGAATCTCTGCTAGTGACTAACAATTCCCGGCACTCGCTTGAAATCCCGGCTGATTGCAGAATTCTGTACGCTTCGCTCATGGAATCTGCCTAAACCCAGTAGATTCATGAGACATTCAGTACGTGAAGAAATCATTAGATGGTCGCATGGTAACTATTAATGAGCTGTTGACTTCCGGGTCGCCTTTGATGATACAAGGACGCAAATAGCCTCTCCATAAGTTACAGTACTGTGACAATTCCAACGACGACGCAATTCACGTCTACACTTGATCCTTTTACAGCGCAAGCATGCCAACGAATCCCAGTGCGCCGATGACACCAGCGCCAATGACACCCGTGGGCAAAGAAGCACCACCAGTGGAGGTGCCCGAAGCACTGGCACCAGAGGCGCTGCTTGCAGACTCGGAGGATCCGCCTGTGGTCGTCGAGCGCATAGATGAAGCAGCGGAGCCAGTGCCAGCCGAGGATGACGAGGCGGTTGCACCAGTCGCAGTTGAAGTCGCATTAGCGGAGGCACTGGCTACCGATTTCACGCTGGAGATGATGGAAGAGGCGGCAGAAGCGAGAGAGCTGGAATTGGAGGCAACTGCAGATGCATTGGGCGCCGGAGTGGGCGCAGCAGTCGCAATAGTGGCGCCGGCGGAACCTTCGCCCAGAAGATAACTCTGGATGTCCGTAGGGAGTGCCTCGAACCAGGACTCGGTCATTCCGGCAGCAAATTCAGACTCGATCTCGGATGAGGCGGCGGCCGCGTTGGTGATGGCAACGGAGAGGAGAGAGGGCGGGAGAGCAGTGAGCAAGACATTGACCACTGAAGCCCTGATTGGTTGTCAATATGAGACAATCGCTACACGTCGTAACGGGGGAGAACTTACTGGTCAAGCGAGGTTGCCCGGCGCTCTACAGCATTCGCCTTGGGCTTCTGCTGCTCGGCAACAGCCAAGGCGGCCAGACCAAGGAGAGTGATGGCCGTGTACTGCATGTTTCTGATGGTGTTACTGGCGCTGATGAGGAATGAATGTGTGGAGGTGAGGGATATGGTGATGGTCCTGAGAATGAGAGTACGAGGAAAATAGAATCCACACGCACGAAAGGAAAAAGGATGCAAAGTTTATATAACTACGAAATGCAGGTGCCGACACTCTCGCTTTGCAGCTGAGCGAGCCCTGTCAGCTCTACCCTGACTAGTGGATTGAAGCCAAACCTATTGCGCCCTTTGGCGTGAGCGAGACATCAAGAAGCCCGCGCTAGGCTCGCTCTGTCTTCTCCACGGGCAAATCCACGCGGGCGGCGTCCACACTCCATGCACCTCGACACGGCTTTGGGCGGTCTTATTTTAAACCATGGCTTTTTGAGTCTGCGCCTGTTGCGTTGGGAAAGGTCGAGGTTGGAGACGAAGCTACCCCTTAGTGGCTGCGAGAACTCTCTGCCAGGAAAACCCTCACTCAGCCGGCTGAAGTGAGAGAGTTCACGGTGGTGCTGGTGGGATGGTGGGATCCGATTGGTGAAGCTTCACCACTCTCCCGCATTCGAGAGCTTCTCCGTCGTGGCGGCTCTTCCACTCTTGCCCAATCGCCCGCTCCCAAGTAGCGGTTGATGTCGCACAGTCCAGCGGGGAGGAAACGGGTATTGGCTGTTGAAAATGGCGAAGTACGTCGCATGAGGTGCGGCTTCTCCAGCAGCAGCGCGGCGATCAGAATGCAGACATGTCAGCACAGCTGATCGGGTGTCAGATCCAGTGTTATCTGTATTTTACGCATCGAGAGTAGCAGTGTCTTCCTCAGTGCACATGGTTAGGTATCCTGTCTCGACAAGGCAGCATCCCGCGCAGAATGTCCTTCTTATGTACCTCTCACGCAGACAACAGACGTGTATCGCAGCCGATCGGCTGTTACCCTCAGAGCTCTTCGTGCCGAGCGTCGGAGGTGAAGGAGTCGAGGAGAACGAGGACAGAAGTGAACCATGGACGGCCTTCCTCATGCGTCTGAGTCGCCGTCGCAGGTGTAGACCGTACCCCATTTGTAACTACTTTTTCGGTCAGAATGTCTTTCTTTGCGAGGGTATTGCGTGCACAGGAGGTCGTCTATCCGCGTATTGAAACTGCTAGTAGTAACGTTATTCGGAAGATACGTGTTGGCTGGCAGCCTGTGCCGGGGGTTCAGAACACCACCCGAGTGAACCACAGAATAACTGATAGACGTGATACGGCGCAAGTAGTCATCGGGCGGGCGATCTTCCAGTTGTTCTTTGTGCGCTGTCTTACGTATCGCTACCGCCGTGCGGTCAGCACATAAATAAGTTTGGCCATTGCCCTGAAACGCGCCGCGTCTTCTGCTCCAATTTGCAGCCAAAAGCATCTTTCGGACTACCGATACGGCGCGGGACGGGATCCAATATACACGGAAGATCCTCGGAAGTTGCCGATAACACCTAGTCTACCTAGCGGTCCAACGGACATTGGACGATCGCAAACATCACATCAATTCCCACACTCTGTTCCCAGTAACATATCCAACGACACTACATGGTGCCTTGAGACTCGAGTCAGCCATGGCGTCTGACGGTGCCGTCCTCGTCGAGAGGAAACATCTTCTATCCAAAGACCATGGCACCGCCGATAGGGCTGCTCAGAACGCGCCTGCAGCCACGACTTTACAGCACTCAAAGCGCACGTCCGACCAGCAAGCCTCGCAGGACGAATCTGACGATGATTTTGACACGGCATCCTTCTATGAGGAGATACTTGACCAGGCAGATACAACAGATCTCGAGGAAGGTACCATTCCCCCGCTGCATTAAGCCATTGCGCAATCACTCACCGGGACAGGCCCAGATGTCTTGACACCTCAGGAGAGGAAGGCCTACCGTAACAGGCTCCATGAAATAGGCGCCAATCCGTTTGTCTACGAGACTGTAAGCTGCGGGAAGATTACAGCCAAGAAACTCTGCACCGCATTCGGCGTGGTGCCCCCAGAATTTCTTGAGGGACGTGGCGATGAGGGATACTATGAGCTTTTGGGCATGCTCATCACGCGTGAGATATCGAAACGAAGGCGTTTGCCGCAGTACAGGACTCTCGAGGATGCGGCACGTTTGCTACGCAAATGCAGTAATATCATGGTCATCACAGGAGCTGGTGTAAGCGGCACTCTTTACCAGCGCATCTTCACGGCTTCGGCTGACATTCGAGTGCTTTAGATCTCCACGAGTCTCGGTATCCCAGATTTCAGGTCGAAAAATACGGGTTTCTATTCACGACTCCAAGAAATGGGATATCAGGAGCCTGAGCAAGTGTTTGATATCCACAACTTCGATGACGATCCAAAGTATGCTTGATCCATGACAGCGTCACCGGCGACAAGCTAATGTATCACACAGGACGTTCTATTCTCTCGCTGGTGATATCTTACCAGATCTGCACAAGTGGACACCGACCCACGAGTTCATACACTTATTGCAGCAGAAGCAGAAGCTGCTCACAAACTACACGCAAAACATTGACAACCTTGAGAGCCATGCTGGCATACACAAAGACAAGCTCATACAATGTCACGGTAGCTGGGCCACCGCTACCTGCCGCAAATGTGGATACAAGATACCTGGCGAGGAGATATTCGAAGACGTCAAGCAACAGAAGGTCGCTGAATGCAAGCAGTGCATTCGAACCCTGAGCGTCCCGAAGCCTGGCATGAAGCGGAAAAGGAGCTCCAACGGATCAAGTAAAAAGCGCAAGTCGAGCGAGGACGACGATGATTCTGACGGACAGTACGACATTCCTCAGCCGGGCGTCATGAAGGTATTTTCGATTGAACTGAATCGTTGTGACTTTGACTGACTTTCTAGCCGGATATCACATTCTTCGGTGAAGGTCTCCCGCGTCAGTTCTTCGACAGGCTCCGTGACCACGACCGACAAAAGGTAGACCTCGTGGTCGTCATCGGGACTAGCATGAAAGTCGCCCCCGTGTCCGAAGTCCCTCAGATTCTCCCGAACGATGTACCCCAGATCTACATATCGCGAGATGTCAGTAAGCTCCTCCATTTGCAATTGCTTCGACTAACGCGAAGACAGCCTATCCGCCACATCGATTTCGACGTGAACATCCTCGGTGATTGCGACGTCGTTGTCGCCGAGCTCTGCCGCCTGGCTGGCTGGAACCTTGAACACGCCATGCTTCCAGCAGACCGGACAGTAGACATCGAGGCCGTGACTGAAGAAGAGGAGGAATCGCCACATACATGGAGGATCGTGCGCCGTTCCAAGAACGAGAATCAAGCGGCAGCTGGAGAATCCACGCTAAAAGAGATTCCGCACGAGAGTCTGAAAGAGGCTGCTCAACCGAGCCGCCCAAGGGAGTTGAATCCAGAAGACTTGAAGGCAGAGGGCTCAAAGATTGAAAATAAGAACGGACATTGACAGGTCAATGTCGCATAGCGTGCATACAAGTAATGGGTTACGATCGGCATAGCGTTTTCATTTCATGTGCTGGAGCAGGAGTTATTCACGGGACTCAAAATTGCTACTTCTGTCTCATCGGCATAGAACCCGTAGTAGCAGCGTGGAGGATGGAGATCCATGGCTGCGATGCTACTCTTCGGATGATTACTTTACTGCTGTTTAGATACCTCATGGGTGGTGGCGTTAGGACTAGATTGTTACATTAATGCTTAATCATTTGCTAATTTTGCAAGGCTAAGTGGCACCAAACAAGAGCATGTTTACTACGGGTAAAATTGACAATCGATCATCTCCTGTTGCCTCATCCCAGATGTCCCTCAGCACGGTCCAGGCGCATCTGATTGGCCGCGCTTCCGGCCTCTCCCAAAACCAAGACCTTAAAAGCCGAGGACCTCTCTACAACTCCACCATGTTCAACTTCTCCAAAGATGAATCGCCGCCCCCCAAATGTTTCTTCACGCACACCGTCCTGCCTGGATACGTGGATCAGAAGCAGCCGCCGCTGAAGAAAAAACCCTTCTCGACGATTCTCTCGCAACCTTTTTCTCATGCGGTGCGAGTCAATGCCAAAAGTGATAAGTTGGCTCAACAGTACTGATGCGCGCTTGAGCAGGCGGATGTCATCCTTCCGGAAGAATTGTACCGGTTGGTGAGACAAGAACTTGAGGGCGATGTTGGAACGTCCAGCTATGCGCGAGTTCACATGCCTCTTGGAGACGTCATTTCGGGAGATTTCTTCAATCAATATATCAAAATTGGTATGCAGGCCATGAATCTACAGTTTGCTGTTTAGAGCCGGGGTTAACTTCTTGAGAGGCAACATCCTCATGCTTTCCGAGGGCCGATCGGGCATCGACAATGTTTTCTCTCTTCAAGAGGGTAGGGCACACCAACAGCATGCATGAGGCGTATGTAGAATGCAGCTTACCAACGTTGCATTGCAGGAGTCCTGCGTCTTGAGCTCGACAGACCGACCTACGAAAAATGCGGCCTCGTAGGCCAAGCTATTTCGCATGGCGGAAGGAAACATACCAAAGCACGCTTCGGTGAGTTTTCCTCTGCATAGCGGAACGCTTCTCAGCTGATTCCGGGGCTTTCTTGCAGCTGTCGAGTATGATCTTCGCCAAACCTCGATGGTTCATGGCAAGAAGGGCTTTGAGAGACTAGTCTGGGCATGCAAGAATGTCCTGACCCACTCCGTCACGTGGCTGTTCCACGACCTCAACACCACCACCGACGACTCAGCTGGTAAGCCTCCCCTTGAGAGTACTTGAAAACATCAAGTGGTCTCTCAACTTTGAACTTGAATTCATTTTACCCGCAGCTCCCATCCACGCCCACCAACCCACCCTCAAATCCATCACTCCTTCCATCCTAACCCTCCCCGCCACAAAAGCGCCTCCGCTATCTTCCATCCAACCCCTCAAAGACCCTGACTACGCGATCGAAGTCCTCGAATGGCTCGACATGGTCTCCCTCCCCTCTCCACGACTCAACGCTTCCGACAACGTCGATCCATTCATCAGCCGATACAAAGTACCCGAACCGTACGTTGCCAATGCTAGCGGTCCCAAAGCTCAGATACGTAACCTGGTGAGGTTACGTTGGGAGGGCTTGGTTCCGGCGCAGCTTGTTGTCAGGATCTGGTCGGTGTTGAGGCAGAGTGTCGGGGAGGATTGGGCTGCTGTGAGTGTGAGAGGGTTTGACGGAAATGGGTACTCGGTCCTGAATGTTGGGAAGGGAGATGTGTTTATTTGGGAGTGTAAGTAACGTGAGGTCTCTATGAGACCACTTAGACAAGGGGACTCGGTGGTCATGTGCTCCGCATTGGAGCTGCAAGCGCTCTCTTATGAAGCTACAGGACTTTCACTTTTTCCTTCCAACGGCCCTTTTGGTCTATCCAACCTGGACGAATCACTCGATGGGACTCATCGCTATGAGGTCCTGAGAACTGATTCTCCGGCTTTCCAATTGTGGTTCTCGCGCATCGTCCTGTAAATCATGAAAGTGCAGGCGCCCGTTGAATAGAAGGATATTCCGACTCATCATAATGGCTTGATGAGGATAACATTCAAAAACCTCTTACACCGCCATTTTTTGGTTTTGTGCAACGTTCCGATCAGCCAGGTCTACTCCCCCAAGAACCGCGCCATTGGATGAAAGTGGAGGTATTGACAGTACAGCAAATCTGGACGTGGATCGCGTAGAAGGCTGATGAGTTTATGCGTATTAGGATGTTCGGTTTATGAGAGAGAAGCGAGAGACCCTGGCTATATATATGATTCCCGGCCTCCTCCATGATTCGCGTCGAGTGACCATGTTTCAACAAAGACATGCGGGATGTGACGAGTCGGGATGATGATCCAACCTGGAATGTCCTTCAAAAGCGGCATAACACGTGGTCTTGTCATTGGCTTCCCTGGTTATAAGAGGAGTCATCGTCTTCGCTCTCTTCCCTCACCGCTGCTGTTATGGTATAATCTGGATACTGGACATGGGACCATGGAATTCGATATTACATGCTTGCACCGCGATCGACGAATTATTGATGCGCGGCTTCCAAGGCTCTTCTTACAGTCTACGAATGCAGCATACTGATACCGCTCATCAAACTTGGATACTAGATGGCTGTGTTATCTTCGAATATATGCATGGTGCACATCATCATGACGAGAACCGTTGGATCCGACGGAGCCATCAGTCGCTTCCATGCGCAGCCAGAATTCGACATCAAACTCGGTATGCGGCTCGGTCTCACAACGCGAAAACTCAGGCTGGAAGGATGAGGATCAGGTACCAAAAGCCAGAGGTCAAGATGTATGCCCAGGATCGACAACTGGTTCGTCGCGCGTCGTCAAGTTGACCAAGAAAAATCAAGCGATTGTATACCTTGAAAGACGTTAGTTGACCATACGCAAAGGCCCCGAGCCTTTGGACTGAGGGTTCCGTACGCGAAGCTGCCGGGGGCGAGCACGATAACTCAGCGCGACCTTCTGCGGGGCGCTGGACTTCAAGCGGCTTGTTAGGGCAGTCCCCTGTGTAGGTAAAGTGTGCCTACGTTTTCCTAAAGAGCAGAGCGCACGCACTCACCCGCTTGCTTCCCCTATCTAGACGTTCGATGTGCTACGGGGTTGTTAAACCGCCGACACGTTCCTCGCCAGCAGGACTCGGCAGACAGTGCCATCGTTGCCACCACGGCCGACTACTCAGAGCTCGACGTGGACAACCGCAGCCGGATAGCAGGCATCTTGCCGTCTCGCCAGGACCTCAGTAGAGCGGAGGCGAGAAACAACAAGACTTTTGTCAGTAACGACGTGGTCGCAAACACTGAACACCGCATAGCTTACACGCACGCACACAAGCAAAACAAGGACTCCGACGCCAGAATGCGATTCGGGCTTTCATCTCCGAGGACGCAAGTTGACAGATACGTCGGCAGAAAGAACCATCGCGGATGGATTGTCGAACGAGAACTGCGAAGACGCTGGTGGTGGTGGCGGTGGTGGTAGAGTGCGAAAGGAAAAACCACCCACACACAAATCAGCAAGATTCAGCTCCAGCTCCTCCTCCACCAGCAGTCACGCAAGTAGAGAGCGCGAAAAAGAACGCCCGCCCAGATCCAATCGACCACAATCCTTCTCTCAGCAGCGCTCCGGCGCACCGAAGAAGTGGGCCTCGAAGGGGAAATTCAAAGAGCGCGTAAACCCCAAACGCCAGAAAAAAGGCAAAACTGATATTGAAGCAGGTTGCATGATAGCATGAAGCCACTACCGGCCTGAAATTCGGCTCTAATCCTAAGCATGGTTTTTACGCCTCGCGGATACTTGATCCTCGCTGGCGCAGTCGTACGGCTTTGGTAGTTTGCCGCTGCATCGTGGACCCGAGTTACATCACTGTACTATTCGGTTGGTGGGATTGTTTGGATTGGTGTTGGCACTGACTGAGAATTCTGGCCCGAGGCTGCTGATGATGGTGGTTGGGGTGGTGGCTGTGATGGTAGTGGATGAGGATGGGGTGGTGCTGGATGAGGGCGCTGGCCATGCGACTTGTTTACCTTAATCTGCGCACCACTCCAGTCGCGCCCTCCCTGAACTCGCTTGATGCGCTTTGGCCTTGACGCTCTTAGTGTTGGTGTTCTTCTTCCTCATTTTCGCCTATTCTGTCTGTTCTTCCTCGCGATACCTTGCTCCTTATCTTTCTCTTCTTGTCGCTGTTGATCCCTTTCTTGCTCCCACGTTCCCACAGCCCTAGTCTTTCTCAGTCCCCTCTCTTTTGAGCTCCACCTTCCCCCGGAGTGCCGACTTCATCTCGCGCCTTTCTATTTGTCACGTTCGACGTCCCGTCCGACATCGCCGCCCTGCCCCTTATTCTCAACGATCACTTCACCACCTCTTGCGCATCACCCGCCCACCATCGACAACGTTCACTCCACTATCAAAATCTCACGCGATAGCCACTTCTCACCCAAAATCTCACTCCACAAAGCTCACTCCACATCCTCTCCCACCCCTCACAAGACTCACACCACACCACCCCACCCCAACCCCCACCCTCCCCTCCCTAAAGCCTACTCTCACCCAACCCCCTCTCCTCAATCCTCTTCTGCAGCTCATCCTTCATAACCTTGCCCGACCCATTGATCGGAAAGGCGTCGAGACCAAGCTCCTCGAGCGCCAACACGTCCTCGAGCGCCGCCTCCTCGCCCATGCCCTTCACGATGGCTTCACGGAGCGCCTGTTTCCAGTTCGCTGGGAGGGCGTCCGGGGATGTGGGTCTGACGACGGCGACGGGGACGGAGCCCCAGTGCTCGTGGGGGATGCTGACGACTTGGGCCTGGGGGGGAGAAGGGGGGTGTTAGTTGGAGAGGGTGGAGGGTGGGGGGAACAGGCGAGATGGGGCATCAGGAGCAAGACGGTAAGCAAAAAGCACGAACAGCAAGCAGGAAACGACGAAAGTAAAGGCTCGACGCAACCCCGACTCACCTCACCAACCCCCTCCTTACTATTCAGAATCCCCTCGAAAACCCCCGGACTCAACATAACCCCGCCCTTGTTAACGGCGTCCTTATACCTCCCCAAGATGGTCACGACGCCATCCTCCCCCATCGTCGTCCGATCCCCCGTCCTGAACCAGCGGCGTCCCTGCTCGTCAACATACCACATCTCCGGGTACCTGTCCTCCAGGTAGCGGTCGATGATGCCGGGCCCATGAAGATGCATCTCGCCGTCGACGCCTCTGGGAACCGGGTTCCGGGTGCCGAGCTCGCAGACGCGCACACTGTGGCCGGGCAGCACGTAGCCGATGCCGAGCACGCCGTCGGAGTTTGCGCCGGGCAGGTCCTCGAAGTCGGAGCGGGGGGGCCAGCCGACGGCGCAGCTGCCGCCTTCGGTCATGCCCCAGCCGTTGAGGGCGCGGCGGGCTCCAAACGCCGCCTTGGTGCGGCGCAGGGTGGGCGCGGCGCTGATGTCGCCGCCGATGGTGACGAGCTCGAGGTGTGCCGGCTTGGTGGCGCCCGGTTGGTTCAGCAGGGCTATGACGGCGCGGGCGGAGCTGGGGACCATGATGGCGTAGGTGCCGCGCTCGGCGACGAGGGCGTCCAGGTGCGCGGCTGGGTTCGGGTGCGCGGACGCGAAGATGCAGGTCCCGCCTGCGCGCCAGATGTTCATGGCGTAGCCGTGGCAGATGGCCCGGAAGGAGGCCGTTGCGATGGGGACGCGGGACGGCGGCGTGAGGTTGCGGGACAGGCCCTGGGAGAGGAATTCGAGGGCTTGGGAGGTGAAGGTGCAGCCTTTGGGACGGGAGGTGGTGCCGGAGGTGAAGAGGATGGCGGAGAGGTCGGTTGGCGTGCCGCCGGGGAGGGGGGTGAATGAGGGGGATGCTTTGGATGCGAAGGCCTCGAATGACGACCATGCTGCTTGTTGGAGGGATGGTGGATGGTCCCGTCCGTTGCCTTCGCAGACAAGTTTGACCAAGACGTCGTCCCGACCTGCACACCACCAGTCCTCTGCCCCTTTGGCTCCACTGACATCTTCGACAACCACAACAGCAGGTTTCACAACCCCAAACAGATTCCTCGTCTCCTCAGCTCTTTCCAACGTCCGCGGATCCAGCGGCACAAACACAAGACGCAGCTTCGCCGCCGCCCACATGCAAAGCCCCCACTCGACCCGGCTCCAAGTCAAAACCGCCATGCTCTGGCCCGGCTGCACGCCCTTTGCAGCGATGGCACTGCAGAGCCGGTTCACGGCCCGTTCCATCTGCGTGTAGGTCCAGGCTAGATAGGTGCGGTCCTGGCGTTCCCGCTGGTCATCTGGTCCAGCCATCGCGCTCAGATAGTGGGCGTCCTGGTGCATACAGATGAAAGCATCGCCGTGGGGGTTGGCCTTGACACCTTCCTCGAAGATGAAAGAGTAGTATTGCGAGGGCGTCCATGGCGGACCGCTGGCCTCGGAGAGAGATGTCGAAGCCATGGCGTCGTTGTATCAGTTGTGATCGAGGTATGCGAAAGTGGAAGCAGACTTCTTGGAAAGGTTGACATTACAGCCCGCCCAAAAACATGACCTCGCCATGCTTTATACCACGCTCCTACTCCGAACCTAGCTCATGGGCATGATGCGGGGCCCCGCAGCGTCAAAGACGTCAAACAGGATCTTCTCCGCTCAGCACTATTTACGTAAGGTCGTAAAGCGAGTCAGCGCTACCTCTGTCGTACATATGTGAACGGAAGTCAAGGTACTTCAACACCAAGAGCCGGGAAAAGGGGAGGGAAGTGCTGGACTGGAAGGGTGATGGATGGTACGTAAATGCTGCCGTATGCTTACAGTACCGTGGTCAGATCTCCCCCAGTAATCGACGAGGCTAAGCGGCCGCTAACCATGAGGAGGTGACCCTCTCTCCCCCCACAACGGTAGTGAGGACGTCGAAGTCGCGTTTGAATCTGCCAGCATCAGCACCAAACCCGCTCCCTCCCTCCCTCATCACCAGTCCAAAGTACAGCACATCCACAAAACCCACCCACCCACTTACCAACCCACCCTCCCCCGCCCCTCGCAACAAAATTCGCAACAGCCCTAGCTTCCGCCCAAGCCCGCGCCTCCCCCCGATCCCGCCAAACCTACCCAACCCATCCCAAACCCCCAACCAACCAGCCGACCCGGGCATCTAACTTAGTCGGCAACTCAACGTCCAGCAACTCAAGTTACAGCACCGCAACGCCCCCGTCCACTCCAAACAACCGCTCGCAAACCGCGCAAACCTCGCAAGAGCCGCCCTCGCAACCACCCACCCGACGCCGTTAGCCCTCCCGCCGACGGACGCCGAGCTCGCATCTCCCGCCCCTGCCCCGCCGCGCCGGTTCCTGTGGCTGGCCGAGCTTGCGAGGACCCGAGACCAGCTTGCGAGGACCCCGAGACCAGCTTGCGAGGCCCCGAATAACGTTAGGACCCGAGCATGGCTAGATGAGGCCCCGAGCATGGCTAGATGAGGACCCGAGCATGCTAACGTTAGGACCCGAGCACATCCCAAACCCAAGCATCCAAAACCCAAGCATCCAGGACCCAAGCAAGCACAAGAGCCAAGATCCGGCCCTCCCACTCCCACGACCAAAGCTTAACGACCACCACTGCACCCACCCCAACCGCACACTAAACCCCAAACACAACGTCCGTTTCGCACGGCAGCTGCCTCGTGACTTTCGTTCGGCGGCTCGGTCGAGAAGGGGTTGTTTCTGAGGGGATGAGCGATGAGTTGGCGTTCGGTTGGAGGAGGGACTTGGTTGTCGATGGTGCGAGAGGCGGGGAGGTGTGGTGAGTTGGGATGGGGGTGAGGTGGATGCTGCTGACTTGGACCGTGCGCGCATCACACAAGCATACCGGCGTGTTTCAGCACCGCGACAGCAGCAGGGGAAGCGCGCCGTCGTCTTCACAATAAACCGCAGAACTTAGAAGCAAGACTTTCGCGTCGTCGTCGTTCATCGTTCGGTGTGGTATTAGGATTAAACTCGCCGCTCCGCAACCGCGAGCTTCCAGCGTCGGAGCGCGCAATCCGACCTGACTGACAGACAGACAGGTCCGGACGTGATGCCTTCTTCCGGCGCTCTCTTCTAACTTATCATCGAACACGCTCGCTTGTTGCCCGTGCCAAAGCAATGCTGGAGAAAAAAGTCGGCAACCAAAGCCCGAGCGAAAAACTTCAACCCGCCGCTGCTCATCAAGGGTAAAAGGGGAAAAATGGTTCGATCCATGCTTCTATACGCTCGGATTGACAGACAGCCAACGCTTTGCCAACCCCAATCATTGCTATGCCCGTGAATTCTTTAATCCAATCAACGCTCGAATGCAACAGTGGCTGAGCAACCAAGGAAGCCCAGTTCTTCCCCATAACGCCGTGTTCATGCAATGGGATCGACTATTGACTGATAGGAAAAGGGAAAGGAGAAGTAAACTCGTTAATAGACGTAGCAAGCGGCCAGGAAGCCGACGCAGACAGCCGCCACGACCATGGTCTCCTTGCTCCAGGGTCTGGCACGGCCGCCGGCGCCACCAGTTTGCGTGGCGCTCGAGCCGGAACCGGTCGTTGAGCTGACGAGGACAGCCGAAGTCGAAGCTGCCGCTGCAAGTGCTGCCGACTTGGAGGGCGAGGTGGAGGAGCCGCCGCTCTTCTTGTCCGAGCTGGTGGAGGTGCCGTTGATGGTGACCGCGTTGGCGCCAAGCAGCGAGCCGATCTGGGCGATGACGGCCTGGGAGTCGCGCACCTCGACAGAAACCGAGCCATCGTTGCCAATGACCGCGGTGCTGGCCGTGCTGTCGACCGTGTCAGGAGTTCCGTCGCCGCTGGTCTCAAAGCTCAGACCGTTGAAGGTGACATTGCTGGTCGCGTCCGCGCCGCTGGCGTTCAGGTAGGAGAGGTACAGAGTTTCACCGCTGTGGTCGGGGAACGAGAGGCTGAAAGTAAGCGAGCCCTTGGCCGTGTCGGAAGTGTTGGCCTGCATCGAGTTGATGAGGACGACGCTGGTCAGACTGCCGTTGCCGTAAGCAGCGTACATGCGGACATAGTCACTGTACGACGAGGGCACGCCGGAGGTGTCGAGCGGGGCAATCTGCGTCGTGCCGTTACCGGATCCGATCAGCTGCGCCATGGCAGCGTAAGCGTAGTAGGTGGGACGAACGCTCTTTACGATGGTTCCGGCAGCGTTGGTGATGGGTGCCCATGGCGCAGCGTAGGAGTTGTCGGTCATGTGCATCTCCACGGAGGAGACGTTCAGGGAAGCGGCATAGAGGAAGAAGTTCAGGGACCAAAGTGCGCATCCGAAAGTATCACTGACACCTTGCATGCCAGTGGGGCCAACGCTCTGCATCTCACGGAGAACGTACGGAAGACCGGTGTCCAAGGCAATGCCAATCTGGGTCTTCCAGTACGCGAACTGGGTGACGGTGTTGGAAAGGTCCATCATCCAGCCGAGCGTGAGGGCGAATGTTGAAACGTCAATGAAGTACAGGTAATCGTGCTGGTTCCAGGCGGAGAGGAATGGGTTGGACGAGGAGTTGGCATCTTGCATGATGCCATCCGTCACGAGCTGAGTAACCTCGAAAGTGGTACCGATGGTGCTGGCAGTGCAGGGTCCTTCAAAGGCGTTTGACGACCAACCGGCCGGCTCAAGGACGCGCTCCCACACGGCCTGCGCGCGGGTGCGCCATTCGTTGGAGTAGACCTGGCCGCTCCAAGTGCCGGTGCGGAAGCTGTTTTGGGCGTAGAGGTCAGGCTCGTTGCCGATTTCCCATGACACAATCTTGACGTTTGAGGTGTTGGCCAGGGCGGCCGAGGCCATGAGCGAGATCTGATCCAGATAGTCATCTTCTTCGTAGGCAAGGTTCAGGCCCATGGTAACAGGGGTGTTCTCGGGCAGCCTGCTCACAGCCTCGAAAAAGCGCGGACCAATGATGGAGCTGTCAGAGGCAATGGCTCCCTGACCGACCGAGTATGCGTTGTCCTCGACGGTCCACGAAGTCATGTTCGCCTGGTAGAGGAAGTAATCCTGCGTGTTTCCGCCGAGGCGAATGTGACCGGGCTTTCCAGAGTAGTTGGCTAGAGAGGTATTAGCAGACGATTGACGCGGGCAACACGACTAGCATACCCAGGTTGGACATGAGGTTCACGGTCAGGTCATTCTGGTCGGCATGGCCGGTGAAGGAGAAGAGGTTCGAGGGCTCGATGCCGAAGCCGGCGAAGTCGGGGGGAATGTAGCCGGTGATTCCAGAGGCGCTCGCAGCAGCGGCGGCGGGAGTGACAGAGCTGACGGTTTGGGCTGTAGCGACTGCGGCGGTAGATAATGCCGCGAGGGCGAGAGATGAACGCATGATATAGCAAACAGCAGTAAACAGTGCCTCGGGTAAGATGGTGGGCCTAAGGTAGGATGATTAAGGCGCAGGAGGGCGGCTGCGTCGTGGGAGGGAGAGCTGGCGACGGCGGTGGTGCAGCGTTGGGGGGCGAGAGACTGCGGGTATATGAGAGGGGGTTTAGGGAGAGAGAGGTATTTGGATGGGGCTGGGGGGGGTGTGGCTTCCTAAATAAAGGACGGTAGTCTTGGGGGAGGCGGGCTGCCTTGATTTGCGCGCGCGCGGTGGCCGTTGACCTCATTCTGGCTAGTGGGCGAGTTGGGGCGCACGAGCACAGTACGCGTCTCGCTTGTTGTAGCTTGGACCGTCTCGTCTTGGTGTCGGCCGCTTTCTCTCTTTCTCTCTCTCTCTTGTCTTCTGGGGGAAAATCTCTCCTGTGGCTTTCGCATGGAAATCACGGCGGTTTGTCCGTCCTGGCGCGGCCGATTGGATCGTGCCGGCCAACTCAAATCCGCGTACCCGTCCCACGGCCCACCGGCAGCCTCCCACTACTGAAAGCAGACAGTTAGCCGCGTGAGTGCAGGAGTGCAGGAGGAGTGCAGGAGCGCAGGCTACGTCATGATCGGGACATGTGCGCCTGGGCGACAGACGAGCGACAGACGAGCGACAGACGAGCGACAGACGATGCGACAGACGATGCGACAGACAAGGCGACCCCGACATTCCTCTGGCTGCGTGAGGAGGGAGGAACACTGCGACGCGGCCGAGACACAGCCGGCGGTTCGTTTGTCAGACAATGGGAAACCATTCATTGGCAGAACCATTCATTGGCAGATGTGGGATTGATATAGGGCACGGGCCACTATGGCCCGCGCCGTGCAGAGTCTGCACACATCTCTGTAGCCTCTAGATAGCTTTTCCTCGAATATATAACTACGAATCCATCGATTCCTTTATAGTAGCTACGATTACTAATTAATCGTACTAAGTTCTTACACACTTACTATACTATTAATTACCCTACAATCTTCGCCGGAACCTCGTTCCCGCCGAAAGTATTAGATACCCGATAACTCGGTTATATTACTACTACTCCCTCTAAATAGTAACCCGATTAGGAATAGGATACGCTCGCCTAGGGGACGAAGCCTCCCCCGAGGACTAGCTCCTAGGCAACGATTAGTTCTAAGATAGTAAGGAACGTCCCCGCGACGAGCGCGACGATCGACTAGCGGCCTAAGAGGAGGAGCTAGCGGACCTAAGGGCCTCGTAAGTACGAGTAATAGAATAATTAGACGCGCTATTAGCTAGGGAAGCCGAACGCGAGGTAGCTAGGGTCGCGACCCCGGGTACTACCGCTAATACCGTAGGAGTAGGAGCTCCTAGCGGGAACCCTAGAGTCGTGACTCTAGGCGCTAATACCGCTAGAGTAGAGGCTCCTAGCGGGAACCCTAGAGCCGTAGCCCTAGGCGAAAGAATTACTAGGTCCGCTAGGCCTAGCGGATAGAACACCGAGGAACGGACCTAGAGCGTAGCGTTAGCTACTACCCTATCGGACGTAGCCTTACTACTAGCTTATAATAAGTAACCTCTATCGCGCTAAGCGATAGAGAATATCGTTAGAGACTTTACGAGGAAGTACTCTTCGATACTAACCCTAGGGGTAACGCTAGGGGTAGTACTATTATACCGCCCTATCCCGAAGCCGGACACGGCTCTTATCCGTACTACGCCGATTTAGATAGGCGTAGTAGTACTGGATTAGAAGAGTTTTCGCTTTAAGGTTACGGAAAGTAAATAGCTCTAGGGAGCGAGCTAGTAGAACGAGTAGTAGTCGATTCTCTATAGAGCGCTCGATAGTATTAGATAGCTACCTAAGTACGAGTATAGGATAGGGCTTTTCTCTAGAGACGAATTAGCCCTATTAACAGTAATCCTACTTAACATAAAAGGCCCTACTAACACGATTACTCTTAGCTACCGCGGGCGCGGGATAGCGATACTATTAGCGCTACGGAATACCTTTAAGGCGAGCGATAGGGATTACTACCGAGAGAACGTATAGAAGCTCCGCTCTATAAAGTAGGATAGTAAGGACGCTCTAAAGTTTATCGTAGACTAGTAAATAGTCGTGTAGGACGTTATAATAGATAACCCTATAATAAGCGATAAGTAGATTAGGACTAACTTCTTATACGCTATTAATACTAGTAGTAAGGCCGACCGATAGGTAAAGGATATCCTTTACGAGCTCTATATCGTTAACATTACGTCCTACTAATACTACGAGCGCTTCTCCCGCGAGTTTAACTATAAAGGAACTAGCTTAACATACGCCGTCGGCCGTACCGAAGAGGGGTTTTTCGAATTGAGGTGTATATACTAGAACTACGGGTAGAAGGGCTATAGGAAACATAACTACCCCGAGTATAAGGTCGGGGACGGCTATAAGTATAAGCCTAAGGATACTAAGGACGACTAGGGAGGCGGAAAGTCTAGTAGAAGCGCTAGAGGTACTAAAGGTACTAAGGGAGCTAATAGCTACGTCGCCGAAGGCGGCGAGAAGGTAGGGAACTTTTACCTCTATAGTAGGATACCGGAAGTGTTACGGCGGAGAGGATCCCTAGCTACTAAACGAGTAGGTAGGGTAGGACAGAGTAAAGGATAAGATTAATAACGAGGTTCTAGTTAACTAGAACCTCGTAGGAGGCTGCGCGCGCAAGAAAGCTATGTACTACGCGTACGGACTACCTCGGCTAGCTAATAATCTAATCTAATCTTTGCCTAACTCGTTCGCAGTAACGTCTATAACGTCTATAGCGCCTATAGCGTCCTTACCTAACTCGCTCGCAACGTCTGCATTAGTGTTACCCCGTAACACTACCCCCCCTCTAAGGCGGCGCTCCGCCGCTATTTCGTCTAGTACTAGTTCGTTTAGATACTTTTCGTGGTATTTATTAACTAAAGCGCGTAAGTTATCTAGGTAATCGATTAGCTCCTAATTAGTACGATTATAGCCTATCTATTATACCTTGTATTCGAATCGTTTTTTACTTTTATTATATCGTGATCTAACTATCTTTTCCACTACGTACTCTTCTTCTCTATCTATAACAATAGGAGGAGGTAGAGGCTATTATTATCCTAGTAGTAGATCCGTAGCTACTAGGCGGAGAAGTAAAGTGTAGAAGACTAGATAGATTTTCATCGTTAGTAGGAGGTCTAGACGATACGCTTGCGGTAAGATCTTAGCTAGGATTTTAAAGCGGCCGAGCTTCTTCTAATCTAGCTTCTTTAAAGCGCGTTCCGTCTAAATGTTCGAGGTAAGTAGGAATACTTCGTCCCCTACTTTATACCGTAGTGCTAGAGCACGGTTCCGATTAGCTTATTCTACGTAGATTTACTATATATAAGTTATATATTCACCTAGATACTCGTTAATTACTTCTATCTAATATACGAAGTTATCTAATAGTTATAATTAGGCTCGACTATTAGGAGTTAAAGCTTCTATATCTTCTAGAGGTGCGATTATAAACCGTGGATTAAACCCGTAGTTTACAGTAAAAGGCGACAAGTTAGTAGTAGCTAAATCAAGCTAATTAGCAGAGAATTCTACTATAGGTAGCTATTCTACCTAGTCGTCTTATCGGTAATTTACGTAGTTTCGTAGGTATTACTCTATAATACTATTAAAACGTTCCGTCTGTCCGTCGGTTTTAGGATAGTATACTATAGATAGCTTTAGCGAAATTCCGAGGCGTTAGTAGAGATATTTCCAGAAATCTAATTTAAATTAAGTACCTCTATTACTAATAATCGTATCGGGTAATCCGTGTAGTTTGAAAATATTAGTAAAGAAGAGTTTTACTAGTACTATAGCCGATATTATCGTGCGGTAAGGTATTAAATACCTTATCTTTAATAATCGATTAGTAACTACTAAGATAGCGTTAAATCCGTTACTTTCTAGGAGTTCTCCCACGAAGTCCATAGCTATATCTTTCTATCTATACTCTAGTGCAGGTATTATCTTGATTTAGCCGTAGTACTTGTCCCTAGATACTTTTACGCGTTAATAAACGTCGTAGTTTTATACGTATCTAGTAATCGTCTAATATGCGCTAACCTAGTAGTAATCCCGTAGGAGTAATTTTATAGTTTTTTCTCTACCTAGATAGCCTATAAGTAGATCGTTATAGTGTCGTTTAATTAGAAATAGACGGAGTTAATCGTAGTCTAGTATAAAGAGTCGTTTTCCGAAGAATAATCGATTATTCTTGACTAAATAGTCTATAAGTAATATCTCCTTTGAACGTTAAGCTCCTAATTAGATAAGACGGATGTATTCTTTAGTTTTCTCGTTAGAATTATACGCTTGTTCGAAGAGATTCTGCAGCTCTTGATTATTAGGTACTAGTTTATCGGGTAGGAGTGTCGTAGGAGTAAGCTAGATACTCGAGGGCTCGAAGTAGTAAGGTTTTAGTAGCACCTAATTTTAATAGGCGATGCGTTCATCGACTTTACCCCCCCCTTCTATAGGTAGATCTCCTAATCGTTGTATAAGACTATTAGGTTTAGCACCTAAGCGGCCTAGGCGGTAGGTAATTTTAAAGTTAAAACGTAAGAGAAAGATACTCTAGCGTATTTAACGTCTAGTAAGTTACTTAGTAGTAGTAAAATACTTAAGGTTCTTATAATCCGTAATAACTTTAATTAGAAAGGCGGTTCCTTTAAGCTCAGCTCGCTATTCCTTAAAACATCGAATAATAGCCAAAAGCTCCTTATTATAGATCTCGTAGTTATATTCCTCTTTCGAGTATTTCTTTGAAAAGAACGCTACCGGTCGTAAAACGTTAGAATTATCACGCTAGGATAGTACTCTAGCGCTTACGTAATTAGACGTATCTATCTTAAGCTCGACTTCTTTATCTAGATCGAAATATACGAGTATCGTCTCTTCGTTAAATTAATCGTATAGAGTGTCGAATACTTACTAGTAATCCTAGGACTAGTACTAAGGTATATCTTTTTAAGTAAGACGGGTTAATAGGGTAGTAATCTCGCTAAAATCTTGAATAAAGCGGCGATAAAAATTCGCAAATCCTAGGAAGCTCTGGATATCCTTAACGTTCGCGGGAGGTTTCTATTCTTTAATAGCTAAGACTTTCGTAGGGTCTATATAGATACCTTTTATTAAGATTACTAAGCCTAAGTATTTAACCTCTATAGTATGGAATTCGCTCTTATTAATATCTACTTATAGGCCTGCCTCACGTAGCTTTTGGAGGACTATAGCGATATACTTCTTGTATTATTCCATATTATCCGAGTAAATAAGGATATCATCGACGTAGGCGGTGTAGAAAACGTCGAGGAATAGACGTAAAACATCGTTAATATAGTATTAGAACGACCTAGGCGTATTATATAAGCTAAAGTTTATTACTAAGGACTTAAATAAGCCGTATCGAGTACGAAACGCCGTCTTCTATTCTTCTCCTTCTTTTATGCGGAGCTTATTAAAAGCGGCGATAATATCGATCTTAGAGAATATTTTCGTATTACCGAGGCGATCGAGGGTCTCGCGGATTAAGGGTAAGGGGTAGCGGTTCTTAATAGTAATAGCGTTTAAACTACGATAATCTATATAAAAGCGCAAGCTACTACCTAGTTTTTTGATAAAAAGGACGGGTGTAGTAGCCGGAGAACTACTAGCTCGGATAAATCCTTTTAATAGATTCTCTTCTAGGTACTTCTTTAAAACTTATAGCTCGTCTTGACTTATACCGTAGAGCGGTCTAAAAGGAGGTTATTTACCGGGTTCTAGCGGAATAGAGTAGTTATAGGTACGGTGTAGAGGTAGCTTATTAGATTCTTAACGGGAAAAGATATCTAGAAACTCGTGATACTCTATAGGTAGTTTAGTAGTAGGATCCGTTTTCGGCTTAGTAGATAACGCTTTCTCGATATCGCGTAGGGATACGGCGAACACTTAAGTATCTTATTATTTTTTAAGAAGGCGCGAAAACGGCGCGAGAGATATTACTAATAGGGTCGGAGGTAGTTTAGACGGCGTAGTAGTACGTGGATCGATAGCTAGGATAGGGGTAATAAGAGTACTACTCGTATAGTTCCTAGCGTAATACTCGGTAAATTATAACGAGTTATTCTACTAGTTAAACTACACTTAGTAGCGCCTTATCTATAGGAGGCCTAGAACAACGGAGTATCTACCTAGCGAGGTAACGTAGAAAGGGATATTCTTCTCGAAGTAATTACTAATAGATAGGGATACAAAGACACGGTAAGTAATAGTACCTAAGGATATCGAGCGTCTATCGATAACTCGGATCTCCTAGGGGTACTTTAGAGGGACTATAGGAAGGTTATATTTATGCGCGAAGGTAACATTAATAAAGGTAAAACTAGTAGTACTACTATTAATAAGCGACTCTGTATTAATAAGGCTACCTAGAGTATAAGGTAGAATAAAGTACTAATTATAGGAAGTAGTACTAAAGGTAGAAATAGAAACTAATATCGTCGAAGGGGACTCCTAGCCGCGACGCTAGGTAGGAGTACTTAGTTTCCCTAGTTATAAGGAGCGGTAGGAGCCGTAGGCGTAGGCGTAGGCGTAGGGCTAACCGTAATCGTAGAAGTCGCGATACGCGTACTACGGTTAGGGCAGCCGTTAGAGATATAGCCTAGGCCACCGTAGTATAGATAGAGGCGATTATCGAGCCTATACTTACGCTCGGTAGGCGTTAGAGGTCCACGTCGTCCCGCAGATAGGTCTATAGTATCGGGGTTAGCTAGAGCTATAGTAGGAGACGAGGGTAGCGGCACGGCTATAGCCGTAGCTATAGGAGTAGAGACACGAGGTTTATAGTTACTATAACGTATAATCTCCTTAAGGGTGCGCTACTTAGCGTCGAGCTTTACGAGTAAGTTAATAAAGTCGTCTAACTTATCCGGAATATCGTAGTTAACGAGTAAGGTTTAAAGCTCGTAAGAGATATTACCCTAGAGGATAGCTATAAGCGCATCGTCACTAAAGCTAGTTTCTCCTTATAGGCGGCGAAAATTAGCGATAAAGTCGCTAAATTCTCGGTTTTTCATCTTTAAGGCGTAGATCTCGCGGACGGCGTTAGCTTTGCGCTAAGGATCCTTAAAAGCCTAGTCTAGGAGCGACTATAGTTCGTCTATAGTCTTGAAGGTAGGAACACCGTTCTCGATCCTTAGAGAGATCTATTTAAAACTAACTAGCCCGAGCTTATTAATTACGTATCCTAGCTTAGTATACTTAGTAGCGTAGTACTTATACTCGAGTATAAACTTTATCTAAACGCGATTCTTAAACCCTATATAACCCTCCTTTAAGCCATTAAAAGGTTTAATCTTAATCTTTTCGCGGCCTTTATCTAGATCGTTATCGGCGGCGGTAGTAGTAGTAGTAGTAGTAGTAGTAGTATTAGCATTACCACCCCTGTTAATAGTATCCTGTAGGATACGGGTAGCCGTCTCTAGATCCCTAACACGGAGAGTACCTTCTATAATCTCTATATTCTTCTACTTAAGGAGGTAGTAGTCGTCGTTAGCTTTATCGTAAAGCGCGCTAATCTAGGCGAACATCTAAGCTAGGTCGTTCGCGATAGCCGTTCTAAGCTCTATAGCGTTACTAAACTACTAGGGCGAATCCATAATCTCGGGATAGCGAGGGCGCACGTTATTCTACTTGTTACCCTCTATTATTTAGCCGGTTACTCGGTTATCCGGTAGTAGACTATAGATAAGGGTCCTAATAGACGGTCGCAGAATCGGTAGCGGATTATAGTAGATCGTAGGCAAGGGTTCTAGTAGACGGTCGTACTAGATCGGGAAGATCGTCTACGAGCTAACTCTAGCCTATATACGATCGGATTTAAGTAACTAGAACCTACTATTACGGCGGAGAGGATCCCTAGCTACTAAACGAGTAGGTAGGGTAGGATAAAGTAAAGGATAAGATTAATAACGAGGTTCTAGTTAACTAGAACCTCGTAGGAGGCTGCGCGCGCAAGAAAGCTATATACTACGCGTACGGACTACCTCGGCTAGCTAATAATCTAATCTAATCTTTACCTAACTCGTTCGTAGTAACGTCTATAACGTCTATAGCGCCTATAGCGTCCTTGCCTAACTCGCTCGTAACGTCTGCATTAGTATTACCCCGTAATAGGAAGTATACTTAACATCCCTTAAGTAGAGCTCGAACCTACTCTTTAATATAGGTAGTAACGTCTACGTTACGAACGACTTAACGGACCTCGACCCGAATACTATCGTCGCTTTAGGTACTTCTTACCTAGTTAATATAGGCGTAGGCCTAGTATATTACGGGGTAACACTAATATAGACGTTACGAGCGAGTTAGGTAAGGACGCTATAGGCGCTATAGACGTTATAGACGTTACTACGAACGAGTTAGGCAAAGATTAGATTAGATTATTAGCTAGCCGAGGTAGTCCGTGCGCGTAGTATATAGCTTTCTTACGCGCGCAGCCTCCTACGAGGTTCTAGTTAACTAGAACCTCGTTATTAATC
>ML978734.1:10896-24924 GCA_010015785.1 Saccharata proteae CBS 121410
TATTAGTCGTGATATTAGCTATAGCCTTATATAGTAGACTCGTAATTAACTTCTTTATTCGGTTAGCTTTACTTTTTATAGCCGCTACCTATTTATAGCCTTAGTATTTAATCTTGTAGTAGGTTTTACCTTATATAGCGGATTCGTAATTATTAAGTATCCTTAGTTCGTACTTCTTATATATATACTCCTTATAAGTATATTAGTACACTCGTTCTTCTCTTTTCTATCTATATCCTCTATTCCTCGAATAATATTTTCCTCGTTATTTTCTCTCTTTCCTTTTTTCCTTTATCCTTACCTACCCTATACTATACTACCTTACTACTTTACTACCTACTATAGTTAACTTCAGTCGATGCGGCGATATTACTCCCGAGTAGCTCCGGAATACCCCGAATTAGGTTTAGACTCGGGAGGATCGCCTAGATAATATCGATACGGATCTTTCGTTAGAGGTATATACTCGTTACTCTTAATATATAGTAGAGGGTAGGGTTTACGACCGTACTAATAGCCGGTGTAGGAGTTATATTAGTAGCTATCGAGGTAGATACTATAGTATAAGTACTTATACGGTGCGTATATAGTGTTATTCTAATACTCGTGCGATACTAATCGTATTCTAGCTTCCTTCTATTCTTATCCGCCGTCTCTATCGTGTATAAGCTTTACGTACTACCTACGATACTACTATAGAGGTAACTAATCTAGAGGATAATCCTCTATTACTCGGCTATTATTAGTTTACGGTAGACTATACTAGTACTTAAAGGTAGTTTACCCGGGATCTATAGTAATACCGTGTCGATATTATTAATAGTAGTAGCCTCTTTAGTCCTCGTACTTTACGCCCTATACTAGAGTAGGACTTTTAGTAGCTTTAGTTAATAGAGTAGCGCATTACTAATACCGAGTTACGCGTAGATCGAGCTTAACGAGAACGGGTTAGTAATATAAGCTCCGTATATACCGCGTATATTCTTCGTATACGTCGCGTATATAATAGGTCGATAGCTAACTATTTTTTTTAGTATTATTAAGAGAATTTAGCTACTCGTCCTACCGCGCCTAGTTTCTTACCTCTTTAGGCGAATCGTATTCGGGTTACTCCTAGTAGTCCTCCTCCGCCTAGGCGCCGGCGCGTAAGGAACGGTAGTAGTTAGGGTATTAGTCCTAATATTAGTTAGGATAATAGTTAAGCTACGGATAATAGTATAACTTTAGCTCGTTATCCTAACTTATCGGATAACTACGTATAAGTAGCGCATATAGTATATATACGTTATCTATACGGTAAACATATTACTTATATCGACGGGTAAATAGTATTAGAGTTTTTTTAGCTCGGATTAACGAGGATACCTCCTAGGATTAAATTAATTTTACCTTTTCCTCTTTTTTCCTCGTTTTCTATTTTATTTCTATTTCTCTTACTCTTTTTCGAAATCCTCTAGATATTCGTCTATATTCTCGAAGTTATTAATCTCTTACTAGGTATCCTATTTAGGGGAGTAGTCGGTCTACCGTAGGCGGTACTCGGTTTTCCCGCCCTTAGTTCGCTTATCTACGATCTTTTCTACTTCCTATAGTTATTCTTCACCCTTAGGTACTACTTCGGGTACTTATGTATTTAGTTCTAATTCGCCTAGTCGTTCTATATATAGTTTTAGTAGAGAGATATAGAAGGTATCGTATATTAGGTTACTTAGTTTAAATTCTATTAGTAGGTGTTTTTTATTATAGTACTTCTTTTAATACTCTTAGGCCTTTCGTATATTATCCTTAAGTATTACGCGTGCGGCCCTTATACGTTTAACCCGTTCTATTACTACGGGTACCTCTTCTCCTTTACGCCCGTCCTCGGGCGCTCCTAGTATTCGTGGATAGTAGCTAAAGACTATAAAAAATAGTAACTATCCTGTTATAGAGTAGGTTAAATTATTATATGTAAATTCTATAATAGGAAGTAATTCTAGCTAGTTATCTTACTAGTTATTATAGTATACACGTAAGTAATGTTCGAGGGTCTAGTTTTATCGTTCTGTTTGTCTATCCGTCTACGGATAGAATACGGTGCTTAGGTATCGCTTAAGTTAAAGCTAAAAACAGATTTCGCCCTAGTAGCTAGTAGTAAAGGTCGGCCCTCTGTCTATAACGATACCTTTAGGTACGCTATAGCGTATAAAGACTTTACTATAAAGTATCTTACTTAATTAGATTACGTCCTAGTCTTTTCTTATAGTAATATACTAGGCTATTTTCGAGTATCGATTAATAATAACAAGTATTACGTTAAACGTATAGTCGTTATACTTACTCGGTAGGAGGCCTATTATAAAATCCATTATAAGTTCTATAAAAGGTCGAGAAGGTATCGGGAGATTTAATAACTCGCTAAATAGTATTTATCGCGGTACTTTACTACGTTAATATACTACGTATATTCGGATATAGTCACGAATATCGCTTTCTATATTTCTCTAGTAGTAGTACCGACTAAGTAGCTTATACGTTCTAGCTAAGCTAAAGTATCCTACTATTAGATAGTTATAGAATAACTTTATTAACTTGAATTTAATACTAGTTTCGGAGGGCACGTATAGTCGCCCTCGGAACCTTAGTAGTCTATTATTATCTAGTTAATACTAGTCTCTACTACTCCTACGTTACGTATATTATAACGTTATAATCTTTCCTACTATAAAGGCGTCCCTTTACTAAGCTAGTCCGAATAATTTTATAATATTTACACCGTAGTCTATTACATCCTCGCTTAGTAATATCCTTACCTTAGAGCGTAGTACGTACTATATACATCTAGTAGCGCTAGCGGTAGGGTTCTTCCCGCCTATATAAGTACCTTTAAGCTAAGCTTAGTTAATAGCGCACAAGCTACGCTTGTTTATAGATCTACTTACTCTACTAACTATCCCTACGCGGATTGTTTTAGCTAAAGCTAGTTTCCTTTTTAACGTAGGTAGTAATATATCCGATTATATCTCTTCTAAGAAGTAATCTAGTCGCTTACTTAGCGTATCTACTAGATTCTTAATACCTACTTTATATTAAATATTAAAGTTAAATCTAGCTAGGTACATCGTCTATCTTCTCTAGCGTAGGTTTAGCTACGTAACGGCTCGTATACCGCGTAGGTTATTATAATCGGTGAATACTTCGATCGTATATTAAGTACCGTTAAAATAATACCGCTAGATTTTAAAAGCATATATAATTACTAATAGCTCTTAGTTATATATTTCGTATTTTCTTTCTATAGCTTAAAGCTTTCTTAATACAAAAGTAATTAGATACTATAGTTTATTCTTAAATAGCTATAATAGTATTACACTAATTACGAACTATAAAGTATTAGTCTCTACGCGGAGTCTGCGTATAGGATTATAATAGCGCATAAGTAGCGTATTTATAAAGTATACTTTAATCGTGTCGAATATATATTAAGTATCTTCCGTCTAAAGGAATAGCGATTCTTTTTTCAGGAGTAAAGTTAATAGACTCGTTACTTTTACGTATCTTATAATAAATCTTTAATAGAAGTTTATAAAGCCTAGGAACGACTATAGTTCTTTTATATTCGTAGGTTCTAGCTAGGATTTAATTATCTCGATCCTACTCTACTTAGGTACTACTCCTATAGTGTTAACTATAAAACCTAGGAATAAGACTTCTTCTTTTACAAAAGCGTACTTTAATATTTTTGCGTAGAGTTAAAATTACCTTAGCCGTTCAAGTACAGCGCGTACGCTACGCTAATGCGTTTTAATGTTTTATTCGTAAGTATAGATAAGTATATCGTCGAGGTATACTATATAAGTCGTATCGAGGAGTCCTACTATTACGCGGTTAATATAGGCTTAAAAGGTTACTAGTATATTAGCTAGGCCGAAAGGCATAACTAGATACTTAAAGTATCCGTAGCGCGTACGGAACGTAGTTTTCCACTCGTCTCCTACTCTAATCTAAATTCTATAGTAGGCGTCTTTTAGGTCTAGTTAGGTATAGTACCTAGTACTAGAGAGATAGTCTA
This sequence comes from Saccharata proteae CBS 121410, assembly GCA_010015785.1. Classification (NCBI taxonomy): domain Eukaryota; kingdom Fungi; phylum Ascomycota; class Dothideomycetes; order Botryosphaeriales; family Saccharataceae; genus Saccharata; species Saccharata proteae. The sequence continues at coordinate 14,948 of ML978734.1, forward strand.
GAGTTTCCGTAATTAGTAGTAAGGCGTAACGGTCCTTAATAGTTACGGTATTTAGACCGCGATAGTTAATATAGAGCCGTAGGCTACTATCCTTTTTAGGTATAAACAATACTAGCGCACTTACGGGGCTATTACTATGTTTAATTCTACCTAGCCGAAGGCTTTCATCGATATACTCCCGAAGTACGGGTAGTTCTCGTTATAACAGCGTATATAGTAGCCTATACGGTAGTTCTCTACTATTAGTAATGTTAATAGTATAGTTAGTATGTTTATTTTATAGTAGTAATACTACTTTATTAGCTAAGAACACGTCGTAATAGTCCTTTAGGGCTTCTAGTAGATCTATTTTAACGTCCGAATCTTCTAACTTATTAGGGTCGTATACGCTACTTATAATTTCCGTAGTTAGTTCTATAATAGTTTAAATTATACCTAAGAATCCTATTTCTTATATATTAACTTTATCTACGTCTACTAATTTAATTTCTTTTTATTTTTCTACACTAAATTACTACTATTATTTCCCTATATCCAAGACTAAATTAAAGCGTTACGCGGTGTAGTTTCTAATTAGTAAAGGTACTCCTTCTTTATCTACTCTATAGACTATAAATTCTAATTCTCGCGATATTCTATAATCGTCTATAAGACGTATACGTAGCGCGTACGTACCGTACGTAGTTAGTGTTCGATTATTAATCTATCGTAGAGAAGGGAGGTCGGAGTTAACGGACTCTAGTCCTAGTTCTACGATTATTATTTAGGATATAAGGGATATATCCGTATAACTATCGAAATTCAATCGGATTATCTTTTCTACCTACGGACCTCGTACGATACTAGTACGTTCGATCGCTAGTAATATTTCGACTTAGCGCCTCCTAGTTACTAAAGGGGCGCTATTTAATTTTTTATCGCGCGTGTCCTTTTAATAGGTAGTTAATTTGGATTTCTCTTTAGTCCGGGATATTCCCTTGTAAAGTAACCTAATTTTCCGTAGTTATAGTATATAAGATTTAATTTATCTTATATTCCTCGTACGTTCCTCGTGTTATTCGTATATAGAGTACCTTGCGTTTTTAGTCTTTCTTACCTATCGTTCCTTCTTTTATCCTTTATCCCTCTTTCACGCTTAGTACTATTACTATTACTATGTCTATTTATATTTATTAAGTTAGTTTCTATAGTTATCGTAATAACTACTAACTCGTCCCTTAAAGTAGGGACTATTATATAATTTATAATAGTAATTTTCAATTCCTTTCGGAGTTTTACGTAAAGTATTTAGACTAAGGCTTCTTTTAATATAGGTATAAGTTCTTCCTCTAAGGTCTCTAGGTATATAATAAATTAACAGACTATTTATCCTAGCCTCTACTTTACCTTATTATACTTACTTACTACGTTAAGACCGCGGTTAATAGGATTAACTTAAAGGTCTATAAGGAATGTTTTATACATTTTCTATATAATTTCCCCTTCTTTACCTATAGCGCGTATACGTTTCTTATACTTCCTCTATACGATCTTAGGTTCGCCGTCGAGAAACATTACGGCCTAATTAAGGAATATTTTTTTATCGCTAAGGAAGAAGTCCCTATAGGTATCGTAGGCTATTTCGTAATTACTAATATACTCGCGGTATTACTTTATGTTTTTCCTACTATAGGCTTCTAGGTTCCTTAGTTTAATATAACGGCGACTCTTCGATTTCCTCTAGTATTTATTATCGTTACTATTAGACTCTACTAAGCGCGCGCAGCGCGCGCGTAATATATGCGCTATAGGGTTTTCCAATTCTATAATCCGTTCTCGAATTTTCTTAAGCTTATCTTACTACTCTAGTTAATCTAGGTAGTCTTAAGCCTCTTAAATTACTTATTCGATGTTAAATAATTTATTATATTTAGTAGAAGACTCCTCTAAAGGGGTCTATACCTTAGTAGTATCTCGGATAGGTATTTCGTGTTATTCGTTTATTAAGTTATTAATTCGTTAGCTAGTAGTACGTATAATACGCGTACTTTCCGTATATTATAAGTTTACGGATATATTAAAACCTTTCCTCGTCTTACGAGCTATATCCCTAAGGGTAGAGATAGGTTATACTATAAGGACCTACTAGGCGAAGTACTAGAGTACCGACCGAGTAGTATATATATAGGGACAAGACGAGTAATTAGTAGTCAAAGATTAGATTCCATTATAATAATAACCTATAAAGAATCCCTCTTTACTCCCCGGGTTCCCTTCTTAAGCTACTAACATTATAAGCCTAACGGTCGTCTTTGTTTATATTACGCTTATACTCTACGTATACGTTACGTATACTTCGCGTATTCTTACGTATACTCGATATACCTAATAGCCCTACTCTAGATCCCTAATATCCGCGCCTATATACGTGCGGCGCATAATAAACATATACGTAACACGTATACCGCACGTTTCCGCCTAATAAGGAGACCTATACCGCCTATAGATAGAGTCGAGAGGAAGAAGTAACTAAACGACTAAGTATACGCGCTACGCGCGAGAGGCGTATACGAAATACGCGCGGTATAGTAGGTTATAAAAGAAGCTAACTAGAGTCGAAAGTACTATTCTCGATAAAAGATAAGATAAAAGTATTTAATATCTTAATAAGATAAAAGAATATATATACACCGTACGAAAGATATATAGTATATAGAAATTACTACGACGTACCGTATATAAGATACGAAGGTCTACTAAAATTTATACGAGACACGAATAACCTATTTACGATAGAATAATAAGGTATAAGATTACCGCGCACGTAAGCTATACGAGGTACGTACGTACTACTAATATTCTATTCTTGATTAAATAATAAGGCAATAGAGTACCGACTTAGTTCGTAAAAACGAAATACAAAGGTCTATAAAATTCGATATAGCGCACGAGGCTCGTAAGAGCTACGTACAAGAGACTAATATTCTATTCTTAAAGAGTAATAAGGTAGATAAGTGCTAATAAAATCGGTAAGACGCGGAGAATCTATTCTTAAAGAGAAGAGTAATAAGGTAGATAAGTACCGATAAAATCCGTAGAGACGTAACTATACTATTCTTAATTAAATAATAAGGTAGAGAATTACTAAATAGCTTCGTAAGATATAAAAAGTTCTATTCTCGATTAAATAATAAGGCGATAATACGCCGTATATAAGTTTCGTATAAGACGCGACTATACTATTCTTAATTAAATAATAAGGTAGAGAATTACCGAATAGCTTCGTAAGATACGAAAAGTTCTATTCTTAATTAAATAATAAGGCGATAATACGCTATATATAAGTTTCGTATAAGATACGAGTATACTATTCTTAATTAAATAATAAGGTAGAGTAGTACTAACTAGCTTAGTAAGATACGAAAAGTTCTATTCTTAATTAAATAATAAGGCGATAATACGCCGTATATAAGTTTCGCATAAGATACGAGTATACTATTCTTACTAGAATAATAAGGTATCGAAATACCGAGAAATATTAGAATAGTTATAGAAGTATTACTCTATACCGCACGTAGTACGAAGAAAACCTAACTATATACTAAAGAATTTCGGGTTCTTGAATAAATAATAAACGAGACGAAGGTACTAGACCTACGGGTCGCACGAACGGCGTATAAGTTACGCGTAAGCTTTAGATATAAAGCTAGAGGCGGTAGTAAGTATAGATAGTATCCTAGCGGCCTTAGACCGTTTAAGGTCTTATACGGAAGGTACTTAAGAGTCCCGTATAATACGCCTACGATACACGCGGACTACTTATAAAAGAGAATAATTGTAGAATAACTACCCGCGTAGACGAAGGCTAGCCTAAACTAGGGTAGCTTACATAGGGATAGCTAGCGGAGCGAGAGGATCCGCGAATAAGCTTAGCTTATATATAAGTTAAGCGTAGCTTATAAAGGTACTCGTATAGACGTAGGGAGATCCCTCCTACTAGTACTACTAGATATATATAGTACGTACTATACTCGAGTAGAAATACTAAGTATTACTATAGTAAGACTATAGTGTAAGTATTATAAGAGTATTCGGGCTAGAATAGAGGAACGCCTTTAAATCTAGACCGAATCGCACCCTTAGAGTATAAGTACTATATAAGTAAGTAGCTAGTGTTTACTAGATAATAACGGTTAAAAAATAAAGCACTATAGACGGCTATACGCGTCTATAGAAGCTAATATTAAGAACTTTAATAAACGTGCTTGACTATAGAAGATAGTAGGACACTTTGGCTTAGCTAGAATAACGTATATTTGCTTAGAGAGGTTAAAATTACCTAGAGAAATATAGAGTCTAGTAATAGACTATAAAGATAGAGAACTCCGCAGAAAAAGTACTACGTAAAGCGTAAACTACGAGAGATATAACTTAGCGAGTTATAAAAGCTAAAATAATCCCTATTTAATCTCAAATATAAAGTATAAAGCTTACTAAAATATATTTTATAGAATAAATAGACTTACGATGTTAGTACGCGCCTAATACGGTACATATACACGCCTAATGTATCCCGAAGGACATCTATAGAGAAGCTAAAATGCAATAAGTATAAGTAAGCGTACTTAGGAAGTATCCGATATACTAAGGGCGCACGAGGACGAGCGCCTAGAGGGGGAGCGCATCTAACCTCCTATAAACCCCTTCCTAATTAGAGAAAACGCTATACTAATATACTATACTAAAGCGTTATATAATTAACATATAAGCTACGTAAGAGCTATACATACGCTATAGAAGATAGTAACAAGCACGACAAAGACTAAGCTAAAGATAGTAAGAAGTACGACGAAGACTAAGCTAAAGATAGTAAGAAGTACGACGAAGACTAAGCCGAAGATAGTAAGAAGTATAACTAAGACTAAGCTAAAGATAGTAAGAAGCTTAACAAAGACTAAGCTAAAGATAGTACCGTATAAGCTATATATAAGCTACGCGGAAATACTGTATAAGTAGGTAAGAAGGTTAATGAAAAGACTAAGCCGATAATAGTAAGAAGGTTAATAAAGACTAAGCCGAAAATAAAGAACTAGCCGGAGAAGGTAAAAGAGAATATAACCTGAACTAGGGAGTAAGAGATACAAAAAGACTTTATAAGAAATAGCTAATATAGACCGTATACGGTACGTATATAAGGAGTATAAGGGCTATTATAATAGGCAGGAAAAGAATTACTAATCTAGGATGTTAATTTAATTTAAGTTAAGAATTAAACTCTAAGCTACCACGAACTCTAAGAAACTAAGCTATTCCACCGAACTCTAAGAATTTAAGCTATTCTACCTAAATTTAATTAGATTATTTCTACTATATAAGTAACTTATACTCTACGCACCCGAACCTTAGGACTCCGGGCCTTACCCCTACCTCTACTAGATAGTACCTAGCCTATAGTACGCGACGGTCGTATACTACGACTCTACTATAACGGCGTAGTCTACATCGAGGATATAGTAGATATCGTGGATATAGACCTAGCACGACGTGTAGGAAGAGTAGCCGGAGTACGTAGAGTAGCCGGACTAGGCTAACTAAGCGGAGTAGATAAAGTAGGCGGGATAATTAGTCTAGCTAAAGTAATAGATTAAGAGAGGCTAGTAGAATAATACTACGATACTATTAGAGCGTATTATCACGGCGGAGAGGTCCTAGGCTACTAAACGAGTAAGCTAGACTAGATAGAGTAAAAGGATCGGATTAATAACGAGGTTCTAGTTAACTAGAACCTCGTAGGAGGCTACGCGCGTAAGAAAGCTATATACTACGCGCACGAACTACCTCGGCTAGCTAATAATCTAATCTAATCTTTACCTAACTCGTTCGTAGTAACGTCTATAACGTCTATAGCGTCTATAGCGTCCTTGCCTAACTCGCTCGCAACGTCTACATTAGTGTTACCCCGTAACACTACCCCCCCTCTAAGGCGGCGCTCCGCCGCTATTTTATCCGGTACTAGTTCGTTTAGATACTTTTCGTAGTATTTATTAACTAAAGCGTAAGAGTTATCTAGGTAATTAATTAGCTCCTAATTAGCACGATTATAGCCTATCTATTATACTTTATATTCGAATCGCTTTTTACTTTTATTATATCGCGATCTAACTATCTTTTCTACTACGTACTCTTCTTCTCTATCTATAACGATAGGAGGAGGTAGAGGCTATTATTAACCTAGTAGTAGATCCGTAGCTACTAGGCGGAGAAGTAAAGTATAGAAGACTAGATAGATTTTTATCGTTAGTAGGAGGTCTAGGCGATACGCTTGCGGTAAGATCTTAGCTAGGATTTTAAAGCGGCCGAGCTTCTTCTAATCTAGCTTCTTTAAAGCGCGTTCCGTCTAAATGTTTAAGGTAAGTAGGAATACTTCGTCCCCTACTTTATACCGTAGTACTAGAGCACGGTTTCGATTAGCTTATTCTACGTAGATTTACTATGCATAAGTTATATATTTACCTAGATACTCGTTAATTACTTCTATCTAATATACGAATTCATCTAATAGTTATAATTAGGCTCGACTATTAGGAGTTAAAGCTTCTATATCTTCTAGAGGTACGATTATAAACCGTGGATTAAACCCGTAGTTTACGGTAAAAGGCGACAAGTTAGTAGTAGCTAAATCAAGCTAATTAGTAGAGAATTCTACTATAGGTAGCTATTCTACCTAGTCGTCTTATCGGTAATTTACGTAGTTTCGTAGGTATTACTCTATAACACTATTAAAACGTTCCGTCTATCCGTCGGTTTTAGGATAGTATACTATAGATAGCTTTAGCGAAATTCCGAGGCGTTAGTAGAGATATTTCCAGAAATCTAACATAAATTAAGTACCTCTATTACTAATAATCGTATCGGGTAATCCGTATAGTTTGAAAACATTAGTAAAGAAGAGTTTTACTAGTACTATAGCCGATATTATCGTGCGGTAAGGTATTAAATACCTTATCTTTAATAATCGATTAGTAACTACTAAGATAGCGTTAAATCCGTTACTTTCTAGGAGTTCTCCTACGAAGTCTATAGCTATATCTTTCCACCTATACTCTAGTGCAGGTATTATCTTGATTTGGCTATAGTACTTATCCCTAGATACTTTTACGCGTTAAAAAACGTCGTAGTTTCGTACGTATCTAGTAATCGTCTAATATGCGCTAACCTAGTAGTAATCCCGTAGGAGTAATTTTATAGTTTTTTCTCTACCTAGATAGCCTATAAGTAGATCGTTATAGTGTCGTTTGATTAGAAACAGGCGGAGCTAATCGTAATCTAGTATAAAGAGTCGTTTTCCGAAGAATAATCGATTATTCTTAACTAAATAGTCTATAAGTAATATCTCCTTCGAACGTTAAGCTCCTAATCGGATAAGACGGATATATTCTTTAGTTTTTTCGTCTAAATCGTAAGCTTAGTCGAAAAGCTTTTGTAACTCTTAATTATTAGGGAGTAGTTCTTAGTCGTCGGGTAGTAGTATTATAGGAGCGAGTTTAAAATAGTAAGGTTTTAGTAATACCTAGTTTTAATAAGCGACGCGTTCGTCGATTTTACCCCCCTCCTAAGGCAGATCTCCTAATCTTCTAGTAAGACTATCTAGTTTTCCTCCTAAGCGTCCTAGGCGGTACGTAATCTTGAAATTAAACCGTGAAAGAAAGATACTCTAGCGTATTTAACGTCTTATAAGCTACTTAGTAGTAGTAAAATACTCTAGGTTCTTATAATCCGTAATAACCTTAATCGGAAAAGTAGCTCCTTCGAGTTCGGTACGCTATTCCTCGAAGTATCGGATAATAGCTAAAAGCTCTTTATTATAAATTTCGTAGTTATATTCTTCTTTTAAGTATTTTTTCGAGAAGAATACTACTAGTCGTAAGACGTTTACTTCGTCGCGCTAAGATAGTATCCCTGCGCTTACGTAATTAGACGCGTCTATCTCGAGCTCGATTTCTTTTCCTAGGTCGAAATACGTAAGTATTATTTATTTGTTAAATTAATTACGTAACGAATTAAATACTCGTTAGTAGTCTTCTATCTAGTACTATAGTATATCCTTCCGAGTTAATCGAGTTAACGGGGTAGCGATATCACTAAAATCACGTATAAAGCGACGGTAGAAGTTTACAAATCCTAAGAAGCTTTAAACGTCTTTAATAGTTATAGGCGTTTCCTATTCTTTAATAGCTAAGATTTTTGCGGGATCTATATAGATACCTCTTGTCGATATTACTAGGCCTAGGTATTTCACCTCGGTAGTATAGAATTCGCTCTTATCGATGTCTACTTAGAGGCTAGCTTCGCGGAGCTTCTATAGAACTACTACGATGTATTCTTTATATTATTCCATGTTATCCGAATAAATAAGGATATTATTAATATAGGCGGTATAGAAGATATCGAGGTATAGACGGAGAACGTTATTAATGTAGTTCTAAAAGGATCCCGGTATATTATATAAGCTAAAGTTTATTACTAAGGATTCGAATAAGCTATATCGTGTCCGAAATACTGTTTTCTATTCTTCTCCTTCCTTTATACGGAGTTTGTTAAAAGCAGCGATAATATCGATTTTAGAGAAGATTTTAGCGTAGCCTAGACGGTTAAGAGTCTCACGGATTAGAGGTAGGGGGTAGCGGTTCTTAATAGTAATAGCATTTAAGCCACGGTAATCCACGTAAAAGCGTAAACCCCTACCCGGCTTTTTAATAAAGAGGATAGGTATAGTAGCTAGTAAGCTACTCGCTCGGATAAACCCTTTTAATAGATTCTCTTCTAGGTACTTCTTTAAAACTTATAGTTTATCTTAGCTTATACCGTAGAGCGGTCTAAAAGGTAGCTGTTTACCCGATTCTAGCGGAATAGAGTAGTTATAGGCGCGGTGCGGAGGTAGCTTATTAGATTCTTAACGGGAAAAGATATCTAGAAACTTATAGTACTCGGTAGGAAGCTTAGTAGCGGGATCCGTTTTCGGCTTTATAGATAACGCTTTCTCGATATCGCGTAGAGATATAGCGAATACTTAAATATCTTATTATTTTTTCAAAAAGCGCGAGAACGGTACAAGGGATATTACTAATAAGGTCGGAGGTAGTTTAGATAGAACGTTCTAAACGATCGAGGACGCTTCGGATAGTTTAGATAGAACGTTCTAAACGATCGAGGACGCTTCGGATAGTTCAGATAGAACGTTCTAAACGATCGAGGACGCTTCGGACGCGGTACGTAGGTCGATAGCGGGAACTAAAGTAATAGGAGTACTATTAGTATAGTTTCTAGCGTAGTACTCGGCGAATTATAACGAGTTATTCTACTAGTTAAACTATACCTAGTAACGCCTTATCTATAGGAGGCTAAGGATAATAGAATATCTACCTAGCGAGGTAACGTAGAAGGTAACGTTCTTCTCGAAGTAGTTACTAATAGACAGGGATATAAAAACACAATAGGTAATAGTACCTAAGGATATCGAGCGTCTATCGATAACTCGAATCTCCTAGGGGTACTTTAAAGGGATTATAGAAAGCTTATGTTTATACGCAAAGGTAATATTAATGAAGGCAAAACTAGTAGTACTACTATTAATAAGTAGCTCTGTATTAATAAGGCTACCTAGGGTATAAGGTAGAACAAAGTACTAGTTATAAGTAGTACTAAAGGTAGAAATAGAGACTAATATCGTCGAAGAGGACTCCTAGCCGCGACGCTAGGTAGGAGTACTTAGTTTCCCTAGTTATAAGGAGCGGTAGGAGCCGCAGGCGTAGGTATAGGCGTAGGTATAGGCGTAGGGCTAACCGTAAACGTAGAGGCCGATATACGCGTACCGCGTTTAGGGTAGTTACTAGAGATATAGCCTAGGCCGGCGTAGTATAGGTAGAGGCGGTTATCGAGCCTATACTTACGCTTAGTAGGCGTTAGAGGTCCGCGTCGTCCCGTAGATAGATCTATAG
>ML978734.1:28824-47896 GCA_010015785.1 Saccharata proteae CBS 121410
ATAAGAACTATATAAAGAGCGTATATTAAAGACATAAGAAATATATAGTAAGAGTAAGAGAAACTATCTAGAATAGTATAAAAAGTATATATAAGATAAATACATAGCGTAAGAGAACTATATAAGCGAATTATACGAGACGTATATACTATATATCTAAAGCGTATAAGTAAAGTAAGAAAAAGAGAACTTATATTTATATATCTACTACGACGGCCCGCCGAGTAAGTTTAATAATAAAACTAGCTCCTATTATACTCCCTACTACACGTAATAGATTACGTATATCGAGTATAGAAGATACGCGATATATCCGTATTATAGTTATAGACCTTATTAGTATTACTCTAGATCTAGCGAGTAGTTACCTCGAGCTCTATAGTAGTAACGTCGCCGTAGCGATAGAAGGTAACTATAATACTAGCCGTAGGTATAGAGTAGGAGTATAGGGCAAGGTTAATACTAGGAGAAAAAAGAGAAATAATAGGAGAACTATTACTAGAAGAGGTAACGAAAGAAATTAATATTAAGGATATTAAGGATAAGGACTAAAGGTAGAAGAAAAAGGGTCCTAATATACCCGTAAGAAGCTAGAAGCCTTACTCCTACGTCTAATTACACGTGTAGAGTATATAGCCTTAGTAAGGATCACGAGCGATTAGTAATAAGAAACTTTATTAGAAGGTAAATAGTAATAAGAAGATTTATTAAAGAGTAAACAAGCGTTAGAGCTATCTATATACGATATATAAGCGATCTACGAGTAATCTACGAGCGATCTATAAGCGATCTACGAGCGATTAATAATAAGGAAGTTTATTAAAACATACGAATAGTAATAATAAGATTTATTAATAGTAAATAAACAACACGAAAGGTATCTATATACGATATATAAGTAATCCACGAGCGATCTACTAGCGATTATAAACGATAGGTAATAAGAAGCTCTATTAAAAGACTATAGAACCTATACGATAGGTATATACTTAGGATACTTAAGAAGTATTAGATAAGGGTAATTAGGCCCGCGAGATACTAGCCCTAGAGGGGGAGCGAATATAAGGCGGGTAACGCCGGACCTCTATAGAGTAGGCGCTAAGTATACGAGGAGTATGCGTAGGTTAGATACCGTCCGTATCGAGGACGTAGTAGTAAGGCTTAGCTCGCTTAGTTTAGTAAGTAAAGGTAACCTTTAAAGGAAGCGCTAGCTAAGGAGGAGGGGATTCTTTATAGGTTATCGTTATAATAGAATCTAGACCCTTTAGTATCTAATTACTCGTCCTATCCCTATATATATACTACTTAGACGACACTCCAGTGTTTAGTCTTAGTAGGCCTATTATAGTAGTAGAACGCCGGGGTAGGGCTCTACCGTACTATAGGCTAAGGACGCTATAGCCTATAGCTAGGTATACGATCCGGCGAGCTATAAGGCGCTTAAGGCCCTTACCTAAGTAGGATAGTAGGGCGATAGGGCGCTAGGACCTTAGTAAGGTATAGTCCTTTTTACCTACCTTAAGTATTATAGCTACCTCCGTAAGTTTCTAGGGGGTAGGGAAGTAGCTAAGCTCGAGGTAGCGCTAGTAGAGTCTACGTATAGGTTCTCCTAGATCGAGCTAGCTAGCTTTAAGTAGGCGCACTATAATACGGTCTAGGCTAGGCGAGGTACTACTTACCCTAATAGCTACCCGTTCCGCCTCCTCCGGAGTAATAGTAGTATCCTATAGTATATAGGCCGGTCCGTTAATTAAGGTATTATCCGGGAGGTCGTCGTTACTAGTAAAGCGGTTAAGAACTACTTCCTAGAGAGTAGCGGCCTTAGCCCCCGGTTCTATATAGAGGTAGCTATTATAAAGGATTAGGGCTTCCTATTAGTTCTAGGAGAGCCTATACTAGCCTATAATAGCGTAGAGCTATTAGTTATTAGCTAGGTTAGAGACCTAATCCCGCTAGTAGTCTTATTTAGCCCGCCGTACTATCGTAAGAAACGCCCGTTTCTCTAGTATAGGTTCCCGGGTACCTAGTAGGGCTACCCTCCGGAAGGCCTTATACTACTAATAACATTTATCTATCTACTAAGGAGCGGAGTAGCCGCCTTATATACGTACCCTACCGGCCTCCTTAATAGCTTACGTAAAGGCTATTATAACCTACTTAATAATACTATCTAGCTCTACGCTAGATTAATATAGGGCTAGGTCCGGGAGCCCTACTAGTCCGAGGGCTAGGAGCCCCGTAAACTAGGGGATCCGTTCGTCGGGTACGAGGTACTAGGTAGGTACTAGTAAGTAGTAGCCCCTATCTAGGATTTTAGTAACTTATATAACGTAGTTAGAGCTAGTATAGAGCTTATCCCGGATCGTTATAGCTAAGAAGGTTAGGTTAATAATATACCTAGTATCGTATATTAGTACCCTAGCTTCGCTAATATAGTCTATACCGGTTATAGACGTCTACTACGCGAGGTAGGTATTACTATTCGAGGAATAAGCCCTAGGCTTAAATAGCTTATAGCGGACGTTAAAGTCGCCCCTAATAAGGTTAGGTATTATAGGAGAAAGAGTAAGGATATACTCTAAGGCGTCCTATAAGCGAGGCTACTTATAGATATTTAGTACTCTATACCCGTTAATATTAACCTAGAGGAGGTCTCCCGAGAGGCGGGGGTAAATAATAGTAATATATAACTTATCGCTTTTAAGAAAGTATATAAAGACTCGAGGCCGAGAGGCCTCCTAGTTATTAGAGTCCCCCTAGGACTTAACTAGGGAGAGGAGGGAGTAAGTAGAGTAGTTCGAGGTCTAGTTCCCCCTAGCGGTATAAGGTTCCTAGATATAGAGTAGATTAATACGTTACTTATATATAAGCTATAGAAGTACTATATAGTACTACGGGTTATATCTAACGTTAGCCTAGTAGACCTATAGCGTCTTTAGTATATTCGATCGGGTATATAATATTTATAAGTTAGCGTCTATTATATTAAAATCCGGCCCGGTAGAGGCTACGGTAGGGGACTAGGAGGAGGCTAGGAGGCTTATAAGAATGCGAGGGACGAGGCCTAGGATTTCGTAGTTAGGCGGTAGACGTTTATATCCCTAATTACCTATAAGGTAGCCCGCTTAGGTCTCTAGGTTACGGGTCCTACGGGTATAACTATAGCTACTAGTACCGTCTAGGCCGTATAATTAGGGGAGTTAGTTCCTACCTAGGAGGAGTCCGTTATAAGTAGGGAGTTAGTAGGTACTACGTCCTCCGAGCTAGAGTCTAAGGAGTCGTTACTACCGGGGCTCTTACTACTAGGGCTCTTACTACTAGGGCGGTTACTACTTAGGTTATTAGCGCTAGGGTTATCTACGCTACTACTACTATAGATAGTCTAGTAGCTAGCCTTACCTATATAGTAGACCTACTAGAGGTCCTTCTTCGTAAGGGGGCGAATAACCCTATAGGTCTTAATAGGCGCGGTAGGGTAGCGCGTATAGTTCGAGGGAAAAGGCCTATAGTAGTTAGCGTACTACGGAGGGAGGGAGTAGGAGGCCCTAGTAGGCCTATTATACTCCTATATCTTTTTCCTATAGTTCGAGTACCTAGGGTCCCTAGTATAGTTTAGTCTACGGTAGTACCCTTAGTAGCCCGGGCTATAGAGAGTAACCTAGGGGGTCTTTTTAATCTCTCGAGAGAGATTACTCTCGAAGATATAGAATAGTTATATAGGTATAGTAAAGGATATAATCTACGTAGTAAGGCCCTAGGAGTCTAGGCCGTATTAAGAGATCTAGTAGCGTATAGGGTCCTTCTATATCTAGGATCGGATTTCGGCGCGGACTATATTAAGATTAAGGGCGACCTTAGTACCGTTAAAAGCGTTAATCGCGCTAGGGACGTAAGGGATAGCGTAGTTTAGCTAGACCTATAGGATTACTACTAAGTTAGTATTAATCGCCTAGAGTATATATTTATAGGTCTCCTATACTATAAGGTAATTATATATCTTATCGCTAGCTAGAGTAAAAGCCTAGCTAGTTTACGTAATAGTAGCCTTAGGGAGGTCGTCTAGTATAATCTTAGCTACCGCGTATACTACCTTCTAGATAATAAAGGGCGAGACGCCCTTAAGCCTCTCTATAGCTAGTATAGTAACTAGAATACGGCTATCCCTAAGTAGGAACGGTCGTATACGGGCCCGAGTAGGGCTAGGCTTCGAATCTAATTACGTAGAGTTCTTAGGTAGGTTTTTTATAGTCTTAGTAATACCTACCTATAAGCTAGTATTTTACGATAGGGATACTAGAGTAGGGAGTTTATAGCTAAGGATAAAGGCCTTAATTTATATCTTAAGTAGGCGCTAGAGCTTCTAAGCGACCTTAACTTCGGACGAGTATATAAGCCTCTTAGAGTAGTCGTTAATAGCGGAGGTAAAGAGTTCTATAGTATCTTAGTATATCGTCTATTCCTACCTAGTATCTAAACCTACCTAGCGAATAGCCTTAGAGGAGGAGTATTACGGACTCGTAAGGTCTATCGGGATAGGCTATAACTAGCCCTATATATAGACTCTCTTTAAGGAGGCCTAGAGGTAAATATAACCTAGGGACTTGGGGTCTAGGTTATAGGTATAGCTACTACGGAGGCCTAGTAGCTATAGGGGAGTATCTCCTATCGCCCTAGGTAAGGCGCCTAGGGGAGGAAGAGGAGTATAGGTTTACTACGAGGTATCGGCGAGTACTATAGCGTTATAGGGCCTTAAGTAGGTATCCTAAGGTCTAAGGTAAAGGTAAAAAGGTATTATAATAAGCGAAGGAAAAATAGGATCCTACTACTACTCGTATATCTTACTAGGCTTTACCCGTAGTATCTTTAACCCGTAATACCTAGGCTACTTATTTAGTAGCCTAGGGACCTCCTTACTATAATATTATTAAGTTATATAGATAACTTATATAGATATTATCTACTTACTAGCTTACTTAACCTCCTAACTTAGTATTATACTATAATAGATCCCTATAGGTACTTAGATATCGTATAACTCTAATATATTTCCGCCTTATAATTATTCTACTTATTCTAGGTATTAGGAGATAGAGCTAAGCGAGCTAATTTAAATAGTAGTATCCCTTAGCTTTCTAGAGTATAATAGCGGGAGTTATCTTCTTTTTAGTATTTTAAGATTCGAGTATTTAGTTACCTAGTAGTTGTCATGACAAGCGATTGTCGCGCGTCCGTGCACGTCGGGGCGGGCCGGAACATTGCCGATGATCTGAGCTTGCGACTGCGTAAACACAACATCCAAACATCCAAACATCATTACTCCCGACCGGGCATCACCTTCAATGCGGACAGATGTCGAAGCGGAGATTATCTGACGGCGCAAAACAGCCATGCAGCGTTAGCCACGCAAAGCGACTGCGACTCAACGACTCCAGCCCCCGCCCTTTGCCGTCTCAATCGCGGCCACCGTCGCAACTCCCTCGGCTGACTGAGGCAACGCTCGCATACTTGCAACAGTCGTTACGCGGACACAATACAAAGGACTGCAAGGCTGTTAGCTGTCTGGAGGATATGGACGCACCACCAACCCCCCGAAGTGGTCCGACATATCGAGGACGATCGAGGCGGCATGCACGCTCTCATGGATCTCGCACACCCAGTCCTAACAAGAAGCCATCGCCACAAACGTATCGTACGCGGAACCTGCACCACGCCAACGTCCGTATTGACGCCTTGTCTGACCTTCCGCCTGCAATCGATGCGCAGGTGCGACAAATTCTCGGATTCGAGACCTGGCAAGACCGAATTGGTAGTCCAGCAGAACCACCTTTCGAAAATGCCGCAGCCCATTATCTGGCCGAGTCGCGGAGAAACGCGATTGAATGCGCGCTCGAAGGCGATTGGAAGGCAAGCCTCTATAATCTTATCAGACAGTTAACAGACCATGGGGCTTGGACTCTGAAAGTGCACATGTCAGAGAAAGGTAGAGTGACTCAGTGTAGGGCTCTGTCATGAATGATATGCTGATCTCGTAAACTAGTGTGGGATCCTTCGCTCAAGCCAACATGTTCAACAGCAGACGATATTGAAAACGAAGACGACAGCGGAACACGCACTCCACGGTCAGCACAAATTGCCCTACCCGTTTTTGACCCGAACGATGCTACTACAACTGTCTCCGCTACTGGCTTCACGGCGCACGTACCGATACTATCCCCATCGACAGTATCGATCGCACCGACTACTAGTACTGAAGCTGCGGACCCATACCACCTTTCGACGCCAAAACCAGATATCACAATTGGGCTCGCACATACTAAGTTCGATGCGCGGCATCAGAGGCGCCTTGTCGATCACCAGGCGTCCGGGTCAATCCTAAGCGATCCACATGCGGCGGATATGGGCATACGTTTCCCCTTCCTAGTCATTGAAGCAAAAGGGCTGAGCCTCAATGGGAGTCTAGTCAGTGCGCAGAATCAAGCTGCCGTTAGTGGTGCTTGCATGCTGGCTATCCTTCAAGATCTTCATAATCAAGCAGATGGGTATGATGACCCTGCTACAGGTGCTGAAGGGGCACTAGATAACACCCCAGCGCTCTGCTTTTCTATTGCGACCGCAGGCTCCATACACGAGATGAACATTCATTTCATGCACGATGGATGTTTTCATATGCATTGTTTTCGAGCCTTTCGTACTACACTCGAACGAGACACAACAGAATTCGTATACTTACTACACCGGATACTGGATTGGGGTAAAGAAGCGTATAATGCTAGCATAGTGAGGAAGCTGGATCGAGTCCCAGGATCTAGGATGGTCTCGTAACCCTTCATAGCTTATTCAATAATTGTCAGGTTATCTTATCCGCGAACAAAAGTCCTCCCACGCGGGGAAGATTTATCGACTGATTTGCACGAGTGGCACCTCACGGTATGCCCTGGAATCAACGCCTCCTTGCTGCCAAAAGTAAGAGGAGCACGCGCGCTGATAAACAGCACATTCACCTACGAGGCCTTTATCTGAGCCAGAGCGCCTAAGAGGTTTCTGGAGATCATCAGCTCTATTAAGGACTTTCCAGCACAGCTGTTGAAATCCGCATGGCATAAACCTTTCGACACGGTCCTTTTCCACTCATACATACTGATTTGCAAAGTAGAAATGTTCTAGTGGCTTCCGAGTGCCGTATCAAGGGTTGTCTCTGCCCGCGCCTTTGTCCACCAGCTCGCATCGCAGTAGTAACTCAGTCTACGCCGTCCAAGAACTCGGGTTGTTGACGATATTCGACCCGATCAGAGCGCATCGCAGATTGGAAGCAAGGCACTAGCACTTAATGCCCAGAATACGTTCAGTCTTACTCCTAACTAGGTCTCCTCTAGTCGCGAACGTTCCCTAAGCCCGACGCGTAAGACGACGATCGTACTAAGGAGTGCAAGGCCGCTAGTCTTCATTGAAAGCCTGAACGGACTCAGTGACCGGCTTGCGAAGGGCGTGGACACCGTCTCTATTCCCCAGGGTTTATAGGCAGCAAATCTTGCTTGAGTGGCTATGTTGTAGTGATAATCATCCACTACACTTCAGTATCTAAAACGACCCGACGCAGGCCACTAAACTACTAAATTGACCGACTTCGATTGTAGCGACACGCGCTCCGCCAATGACTTATCTATGATATATGAAGTGTTCAAAACTATCTTTTTCAATGCGCATGACTGCAAGAGTAGCAATCGAGATCAGAATGCGTGGTGCGATGATGTAGCGCGGCATTTGATTGGAAGGTCTATGAAACTGTATGGGAACGGTAAATAGTAGGTACAGAGCGTGTACGCACACCCGTATTGAGGCTACGAAGGCCTAGCTAACTCGTCGATTGTTTACACCATTAATCCTCAGCCTTCCTACAATTCCGGTACCTGCTACTGGCGATGCCACACGCCGCAGAACTATCATTCATATAACTAAGTCGCTACAGTAGGGCTATAGGGCTGAGCTAGAGCTATGCTATATACTAAAAACAGTTGCAACAGAGGCAAGCTTGCGTCTAACGTTGAGAGGTCGAATTCCGATAACATAGTAACATCCAAGCAGTCGAGCGAGTAAAGACCTGGCCAGGTTTTGTTACTCAAGCATCGCCGTAACTGCTAGAAAGAGATATGTTAAGGGAAAGGACTAAACTACATCGGCGGCCAGCTTGTACAGTGTCTAAGCGCTCGGGCGAAAGTTGAATACTGTGATTGCGACTACGACGGTCGCTCGAATTCACAACCGTCACCCCGTCCAAACTCAAAGCCATTCCTTAATTTCTGCTCCAAAAAGCATGATCCGGTAGAGCAACAGACGCTATCCACAAAGGTCTTTCGCCGATGGGTAGTTCTCGTGGTGACGCGAGCGTGAACCTGGCCAGGTTTTTGAAGAAACGCTGCGATCGCAAGAACTATACATCGGGAGCACCAATCTGCGTGGTAGCGATCAAAGCTTTGCTTTATTTGGTCATGTTGATTTTTCGGCTCTCTTCCTTCCACCGGCGTTTTTCTTGTGGCTTTGATACTTTGTGGCCTGTGGCTTTGCGGCCTTGTACTTTTGTGGCTCTGCGGCTTTGTATCTTTGCGGCTCCTTCGTGACCTCGCTTCTGTGACTGTACGATCTTCACGTTGTATTGAGTTCCTGATGTGATCAGTGCTTGGGGTTCTTTGGTCTTGTTGACTTTTAGGTCCTCTTCTTCCACCGGCGGTTTTCTCGTGGCTCTGATTCTTTGTGGTCTGTGGCCTGTGGCTTGTGGCCTGTGGCTTTGTGGCTTTGTGGCTTTGTGGCTTTGTGGATTTGTGGCTTGTGGTTTTCTGGCTTTTTTCTGGCTCTGTGGCCTCGCTTCTGTGACTGTGCTATCGTCAAATTGTACACAGTATGATGTGTAGCGATCGAAAGTTGGATTTGTTTCGTCTTGTTGATGTTTTGGCTCCCTTCCTTCCACCGGCGTTTTTCTGGTGGTTTTGTTTCTTTGTGGCCTGTGACGCTGTGGCCTCGTATTCTTGTGGCTCCGGGGCTTCGTGTTTTTGTGGCTTTTTTTTCGTGGCCTCGGACATCCAATTGCGCGATCGTCATGTTGCACCCAATCTTTGATGTGTAGACGGTGGTCGACTATATGTACTAGAGTAAGGTACCTATTGTCGTGGCCACGTCCGTCATCGGGGATGGCTCGGTCAAAAGATCCAACCGTCGCCTGGACACGAAGTGAATAGGACATCGTGGATGTTGGAAGTTTTGTTTGTGGTTTGTGTTCGTGTTTGTAAGAGTGGCCACGATCTCGAGTAGATGACTTAATGACCAACTGCGGATGATTTAGTTGTAGACATGGAGGTAAAAGATAGATAGGCACTACCCCAAGCATATATATGCTCAACCCCAGCAAAGGAAAGCTTTGACGTGTATCAATCCCCGGAGTAGCGCGCCTTGAGTGACTTTTACATAAGACTAGAGGTTTAAGTGCAGTCTTAGAACGCTCTTCTTCGAGCTGTCGTCGCTCTTTACTCGTGACTCCTGAGGCGTAGGTAAGCCAAAGTCTCCTGGCTGTCTTGTAGTCTAGCATCAGACTAGCGATGACAATACGAAAAGCTTATGTGGCTTAAGACTGTCTGCAGCAATAAGACTGTCTGCAGCAAAGGGAGCGGCGCCCTAGGATGTGAACACCACAGAAGGGCACGTAGACAGGTTGGAGACAAAGGGATTCGAGCCATCAAGCTGGCATGATGCAGAGTACCCGCATAGCGAAAAAGGCGAATAATTACACCCTAGCTGAGGAATCCGTAAATACATTTGAGTGATCGATGTTGACTTAAGGAGACCTGCAAATGGATTTTGGCTTCGAACTACCCGAATGCTTAGCCGAGTATCATGCGGTGTGGGTTTCGAGCAGCCTTCCGCTCGAATCCCGCTATACTAGTCATTCATCCTTTATCAATCGACTCCATCGCGTATGTACTTCCCACGAACATCTCGAATTGTACTATTAGAGCCTCTTTATCACCTAGAATCCTTCGCTAGGTAATTCGCCGTTGAAATAATTGCCCAACACGGGTCTTTCCAACTATGATCGCACCTCACTGACTACAGGAGAGGCGAAGCTAGAAGTAACCGTCTCGTAGTTAATCAAGCCTCCCCTATCTTCCAGCGCCAGCTTCCACCAGCCTTAGCCACCGATACGAAGTCGAGTTGAGATTCTATCCGTTATCGCGACCGCACCCGCTTCTCCACGCTAGCGAGTCCGCTATGCCGTGGACATCTCTCTCTCCGCCTCCTCCATCTGCCGCCGCATATTCTCCATGTTCCTCTGGACATCTTCCTCGAGATTCGCAAAATCATTTCGAAATGATCTAAACGGGGCCGAACGACGGGGCTCTTGCAGGGACGGTAACGGCGGCGTTGTCCACGATAGAGGTTCCGTCTTAGGCCCCGTCTCATGCTCTGGTATCTCGCCCCATCCTGGCGGTATATGGCCCGTTACCGGCTTTTTCGCCTCCACGACTAGCTCTTGTAGCTTAGCCGTTACTTGAGCGACGTGTGTTACCTGCTTGTAGGTCCAAAGCGTTGACTTTACGACACAGAAGGCAGTAAGCAAGTAAATGCTAATAACAAAGATGGTGGTAAGGATATTCAAACGTGCTATTCCAGGGCGAAAGTTAGTAAAGTATAGATTAAATAATATAAGGTACGTACCTGCACGTTTGGCTTGGATTCTATCTCGGGTTCTGCCCGACTTAGACGTTGCTTGCCCAGGCATTTTTAGGTCGTGGATGATAATTTTGACGTATGCAGGGCGACGATTGTTAGGGAGATGCTCTACCGGCTCGGGGCCTGTCGTGTTGTCGTCCCGCTCGATAGGAACAGATGTCTCGCGATTAATACGGCGCGAGCGTCTCGGGAACATTGTTGCGCGTGTGATATAGCGAGGGACGCGGGATATTGCGATGAAGCCTCGGGGCCTGACTTCTCGTGTCTGTGTTGAGTCGGACCAGGCAATGTCTTTGTTCCAAGACCTCCATACTTGGCAACTACCCGATCCGGACGATTGTCTTGGCTTCATTTCGTTTCCGTCAACTATCTCGTATGTCTTGAGTACGTTCCCGTCAACACAGGACATGCGAACTTGTGCGCCGCCACGTGTCTAAGTTCCCCTGGTTCGCATCTTGATCGCCTGGATTCTCCACGCTTGCACGTTGGTGTTGTACTTGACGACGAGTAATGATCAATTGATACTACAAGGATCGCTCACTATTACACCCTAGTCTTTGTCCGATCTACTAAATGAAGATAGTTAGAGAATTAAAAGTAGATAAAAGCTACATCAAAGGCTTTCACGCAGGCTTTCACGCAGGCTTTCACGCTGGCTTTCACGCTGGCTTTCCCGCAGGCTTCGGAGATGTCCCAATGATTCACTTCCAGCCTAATGTACTCCAAACTCTACTCGCAACTCGTTTTTTGTTTTACTCTTACCTCGTAGAAAATCACACTTGATGTGACTTCCGCATCGAGCCAAATTAGATTATAGCATGTACGGTAGTAGCTGTCGATTATCTTCATGTCGAGTCTACCGCTAGTGAGTTTGTCTCTTATAGACTCGCGCATTGCCGTAGGAGACGACAAGTAGTATAAAGTTTCGCGATAGCAAGTCTTCGTGTAGGTATTACGGCATAACTACTTGGCGAATACGTTTACTCGGCTTCTTAGATGCCCTCAGTACGGATTCTAGCGACAAGCCATGTCCGCGCTGGACTAATCACGAGAACCATTTGTGGAGTCGGTAAGCTCTCGTAGCTCGCCTCGTTCGCTAATCTACATATTGCTACCGGCGTTACAGCGATCTGGGGCTACCAGTGGCTGGATGTGTAGGTGACGGCGCGGGGAGAAACGGAAGTTATTCGAAAACGCAAAGCACACGTATCCAGGCCGGAAGTTCGTCAAAGCCGATGTTGGTGTGGGATACTAGTGAGCCTGTGTATTCTCTACTCCCACCGAAGGCAATCAGCGATTCTTCCAACAATGCACTGCCTAAGCAAGCTTACGGAATTTGAACAGGCGATAGATTACATAGTGGGATAGCTACTTGATGCAACTTTGATTCGTTTCATCGCCTTGTCTGACGAAAACAACTGCTATCTCCAGCGAGTCTTTCGGTCATCTTTGGGTGGTCTTGCTTTATCTCCATCTCTGTCCCTCTCCCCTAGCCGTCCTACTTGTCCCCTCCCTTGCTGACGTGATCTCTCTACCTTCTTCTTGCTACTTTCTTTGCCTTTTACCTTCCCTTGATCCCCCTTCTCACCCTCCTCCTTATTATTATCTGTACCATTGGCTCTGAGATCCGCTGGACTATGGCCCCTACGGCTGTCCTCTGAAACGCAGGTCTTTTCGATCGGTGTCTGAAACACGATTTCCTCTTCTGGAGCACAGGAAGCTGTCTGTAAACTGGTATCACTACTAGCGACATAGTGTAGAGTTTTTGAGTCTTCAACATGCGTGTTGTCTTCCTGATCGGGCTGAGTATTCGGAACATCGTTTCCTTGATCGATATTTTGGCTCCCAGTACTTTCACCGGGCTGCTCACTCATCTCATACGAAGTGCTTTCATGAGTGCGATCCTGCCGAAAACTGTCATATGCGGGTGCGTTGCGCTCTGAGAATTCCTGATCGTCATGGCGAGTCGACGCCTCGTGTACGGGTGACATTTCCGAAGGCACTGACCTGGATTGAATGGTTGCAACTTCGAAGCCTCCGAGACCGGTAGTGCCGTAATGCCTGCCGGACTCGAAATTATCGGAAGGGGTGGAAGGAGAGCGAAGCGCCGATAGTCGAGATTCCTCTACGCTTTCCCCCACGCGCATTGCAGTGGTGGGCTTCCAACTTGGAGATGGCAAAAGCAAATGACTCCATCGGGACTTCTTGGTCTTGGCTTTGGATCCCTTGCGATATGAACTCTCGCAAGGCCTATTCTGACGTGCTCCAGTGTTCTTAAGGCCGGTTCTCACGGTCGGGATTGGGGTAGGGGTTAGCTGACCCGGAGAGCTCTGCTGTTCTTTGCAATCTTCGGCTAAAATCGTGTCGGCTGAGAGAGACGTGTGTGGAGGAGCAGATGGAACTGATGGACGAGACTCTTGTGCAACAGGTATCTGCTGTTGATCCGGCTCCGGACTCGACTCGTGAGGAATTCCCTCCATACCATCGAGATACCCTGGGGCTTCATCGTGGGCTAGAGCTTGGCCAGTCATATTTCGCTTGACTGCGTCGTTACCGCTTTGCGTCTCCATGGCGAGAGACTGTCGAAGTTTAGGAGATGGATCACGGCTGTCCTGAGCGGGGCAGTCAGCAGCGCAATGAACTATCCGTCGAAAGCGGCACGAACCGTTGCTTCGGGTGTTGTAGTCGGATCACCAGACCTGGATGCAGTGAGTTCGCCCTCAACGGTCGGGGGTAGAGTTTCGTTGAGCGAGCTGGTGGTTTCGTGTGGCATTGGCCGGGGCCCACTATGTGGGCTTCGAGCTCCGCTGGCCCGACGAGCTTCATTTTCATACATCCTCATGACTTCTTCGATCATGTTACTGTTACCGGTTACGGGAATCGAGTCCTTGGAAATAGAGACAGGAACTCGTGTGCTCCGAGGCGTTCGTAAAGGAGACTTCTCGCAAGCGTTATCCCATGGAGAGACAAAGGCAGTTGTGCTACTGGATGCGAGTGGCGAAAGATCTTGTGTAGTGTCCGATCGTATATCTTGGTCGCGCATCCGGGTGAAAAACTCTGGCGGAGTGATATTGTATAGTCCCTCCGAATCTGCGAATTCGTCGTGATCCCGTGGGCGCTCTTTCCCCTCTTCCTCTGTCATGTCATTCTGCTCTTGATCGGCGTCCGCATCTTGTTCTGCATCTTCGAGCATTCTCATTCGCTCCGTATCTATCCTCTTGTCTGAACACCACATCTCCCTCTCAGCCTTCTCCCACATCTCTTCCCGCTTCTCGAAAGAGATGGCTCCGTTGGGCCTGTCGCCGGCGTCCAAACAGTCGAGGACACACTCCGTGTCCGAGGCAGCGTCATCGCGTTCGAATATCTCTTCGTCATCATGCTCTGTGTGTAGGGCTTGTCTCTATGTCCAAAAGCTATATTAGCGCCTGCGACAGGCGACGTCTCCAAGGTAATAGGAAACAGTGTGTACCCAGCGTGGTCCAAGGTTTTGGACATAACCAAACTCCATCATGTCCTCGTCTTCGAATCGGGCCTGTCTCTCCCAGTCCGCGTGGTGCACGCAGGATAGGCAGCCAGGCCTTGCGTAGTTGTAACAGCGCGGGTACCCATCTTCTCGCCCTAGTCCGAAGATCCTGATGCGGCATCGACCAGGAGGAGGTTTCGACATTGTCTTGTGGTTCACAGTCGTAGTTTTGGTCGCTTGTGAATATGATGAGAATGTAAATGTAGACTAGACAAGGATGGCAGGTGTGACAACAAGTGGTAGTAGTCTAGAGCTGTAATATGGAGGATTACTTGATTTCCTCGGGTCGGGTATCTGTGTTGTCACCACTGGGTACCTAAGCTTTCCTACACAATAGCTTCTTCGGTAAAATGACAAATGATTCGAATGATTGACTTGCAATAGACAGCGTATGATGTGTCTGATCAGATAATTGCAGGGTCGTATGCAAATCAAAGATCTCCGGTCGCTGCATAGCGTTGTAGCGACTGACTGGAGATGCCATCCTAGAGACCGCCGCGTGTGGCTGAAACGTTTGAGTGAGGGTAAAAAGAAAGGCCACAAGGCCGTAGAAGGCTTTCGCATTCCGAGAGCCAAAGATTAGTATTAATTTCGGCGGTGAGTGTTGTTCCACCTTTATGCATCATGTCTCGGAAAGGACCACTGAGACAGCTGCACACTTGCAACGACCCGTATTCAACGGGGTTAGATTGCGCCCAGGGTACTTTCAAGTAGAGGAATCGTTGAGACTGTCCCATCTCTTCCTATCGCGCTGACAAATAGAATAACTCATGCAGCTCTCCACGAATAACGTCGCGTCTGGCGCGAAGAATTAGTTGGGGTAGGATTCGCAGTATACCGAGTGGCAATCGAGGACTGTTGACGTAGAAAACTTATTAGTGTAAACAGATTAGTGGAGGATTGATGGCTGTGATGTGATATACCGCTCGAACGCCGAAAGCGCTAATTGATCGATGGTAGCGGCCTAGTTCACCGCATAGATGTCGAGGGTGTTGATGGTAGCAGCCTGAGATACCGCTTTAATGCCGACTCTGTTGCGTTCTGTGGATAGATAGCTCCGCGCAGCCAGAGGCTCACGATCCATCCATCTATCCACATATAGTTATCCTGTTTGCCACCACTGTGCCTTTGTGCCACCATCAGTGCCTTCTGCACTAGTGCTACCTTGACAGAAAGTATGATCAACCGATAGCTACCGACCACGAGACCGCTTAATGCCGAAGTTGTTGATGAGATAGCTACGACCTGAGGTACATCATAAATGCCGAAGAAACTGATTGAGTGGCTACGGTCTAAGGTACAGCACATATGGCGCAGAGATTGATTGAAGGGTTACGGCCTAAGATGACGCTTGGAATGCCGAATATGAAACGATAATTACGACTTTTTTGTTTTTATCGTGGCCGACGGGTTCAATGCAATGTCATCCTTCGTGGGATTCAGCCTGACTAGGTGTTGAGGGACCTAGGTCATCCTACTGCTGGGGTGTTGAGCGATGTAGGTGTAGTAGCAACAAGATTCCAAATCCAATCATTTCTTTCGCTCCAGCATTTCTTGCGGATACGGAACAGTCGAGTTGGTGTTCCATAGCCAGTGCTGCCATCGAAACGAGTTCCTGGGCAGGTTAGGCTCGTCGCTGTGTACCGGTAGTTCCATCGCGCACACGATCTCTAGGACGCTCCGGCTGCGGACTCGTGACACAGATGGATTGCAACCACCGCAGGCAACGCATGCATCTCGACTGCTCGGCTCTGTACAGAGCATTAGTCGCATACCTATCACCATCGAAGCAGAGCTGCTAGCAAGACACCAATCCGATCACGACCGGCCAGGCCATCCAGCTATTATCAGAGCGCCTTCGAAACAAGATGTTAAGGGTGGCAATAGTGCAGAGGCACTAGTGGTGGCAGAAAGGCAGAAAGAGCGAGGACAACTGTGCGTGGAGAGATGGATGGATTCTCTGAGAGCCTCTAGCTGCTGTCACGGGAGGTCGAGCAGAAGACAGAAAGCAGAACAAGCAGCAGCAATTACAAGCAAGAAGGTCGTATTGATGAGGGGGTTCTGGTGGAGAGCATCGTGGAGAGCGTGGTGGAGAGCGTGGTGGAGAGTCAGAAAGTTGGACGCCGGGCGTGCACGAAGAGTTGAGCTGTCTCGCTTAGTTAATCTAATCTAATCCAATCCAATCTAATCCCGATCCCGATCCCGATCCTGATCTATGACCGAGTTACCTTCTCTAGCACCGTGCCTCTGGTTGCTCCAACCGTTGCCCCAACACCTGCAGCGTGAACACCCGGGAAGCATCCATCCCAGCCGTCCTCGACACAAGCACGATCCGTCCATGGACCGGTCATGATACCGAGGTCACCATCAAAGGAACCTTCGGATTTGTCTTCCCAGCAGATTTATACTGGCAGCCGCCGGCTGTCCTAACGTTACCGTTTGCTGCTACTTTCTGAATCCATGGAACCGACGACTGACCCAGTCCCCCGTGATATACAGGCATCCGTTCGGACCTACGTGGTTGCTTCCCGTGTTTTTCTTTACTGCCTCGGAAGCACGCACCAAAAGTCGGATCTGTACACAGGAGGAGTTTTTCTACCGAGTCGTGCCGCCGTTTTGCTCTTGGTCGATCTGACAGGTAGACAGACGTGTCACTTTTTGCAACTAATGATTGCGACTAGCTCCGAACTACATCGGCAGGAGTAGTCTTCAAAGTGATGCTTCCGCCGCATCATTATATCCGATGATCTAACACAGTTGCTACCGCGCTCCATAGTAATGTTAGTCTTGCAGGAGCAGGTTTCGATATAATCATCAACGTCATATATGACTTCTACCCAAGACGGATATCACTAAGTAACACACGTGTCACCTTTTACAACTAACGACAGTTGCCATGTTACTCCAAAGCGCTTTCCAGGAGCAGTTTTCGATGCCACCGAGGCGTCGTTTTGGATCCCGTGTTATCTGCGGCCTTAACTTAGACGCACGCGAAGATTAGATCCGTGCACAGGAGTCTTCTTCTTTCGACCGGGAGCACCTTTGCAGACTGTCGTTTTGTGCAACTGTTACCTTGACACAGTTGCTTGCTCCAAAGCGGTTGATCGTGTCCTGGAGCCCCGAGTACCCGCCTCAAGATCGTCGATTCGGTTGAGAACTTTGGTCAGGCAGGCGCTCTCCTTATTGGCAGTTCTGTTGGCTGTTCGACTGGTTCGCCATAATCTGCAGCAAAGCCCCTTGGGATTCGCCTTGATCGCAGCACGGAACCCTTCCAGTTTGTCAAACTCCATAGGCGGAGCTGGAATGATAGGGTGCCGAACCTGAAGTTAAACGTTTATGCCCTTGCTTCAGCGCAGTGAGGGGTCCGGGATACAACAGGAGCTGTGCCGTCAGAGGCTCCCTTAATCCGACAATGTAAGGCGGGGACAAGTCGGGACATCTGCGGCGTATGCGAGGCGCATGCGAGGGGCATGAGTGGAATGTGGGCCACATGTTGTCAAGCCACAGACTGTCAGGCCACAGACTGTCATGCCACGGAGGATATAGGTGGCAAGGCTTGGCTCACTTATAGGAACATAAGTGACGCCTTAATGAAAAGGAGTATTTAAGAAAGGGGTCCAGAGTTCTTTATAGGTAATCTTTGTAAGTTAACGGAATTTAGATCTTCAGTTACTCATTAGTCGTCTTATCCCTATGTTCATACTCGGTCGATACTCCGGTCATCAGCCCCAGCATTACCCTATGGACAACTTTCTCACCTCTATTCCACGATACCTCTCGCCGAGGACGGCAGAGATGGAGCCAATGAGGAAGCGACCGGATGGGGGTTTACCGGCTGCTGCGGTAGCCTAGCCCCCCATCACCGCTGCTGGGAACATTTTTCCTGGCGAGAAAGTAGCGATTGTTGCTACTCCGTCAAAATCCTTTCTCGCGTGCTCAAGTTGTGAGCAAAACACGCAGGGACGGAAGTCCTTAGCAAAGAGCTCTTGAAAGCGTTTTCAGCGCCAACGAGAACCCGAAGCGCAGAGGATGTATGCTGTTCCACTCCTCCATAGCTGGGGGCATCGCTGCGATCGACGCTTCAAGTGCGCGACAAGGACGTTCTGTGTGTTCGCTCCAGGGCCTTTGATACCGGAGGGACCTTCGAACTCACAGCTTGGTCGGCCTCTACGAGCGCCTCCGCTAACTAAGGTTTTGCGTCAGATGCTGTGCTGGTTCTTGTTGTGGACAATGAAACAGGAGGTTTCAAGTAGTGCCATAGACATTCACTTCGGTCTGTGGCATAAGGGCGTGTAGGCTATATGAAAGCGTCGGATTAGGGGTATCCACGTGACTGGGCACCTCCTTTCGTAGCCTCTAGCGTAGCTTCTTCCTCCGTATGAAACCTTCTGGATAAAGTGAGCGATCTGAGCCATTGATTCCCATATCTCATAGTTACCAATTTTCTCCCATGTGACTGTATGGAGGCTGCCTCTGCATCTGTTGTCGTACCTTTTACAATGCTCAAGGAACGCTCGAGGGTTCGCTGCCAGCTGGGGCTCTCTTCATACAGTACCACGACACAATCCCAACTTGCCTCTATGTTTCGACGGCGTGCGCTATCATTCTTAGGATAAGACTTAGCATTGACGGAAACCCCCCAAGTGCGGGCGGACTTTGGGAGGACGACATTTTAACCTCCTCGCAAGGTGACAAAAGACGACGACTTTTGGTACAATGCGGCACGATTGACACAATTGACACGATTGACACGATTGACACGATTGACACGATTGACACGATTGACACGATTGACACGATTGACACGATTGACACGATTGACACGATTGA
>ML978734.1:48016-79095 GCA_010015785.1 Saccharata proteae CBS 121410
ATTGACACGATTGACACGATTGACACGATTGACACGATTGACACGATTGACACGATTGACACGATTGACACGATTGACACGATTGACACGATTGACATGATTGACACGATTGACACGATTGACATGATTGACATGATTGACATGATTAAAATAATCGACATCGAACTAGACGGATCCTACTTTGGAACTTTGGTGAATCAGGCAGCTGGCTGTTAAGGTGGCACTAGTGCAGAGGCACTGTGGTGGCATAAAAGCACTGTAGTAGCTCAAAGGCTCAAAAGTAAGAAGAAAACTGTGTATGGATAGATAGGACCGTACTCTGGTAGATCAAGTCATGCTGCGAACTACATTGTTCCAGATACTTCGCAGGCCTACCCTTATGCTTACTCTCCTTTGTACGCTGCAGGCTTTCTTACTGAAAGCCGGCGACGAGTTTGAGTTTTATCCTAACAACGTTAGTAGCGCTAGCCTTTGTCCGCTATAGACCTAATCGGCTGCCTGCACACAGTGAACATAAAACCTCTGAACCAACGAGCGATGCCAGAAGACACTATTCCTTCTCTAAATTCCCGCAATCTCTAATTGGGTTATCATCGTTCTCCCCAAAATTGGCCAGAGGGAAACGACACGATTTCGCTTTCAAGAAGAGGAGTCTTAGGCTTTCTAGAATTTGCCAAAATCGCATCGAAATAGCTATCACGATTGACATAGCCCCCAATCTACAACATGCCTCCTAGTATGAATCCCGTTACTCAAGTAGCTGTCATTAGCATCGAGTAGAGAAGCTAATTATGGATTACTAGAAACAACACCAGGAGCGACCACAGCGAGGACGACCAAACCGCGAAATCCGAGCGTACGGACCGAGTTCAATCGCTTTCTAAGAAAGAGAGCGCCTGTAACTTACAAACACTGCCTCGTCGCTTCGGCCGTCATAGTCGCCATCGTTGCGTTCCTCTTTTGGCAGATAAAGTTGGCCTTCCAGAGAGGGCGAACAGCCTGTGACAACAATAGGGTTGAGGTTGGGCACAGGAGTAGAACTTGTAAACACGGGTGCCAGTGATAACGTAGTCATGATGGAGTGAATACAACTTTTCTGTTAAGGTGGCACAAGTGTAGAAGGCACTGTGGCGGCATATAGGCACTGCATTAGCTCAAAGGCTCAAAAACAAGATGGATCACTGTGTATGGATAGACAGATAGATTTTTATAGGATCTTCTAGCTAGGCGGAGCTATCTAGAGCGACCGCCGAACTACACAAGTGAGCAAAACCTCCATTGCGCTGAACAGAAGCCGCAACCGTTGCATAGCGCGAAGATTGTCCTTGCTGACTGGTGGGTTTATCGGCGTCGACGATACGAGCGGAGGTTGGAGCCGTATGCTCGGTCTTGCGCGGTGTGGCCTTGGTGGGCTTGCAAGTGGTGTGGTGCTGATGGAGGTCATTCTTCGACTGCAAAGCTTAGTCACAGGTACGGCATGTCGCGGTAGTACGATTGGACGTCTTGCGCAGCGTGGCGGTGGGAGGCTTGCAAGCGGCGCGGAAGTACTGGTGCAGCTTGTTCTTTAACTAGAAGACTTACTGTTGATGCAGACCAAGGCAATGCTCCGATGAAGGCAGCGCCAATATACTCACCGCCATGATAAGACCATGGTATGTGATCCTGGTATTTGAATCAGAGCACTCCCAGGTATTTGGAATGAGAGTGAGAAGCCAGGTATATAATCAGCCCCTAGGGCTCCATCACTAAGGAACAATTCACTACTTCACTGTCATCGTTCAACACTTACTGTCAGGTAACTTAAGGCATGCCTGCGGTGGCAGGCTGGTGTTGGCCGATACCTACTGACGAAAACTGCAGGAACGTCATCGCCCTGGTCAATAGGATCTCCAAGGTTCATAACTTGTCCTCGTTAAATGTTGGCCTGGTCGTGTTGTTACGGTGCGCCTTGCGCGGTGGGCATACGGTTGGCAAACTTGTTGCTGTTGGAGAAGCCACCGCGTGGTTGGGCAGTGTTTGATCGGTCCGCCGGGCAGGAGTTCTGGAGAAGCCGCTGGGGTTGCTAATTGTATGAGAGTTACTGATTGTATGACAGTCGCTGGTACGGTTACTGATCATACATCTGGTACGAGCGCTCGCGGTAGTCGCCGCGATCCGTCTAGGAAGCTTGGTTGGCACGATTAGGCGCTTAGTCAAAGCGGTTGTTTTGGTTGAAGCGGTCAAGCTGAAAGATGCGGTCGTTGTGGTTAGAGCTTTCAGACTGGAAGGCGCGCTCGTTTGGATTGTAGCAGGGGCGGCGTTCGAGGTAGTGCTCAGCGAGCGCTGCCTAGGTACGTCACAAACTGCCCACCTGAACGATAAACTTAGACGTCATAGGACGGGTAGCGATGTTATTACTACCGTGAGAGTCGTTGTCGCTAGCAGAGCCCTTATTAGGGTTTCGGGTGCGATCGATCGCTTCGAGCTCAGAATTGATGTTATTATCTATGTTGCGTATTATCTCCGTGTTACGCTTTATCATCTCCATGTTTTGCGCTGAGGGGGCGTTGTTAAGACTGCTCGCCATAGTATTTTTGCCCGAGGCGTCCAAGGCGTCGTCGTCCGGCGCAGGGTGTAGGTGGAAATCGCTGGGCGAGGGTAGGTTGTTTGGGTGCCTAAAAAGTAGGCGCTGGAGGTACGGTCGCGCGCAAGAGCGTAACGTTAGAAGTTGAAAGGTATTGCCGCGCGAGCTGGCGCGCTCGAGATCTTGAAGTGTTTGTGCGGTTTGTCGAGGCGAAAGACAGTAGGATCTTTCAAAGGCATTGGATGTTTGTCAAGACGTAGTTTCTCATTATTTGGCAAGCAGGCGCTGAGCGCTGGTGGTATCGAGGCTGGCGGTAGTTATGCGCAAGTTTTGTCGTCGAAATTTTGAAGTGGTTGGAGGACAATAGTGGTGCATTAGCTGCTCGTACTTCTAGTGCTGCTTCTCGCTAATTACGTGCGGGTCTGCATCTCTCACTACATACTCAAATGCCTGCGCATGGGGGAGAGACCGAGGAGGAATGTTTGAGTATCGGACAGGGTATACTGGGCAGGCATGTCGTTCCCGGCTAGACCCGTTAGCTAAACGGGTTCTGTATTTCCTCGTTGCAATTACTGCGTACGAGTAAATGCTATCATGACTGAAGCCCACAAGATTCAGATTCAAAAGGGCCCGTATCGTTTTTCTCTTACTCCCGTCTTCATCGAGCCCATAAGCTATAGTATTCTGTCGCGTGGCATGCGGTTATGGCTCGAGTACTAGCGTGAGATTGCTTCCATTAGGCCGCGACTTTCGTGCTGTGGCTTCGGTCTTGTAGTCTCGATTGTGTGGTCTGTTATGTAGCCTCGACTCTGTAGCCTCGATTCTGTGGTCTCAATCTTGTGGCTTCGACTCTGTGGCTTCGATTCTGTGGCTTCGATTCTGTGGCTTCGATTCTGTGGCTTCGGCTCTGTGTCCTCGCTCTGTGGCTTCAATTTTGTGGCTTCGGTCATGTGGCCTCAATCTTGTGGCTGCAATCCTGTGGCTTCAATTCTGTGTCCTTAATTATGTAGCCTCGATTCTGTGGCCTTAATTTTGTGGCTTCAACTCTATGGCTTTAATCCTACGGCTCCGTTTTAACTACGTACTTTCCCTTAACCTCGTTAATATCGAGATCTATTAACCGATTAAGACTATTATCGACTTTAATACGTTAAAGTAGTATATAGCTAGATACTAGAATAAAAATATAAAGTTTAGCTACACTAAACTATAGATAAAGAGTAAGTCTAAGTTAGATTTTAATAATATAGCTAACTACTATATCCCTAAGGTTATTTTTATTTCGTAGAGAAACGTGTAAAGCTTAGTTATGAATTAACATAAGCTAGTTAAGTTAGCCTTATCTAGTAGAGGAGAACTTGCGGGGGCCTAAGGTTATAGTAGAAGCTCTTCTACTAGAGGAGTTCTTGCATACTTATATTAAGTAACCTTTTCGCCGGGATCGAGTCCCCCGGTAACACCGCGCTAGAGTTAAGTACTCGAAACACCTTAAAGCGCCCCTAAGTCTAAACTATATAGGCTTAATTCCCGTACTAAGAATTCTTTTTGTCGCGCTTTCTAGATAGCAAATAGCATAGCACTACAATAGCTTATCCCTACTTCCGCGGTAGCTATATAGCTCCGCGCGGCACGAAACTCTATTAATCTAACTATCTTCTTATATATAGCTATCTGTTCGGG
The DNA here is from genome assembly GCA_010015785.1 of Saccharata proteae CBS 121410. Taxonomy (NCBI): domain Eukaryota; kingdom Fungi; phylum Ascomycota; class Dothideomycetes; order Botryosphaeriales; family Saccharataceae; genus Saccharata; species Saccharata proteae. The sequence continues at coordinate 52,260 of ML978734.1, forward strand.
TAGTATTGCGGGATCAGTTCACTCCGCTTACTCTACTTAACACTTTAGCGCCGGAAGTTAAACGTTTGATCCATTGCTTTAGAGCTACGATGGCCTGTGGCTTGTTGTAGGAAATGCTCCCCCCTTACTAGTAGAGGAGTTACTCGCCTGCTTATGGTCGTAGGTTTGATTCCTACGCCGCGCAGAAATTGTCGCTAATAGGGCGCATCCCCTAGGCGAAGCCAGCGGTATCTAGCAAAACTACGCTCAAGCCTAACATTTATTCCGTCGCTTAGCGTCTACTCACGATTATGGGTTTGATCCCCTCGTCGAGTAACTTATGCTGCGTTGGAGTTGAACGTCTAACTTAATCAGCGTCGCTCTAGCGCTACCGAGGGCCCAAAGTTATAGCAGTTACTCCCCCATGGCGGCTACCTCGACGGCTTGCGGTCACGGATTAGTCCCCGTACTAAGTAAATCCTCTTCGCCGGGACTAAGCTCTCTAGCTAAATCTGCGCCGGAGTTAGTAGAATAGCGCTGGGTTTGAACACTCGAATCACTCTACATATCGCTAGCGAGGACCGGTAGTCGTAGTAAATTGCTCGCCCACTAGAGGTCCATCTCGCACAAAGCTCCGTCGCGGGGATTTGAACTCCCCGCGAAGCCAAGGCGCTGAGAAATCAGTACTAGAGAACCCAAGCGTAGAGATTACCTACCGCCACGCCTCTATAGATGGGGGCGACGATGAGACTGACGATGATTTTCGAATGAGCTCACGCGGTTGCTTCTTCCTTTTGCACTGTATGCTCGAGATGTTTTAGCCTCGAAAAAGACGGTGAAACACTATCAAAAGCCAAATCAGCTATCGGTGTCGACCTCGAAGCGTCCCTTTTAGAACTACTTCTATGGCGACCACGCGATTAGATTGTTTACCGCCTATGCCGTCAAGAACTATAACCTCCGGCTGAGAAATCAGTAGGTTGACACGTCTATTACTAGTGGAGGATGGCAACAGAACTTTCTGCCGACGCTTGGATTAGCGATCCCTGCAGCTTACAATTATTACTGAGAGCTATCCCCGTCATTCAGGTCTCTGGCTAAGCACGGTGATAATTCAGTGAGTTTTCTTTCTTACTACTGCCCACCGGCGAGACTCCGCACCAAGCGATTCTTCAACTCGACTCTCTGCTGGGTGGGGCCGTGCCCGCCGGTAGGCGCGTCGAGTATGGGGGCGCTGCAAATTGCGCTGAGGATAACGCTACTACGAGTAGCGCTGCGAGTAAGAACATAAGTAGTAACAAGAGGCGTAGAAATTGAAAATTACACTTCGAGCCACCGCTTAATAAGTTCTTTGTAGTTCTCGCATTACTCTTATCCTTGATTCTAGGTTCCTCGTACCGCGCGTGTTGTGCAGGTGACGCCCAAAAAATGCAGTCTTTTTGGCCATAGGAGAGTCTTCATTATGGGACGTTATTTCTGCCTCCGCTAGCTTCTCCTACTTCTTTCCCTTTCTTAGCTTCGAAGTAGGTCTTAGTAACCTAGCCGACACTCCCGAATAGACGAATACCTACATTAAAATAGTAGTTAATCGCGTCTAGTTTCGACGCTTTTAGTCCCTATAGAGTACCTCCGTAACCGCTCGCCGCTTTAAGGAACGAGTAATTAATAGTCCTAGTACGTATCGTATTACCCGTTTAGTAGCTATTTTACTTTATAATATATAATATATAGTATTAGATTCCTTTAAGATATTATTTCGATTTAATTCCTTCGAACCTATCTTATTAGTTAGCTCCTTAGATCCCTTCTAAGTTCTACGTTCTCTTCTTCTAAATATTCGTTATATTTTTTAACGTTATTAAGCTTATATTTAAGTAATATTACTACGGAATATAACTAAAAGGAATACTATTCTATAGCGAAGCGGTTAAAGATAGGTTACTCTTAGGGCCTATTCGTTTCCTAACCTCTAGAGCCTAGTAGGTCTCTAGAGCGACCCCGTGCGTAGGTAAACTCTAGTATAGTCCTTGCGTTTTTATACTCGTCTTACTACCGTCTCGATTCGGCTAGCGTGAAGCGACTCTAGAGAGTTACGATGCGAGTGTTTAGTACTTCTAGTAGTAGCTAAGCGGTAGTAGCCCCTACGCCCGCCGATATAAAATAGATTTTTCCGAGTATAGAGACGATAGTTATTTATTATACCTCTTTTATACCTCTACTACCTATAGATCCCCTACTACCTTCGCTAGGGTAGCCCCTACGGTAGTAGTACTAGTAGCTACTACTCTAGTAGTAGTACTAGTAGCTACCCTAGTAGTAGTACCCGTAGCTACTACTCTAGTAGTAGTACTAGTAGCTATAGCTACCGCTTAGTAGTTTTGTCTCTCCGTATAATCGGACGGTAGCTCCGAGCCCGTCCCCTACGCCTCTAGTTAAAGTAAAGGCTCCGTTTAATAAGCGTAGGGCGCCCGCGCTACCGATTCTAACATAGTTAGACCGTATAAGAGAGGCGCTCCTCGTAACGCTTCTTAGCGAGAAAGATAAGATAACTAACGGTTATAGTTTTAAATCGCTAGAGATTAAGAAGGCGATTACTATAGTAGGAAAGGTTACTAATCGGGAGCCGAACTCGAGGTAGATCTTATCTTAACTAGACTATCTTAAGATAGTATAGAAGGCGTAGAAGGCGTACTTAGCTATAACCTTAGGCTAGGGCACGCGTAGCGATAGTCTACCGTAGGCGGATTAAGAGGTTATAGATAATTACTTTAGCTAGGATACTTATAAGGAGAGGAGGCGCTTCCGTAACGCGTACCCTATTTACTATAAGCTCCTATTAGACATGTATAGGGATTAACTTACTACGGGTGCGTAATCTTTTAGTACTACCGAACTAATCGTAATTAATAACGATAACGACGATAATAACGACGACGATAACGATTAACCGCAATCGAAGAAGGCGAAGACGCCTATACCTATAACGCCTATAACGCCTATAACGCTAAAGCGCCTTACTACTCTACGCTAGTAAGTAGCTAATAGTACTAAGAAAGAGAAGAATACTATTACTACTACGAAGGGTAGAGTAAAGAAGAGACGGGAGGATTATAAGAGGGAGGAGTTAAAGACTATAAGTAGAGTTATAGACACGATCTTCGAGCTCTTAGAGAGTATTACTAGGCCTGTAATTAAGGCATTAAAGATACTTAATTAGTACGAAGGTAACCTTACTATCGACGAATACCTCGCCTTAGCGGAGGTTCTTAAGGTAGAGTAGGATACTCGTCTATTCCTTAGCCTAGGCGAGAAATATAGGAAGGTCTAGCTTAAGCGCTAGCTACCTAAGCGCTAGCTACCTAAGCGCTAGCTACCTAAGCGCTATTTGCCTAAGGGCTAGCTACCTAAGGGCTAGTTTTCTACGTACTAGTAGTCTAGATACGTAATTATATCGCTAGATAGAAGTAGCGATACGGTATCTAGCGAGGATTAGATAGGTAGTAGTAGCGAGGTTAATAGCGAGGTTAATAGCGAGGTTAATAGCGAGGTTAATAGCGAGGTTAATAGCGAGGTTAATAGCGAGGTTAATAGTAAGGTTAATAGCGAGGTCGAGCTTTTAGTAGAGTAGAGTAGCCTACTAGCTTCTTTACTCTTTAATAGTTCTACCGTACTTATTTCTAGCTACATTTAACTATAGTCGGACGATGAAAAAACAGGTAGTAGATACTAGTAAAATTTATCTATTACTACTAACACGATATACGTTACTCTTACCGCCTATATATACTTAAAATTCCTTCCTACTTTTAAGCTACTAAACCTCTACCTAAGCTATTACGTCTACTCTCCCTCTCTAAATATCCGCCTTATCCTATTATACGCCTAGTACTCGTCCTATAGTATCCTAGTAATCTCCTCGCGCCGCTCGTCTATAAGCGAGCGCCTATCTACCTCGCTCTCGTCTTCCTACTTAACCTCCTCCTACTACTTAACCTACTACTTAACCTCCTCCTACGGCTATAGGCGCGGTATCTCCTCCTATTACTATAGGCGCGCTACCTCCTCCTCTAGATCCTACCTATACCTATTCATGAAGTTATAGACTACCGTAAGCGCTACTATAAGATACTACTAAGTACGAAGGTTAAATGGCTTAGCCTTTCGAAGGATCTAGAACCTATTCTTAAAGACGCTAAAAAGGTACTCTATAACGTTCCGTAACTACGTATAGCGAAGGTTAAAAAGCTCTTCCTTAGTCTAAGGTATAGCTTATACCCGCGCCTATTCCTTAAGGTAGTAACGTGTACTCCTATACGGTATTAAGGTAATCTAACTAGCTAAAGTAGACACGTAGCTAGCGTCCGCAAGGTAGTATTTACTAGGAGGTACGTTAAATCCTCGTTCCCGGGCGTCCGTTAGTACGCGCTTATCGTTACTAGATCCCTCCTAACCTATAAGAAGGAACGTAAAGTTCATGTCGAAGTCGTAGACTACTAGAACGTTCTACGAGATAACGCCCTTCCTATTCCTCTACACGCTTTAATCCTATATAGTAATATTCGTAGGGATAAAGGTCCTATTAAGTACTCTAATATAGTCTCTAAAGGCTACGAATTTTAGCTCTAGTAGGCGGCGGTAGCGTGTAGCGGATAATTAAATATACTTCTTCGACATCTAGATAAGTACCCTAAGAACCGTATAGAACGAAGCGTTTATAGTTACTAGCGAATACTAAAATACTACTATAGTAGACCGTATAGAATTACCGCCTCTATAGATATACATAAAGATATATAGCTTCTACTCTACCGAGAGCCTTAAGGATTATAGCCTATACGCCTTTAGCTCTACTACGAGGTTCGTAAATGTCCTAGGTCGTAGGCGGCTCTAGTAGTATAGATCGTCGGCCGGGCCGTAGAGGTACTTCATCGTTAAAAGCTCTCTATAGTACTCGTTTCGTAGGCGTAGGCTAGGCGGAGGGTATAGATAATTATAGCGTTATCTTCGGATAAGATAGTTTAATAGTACTATTACCTAGGTAGTAGTAGTAATTAACGCTACCTACTATTATAGTAATAACGAGCGCTCTATAGCGATAGAGATAATAACAATACTACTACCTTACGAGAGGGCGACGTCGGTCGAAAGATAATAAAACGATCGACCTCGCTTACGATACTCTAGTAGATTCTATAGGCCCTCGGTACCTCCCTCGTCTAGAGCCGCTAGAGTCTCTCGCACGGGCTAGTTTTACTATTTATAGTTAAGCGTTATATATTTTCGCTCTAGATTTTGTACTCTCTAGAGCGGCGCGCGTACGGGGTCCCTATAGAGTAAGAGTCTAGTAGAGTATTCGTTTACTCTATAAGTAGGTCTCTATAGCGACCGTACTAGGCCTTAGGGGGTATAGCGGTGCAAAAACTAGAGGGCTATAGAGGCTCGTCGGAGGAAACGAATAGGCCCTTATAGTAAAGTAAAGAAATAATAGCGTAATAATCTTAACTAGCTTAAAAAGAAGTAGACTCTTCTATTTTATTCATTTATCCTTAGAGTTAATAGGGTACGTAACTAGCGTAGTTAAGACTTAAACTATTATAGAATTATACCCTAAGCCCCTATTACTTATCTCTAGGGGTCTAAAAGTTAGAGAAAAGTTAAACCCCCTACTAGGGGTTTATTACCGTTAAGGATTCGTATTTTAATCTTATTAGCTCCCTAGATATACCTCCTAGCGCGCGAACTTATTATTTAGTATATTACCTTTATTCTAGTAGGCCTAGGCCTAACTTATTCGTCCTATCTAGGGCTCTAAGTATCCTAAAGCTATTAGCTACCTTATTAGTAGGTAATCTATTTACTACCTATCCTCTACCTAGCTATAGAATAAAGCTAGTACGGTAGCTCTCTCGAAACTAGGAACTTCTTCGAAGCTCTACTAATAGCGCTAGAGCTAGATTACCTAGATAACTTCGTAGAAAAGAATACGCTACTACTATTTCGCTATATAATTCTAAAAGGTCCTCGAGCTATATAAATTCCCTATTATAAGGAGCGCGCCCTAGGTCGTTAGAACCCTATAATCTTTACCCGTTATTCTTTACTAATAGCTTTAGACGTAGTACTACTACCTTAGCTATCGGATAGACCTAGAATAGATATTCCTACCCTAGCGTAGCCCGTAATTTAGATAGTCCCGAAGTATTATCTAGTCCTCCCTAGTACGTACTTTCCCCCTAACTAGTTTCTAGTAACTATTAGTAAACTTAGGGTAATCCGCTAGCTACTACTAGATATACGTCTAATTCTTTTAGTTACTAATCCCTTCTAGCGATACCCTATCTCTATAGTAGATAGGACGTATTACAGAGTAACACTAATGTAGACGTTATAAGCGAGTTAGGTAAGGACGCTATAGACGTTATAAGCGAGTTAGGTAGAGATTAGATTAGATTATTAGCTAGCCGAGGTAGTCTATACGCTTAGTACATATAACCTTCTATTACGCGTAGCCTCCTACGAGGTTCTATAGCTAGAACCTTATTATTAATCTAATCCTTTTACTCTATCTAGCCTAGCTTACTCGTTTAGTAGCCTAGGACCTCCCCGCCGTAATAGTAGGTTCTAGCTACTTAAATCCGATCGTATACGGGCTAGAGTTAGCTCGTAGACGATCTCTCCGATCTAGTACGACCGTCTACTAAAACCCTTACTTACGACCTACTACTACTCGCTACCGATTCGACTAGATAACCGAGTAACCGGCTAAATAATAGAGGGTAACGAGTAGAATAACGTACGCCCTCGCTATCCCGAGATTATAGATTCGCCCTAGTAGTTTAGTAACGCTATAGAGCTTAGAATAGCTATCGCGAATAACCTAGCTTAGATATTCGCCTAGATTAGCGCGCTTTACGATAAAGCTAACGACGACTACTACCTCCTTAAGTAGAAGAATATAGAGATTATAGAAGGCGCTCTCCGTATTAGGGATCTAGAGACAGCTACCCGTATCCTATAGGATACTATTAACAGGGGTAGCAGTACTAATACTACTACTACTACCGCCGCCGATAACGAACTAGATAAAGGCCGTGAAAAGATTAAGATTAAACCTTTTAATAGCTTAAAGGAGGGTTATATAGGGTTTAAGAATCGCGTTTAGATAAAGTTTATACTCGAGTATAAGTACTACGCTACCGAGTATACTAAGCTAGGATACGTAATTAATAAGCTAGGACTAGTCAGCTTTAAACAGATCTCTCTAAGGATCGAGAACGGCGATCCTACCTTCAAGACAATAGACAAACTATAGTCGCTACTAGACTAGGCTTTTAAGGACCCTTAGCGCAAAGCTAACGCCGTCCGCGAGATCTACGGCTTAAAGATAAAAAACCGAGAATTTAGCGACTTTATCGCTAATTTTCGCTATCTATAAGGAGAAACTAGCTTTAGCGATAATACGCTTATAGCTATCCTCTAGGGTAATATCTCCTACGAGCTTTAGACCTTACTTGTTAACTACGATATTCCGGATAAGTTAGACGACTTTATTAACCTACTCGTAAAGCTCGACGCTAAGTAGCGCACCCTTAAGGAGATTATACGTTATAGTAACTATAAACCTCGTGTCTCTACTCCTATAGCTATAGCTATAGCTATAGCCGTACCGCTACCTCCGTCTCCTACTATAGCTCCGGCTAACCCCGATACTATAGATTTATCCGCAGGACGACGCGGACCTCTAACGCCTACCGAGCGTAAACATAGGCTCGATAATCGCCTCTATCTATACTACGGGGGCCCGGGCTATATCTCTAATAGCTACCCTAACCGTAGTACGCGTATCGCGACTTCTACGATTATAGTTAGCCCTACGCCTACGCCTACGCCTACGCCTACGCCTACGGCTCCTACCGCTCCTTATAACTAGGGAAACTAAGTACTCCTACCTAGCGTCGCGGCTAGGAGTCCCCTTCGATAATATTAGTCTCTATTTCTACCTTTAGTACTACTTCTTATAACTAATACTTTATTCTACCTTATACCCTAGGTAGCCTTATTAATATAGAGTCGCTTATTAATAGTAGTACTACTAGTTTCGCTTTTATTAATATTACCTTTACGTATAAATATAACTTCCCTATAATCCCTTTGAAATACCCCTAGGAAATTCGAGTTATCGATAGACGCTCGATATCCTTAGGTACTATTACCTACCGTGTATTTATATCCCTAACTATTAGTAACTATTTCGAGAAAAACGTTCCTTTCTATATTACCTTATTAGGAGGGTACTCTATCGTCCTTAGCCTTCCCTAGATAAGGCGCTATTAGGTATAGTTTAACTAGTAGAATAACTCGCTATAATTTACCGAGTATTACGCTAGGAACTATACTTCTTTAGCGACCGATTTACGTATTACCCTAGTTTAGTCTATTACCCTAGTTTAGTCTATTACCCTAGTTTAGTCTACTACCCTAGTTCCGGTAATCGAGCTATATATAGTTTCGTCTAAACTACCTCCGACCTTATTAGTAATGTCCCTTGTACCGTTCTCGCGCCTTTTGAAAAAATAACAAGATATTTAAGTATTCGCTATATCTCTACGCGATATCGAGAAAGCGTTATCTATTAAGCTGAAAACGGATCCGTCTATAAAGCTACCTACCGAATACTATAAGTTCTTAGACGTATTCTCGCGCTAAGATTTAGATAAACTACTACCTTATCGCCTATACGATTACGTTATACCCCTTAAGTTAGATAAATAACCCCCTTTTAGACCTCTATATAGTATAAGTTAGGACGAGTTAAAGGTATTAAAGAAATACCTTAAAGATAACCTTTTAAAAGGGTTTATCCGAGTAAGTAGCTCTCTAGCTACCGTACCCGTCCTTTTCGTTAAAAAGCCGGGTAGAGGACTACGTTTTTATATAGACTACTAGGGTTTAAACGCTATTACTATTAAGAACCGTTACCCCTTACCCTTAATCCGCGAGACTCTCGACCGTCTAGGTAATACGAGGATATTCTCTAAGATCGATATTATTACCGCCTTTAATAAGCTCCGTATAAAGGAGGGCGAGGAATAGAAAACGGTATTTCGTACACGCTACGGCCTTTTTAAATCCTTAGTAATAAACTTTAGGTTATATAACGTACCTAGATCTTTTTAAAACTACATTAACGACGTCCTACGTCCTTACCTTAATATTTTTTATACCGCCTACGTCGACGATATACTTATCTACTCGGATAATATAGAATAACATAAAAAGTATATTACTATAGTTCTGTAGAAACTACGCGAAGTAGGTCTATAAGTAGATATCGATAAGAGCGAATTCTATACTACTAAGGTAAAATACCTTAGCCTAGTAATATTAATAAAAGGTATCTATATAGATCCTACGAAAATCTTAGCTATTAAGGAGTAGAAAACTCCTATAAACGTTAAAGACGTATAAAGCTTCCTAGGATTTACTAACTTCTACCGTCGCTTTATCCGTAATTTTAGTAATATTACGGCTCTATTAACTCGATTAACTCGAAAAGATACGCCTTAGTACTAGACCTAGGATTACTAGCGAGTATTTAAAACGTTACGCGACGAATTTAACGAATATATAATACTTATATACTTTAACCTAGATAAAGAAATTAAGCTTAAGACAGACGCGTCCGATTACGTAAGCGTAGGAGTACTTTCTTAACGAGATAAAGCGAATATCCTACGACCTATAGTATCCTTCTCTAAAAAGTACTTAAAAGAGGAATATAACTATAAAATCTATAATAAGGAGCTTTTAGCTATTATCCGATACTTCGAAGAATAGCGCGCTAAACTCGAGGGAGCTACTTTCCCGATTAAAGTTATTATAGATTATAAGAATCTAGAGTATTTTACTACTATAAAGTAGCTTACGAGGCGTTAAATGCGCTAGAGTATCTTCCTCTTACGCTTTAATTTTAAGATTACGTACCGCCCGGGCCGTCTAGGAGCTAAACTAGATAGTCTTATACGACGATTAGGAGATCTACCTATAGAAGGGGGGGGTAAAATCGATAAGCGCATCGCTTATTAAAACTAAGTATTACTTAAACTATACTATTTTAATACCTCCTTAAGTACCTATCCTACTCTAAGCGCTTAACTTACTCCTATAATACTACTACCTAATAACCGAGAACTACCCGACGATTAAGAATTACAAAACCTCTTCGATTAAGCGTATAATTCGGATAAAAAAGTAAAAGAATATATCCGTCTTATTTAATTAGGAGCCTAACGTTTAAAAGAGATATTACTTATAGACTATTTAGTAAGAAATAACCGCTTATTCTTCGGACTTCGCCTTTTCGTACTAGATTACGATTAGCTTCGCTTGTTTCTAATTAAACGCTACTACGACGATCTACTTATAGGCTATCTAGGGAGAGAGAAAACTACGAAATTACTCCTACGTAATTACTACTAAGTAGGCGTATATTAGATAATTACTAGATATATACGAAACTACGACACCTACTAGCGTGTAAAGGTATCCCGAGATAAATACTATAGCTAAATTAAGATAATACCTGTACTAGAGTATAGATAGAAGGATATAGCTATGGATTTCGTAGGAGAACTTCCCGAAAGTAACGGAATTAACGCTATCCTAGTAGTTACTAATCGATTATTAAAGATAAGGTATTTAATACCCTACCGTACGTTAATATCGGCTATAGTACTAGCGAAACTCTTCTTTACTAATATTTTCAAGCTATACAGGTTACTAGACACGATTATTAGTAATAGAGGAACCTAGTTTATATTAGATTTCTAGAAATACCTCTACTAACGCCTCGAGATTTTACTAAAGCTATCTATAGCTTATTACCCTAAAATAGATAGATAAATAGAACGCTTTAACGGCGTTATAGAGTAATATCTACGAAACTACGTTAACTACCGATAGGACGACTAGGTAGAATAGCTACCTATAGTAGAATTCTCTATAAATTAGCTTAATTTAGCTACTACTAACCTATTACCTTTTGTAGTAAACTATAGGTTTAACCCGCGATTCACGATCGTACCTCTAGGAAACGTAGAAATATTAACTCCTAATAGTCGAGCTTAATTATAACTATCGGACGACTTTATATATTAGATAGAAGTAATCGACGAGTACCTTAGCGAATACATAACGTACGCGTAATAAATATACGCTAAATAAGCTAATCGAAACCGTGCCCTAGTACCTTAGTATAAAGTTAGAGACGAGGTTTTTCTACTTACTACTAATATTTAGACGGAACGTACTTTAAAAAAGCTAGACTAGAAGAAGCTAGGACGATTTAAAATCCTAACTAAAGTATTACCTTAAGTATATCGCTTAGATCTCCTACCTACGATGAAAATCTATCTAGTCTTTTATACCTTATTACTTCGCCTAGTAGCTATAGATCCGTTACCTAGCTAATAATAACCCCCTCCTCCTCCTATTATTATAGATAGAGAGGAAGAGTATATTATTAAAAACATAGTTAGATTACGATATAATAAGAGTAAAAAGCGTTTTAAATATAAGGTATAGTAGGTAGGCTATAATCGTGTAAACTAGGAGCTAATCGACTACTTAGATAACTTACGAGCCTTACTTAACGAGTATCACGATAAGTATCTAAACGAGCTAGTACTAGACAAGATAGCGGCGGAGCGCCGCCTTAGAGGGGGGGTAGTATTACGGAGTAATACTAATATAGACGTTATAAGCGAGTTAGGTAAGGACGCTACGGACGTTACGAGCGAGTTAGGTAGAGATTAGATTAGATTATTAGCTAGCCGAGGTAGTCTATACGCTTAGTACATATAACCTTCTATCACGCGTAGCCTCCTACGAGGTTCTATAGCTAGAACCTCGTTATTAATCTAATCCTTTTACTCTATCTAGCCTAGCTTACTCGTTTAGTAGCCTAGGACCTCCCCGCCGTAATAGGACGTAGGTAGTAAAGAGGGTTATTATTACTCCTTATATCCCTCTTTAGGAATTTATAGAGGTTTACGATAGGGGTCTAGCTTACTAGAGCGTCTCCCTCTATCGAATTCGGTTACTCGGAGAGTACCTATTCTAATAGTAAGTATACGGTACTATCGTTATTATAAAGTTTCCCGCCTAGGTATATACCCGTTCTAACGAGCTCCTCCGTAACTAGGTCCTTCTAACCGTCGGGTACGTTACTTAGAAGCCTAGTAACTACCGCCCTCTACGTTACCTCGTATTCGCTAGTAGCGTCCCCTCGCGGATATCCGCTAAATCTACTATCGTTCGAATAGGTAGTAGTATACCTATACCGAAAAATATATCCTTCTAGACCGGCGTACCTATCTCTAATAACGTTAGGACCTACCTTTGTTAAGCTCCTAGTAAAACTAAAACTCGACGTCCGCTAGGTTTTCGGACCGGTCGATAGGGGGAGATATTATACGTATATCCTAGTAGGCTATAAAGAAACCTACCGATTCGAGTAGTTCATAGCTAGTAGTAGACTAGGACTATTCCTAAGGTACCTCGATTAAAGGCCTAGTTTCTCTAGGGGCTGTCGACGTTAGAATAGGCCATATAATAGGGTACTATAGTGCCCTCTAGCCCTCGGGCTTAGTCCTTTCGGATTTCAGCCTCTGGATCTAGTATATGCCCATGGATCGCCACATCGGCCCTATCTTTAGTAACCCTAGGCTACTATCTTCTACGTCCCTGTATACGAGCTCATTACGGATCGGTCTATGGAGTTCACCGTCCGGGTCGACACCCTAGACGAACTATAGTAAAGAAGTCTACTCTTGATTACCCGTTGCCTCATCGAGTAACGAGTAGTAAGAGGATACAATTGAAAAAGCGACGCGGATCTATAGCGAAGCTGTCAAAAGCGACTTGTTTCAAGGCGAAGCAAAGTGCCTACCGGGGCGCGCAGTCGAAGGGCAAGATGTAGGACGAACGTACCTAATAGGAACGAAGGCGAGGTAGAATTAGACTACGGCGTGACGTGCGCACGGTAGGTTGAAGGATTCCAAACAAAGCTCATAATATGGGCCGAAGAGGTACTTAGTAGTATCGCGCGAAGGGCCTGATACTGCACTCGGCGGAGAGTCGGACTCTGCGGAGGGTCGTATTTCTAGGAGAGTCAAAGGTACCTGCCACGTCGGTGTTCATGCGCGCGTAGGTCGAAGAGGCGAGGACTTGTAGCTGTACCTCAAGAATCTCACTACAGCGTGTTGGAGCTTTTAGCGCATTGGCAATGTTCTCTCTTCAGCTGAATCCCTTAGAACCTTCTTGATTTCTTCGTTCTCTTCTTTCAGCACCGAGTTATCTGCTTTGACATATTGAAGCTCGTCTTCAAGGATTTTGATTTCTGACTCCGAGTTTTGTCGGTGCTCAAGAGTTGCGCACTTCGGCGTTTTGACCCAAGTCCGGCGTCGTTTGATTGCCTAACTTCGACCTCTGGGAAGTTAGTATACTCGTTCATGTAGTTAAGCTGCTCTTTGTACTTGGCGCTCAATTTCTTGAATTTCTCGTCGGATTCCTTCCGCTCGCGAGAGCGCTTTTCTGAGCTCGTCTTTAAGCCCCTCCAAATCCTACTTGAGCAGTGCATTCTCTTCGTGCAGACACTGCGCATAAGCTAGTATCGGACGGAGGCTCCCGCAGGTTACGCGGCGGTATCGTCCTCTCGGGCTTGAAGTCGGTTTCTACTGCGTCGCGCGCGCAGCGTCGTGAAGGACGTGACTACTGGACCGTTTGACCGCTTTACTGTTAGACAGTGAATTGCAGTAGCTTCCATGTAATAGTTGACATAACGTTGTATGAATCTAAGCTCTAGGCCTTGTCGCAATTCGCAGTCGCGAATTTTCCTTGCCTGCTAGTTAATCCAGGAAGAGAGTACTCGCTCTAAAACGTACTCGCTCGTGATGATAATGACGATGACGACGACGATGATGATAATTCTTAGGTCATCTCAGCCGGCATCTGTGAGCCCGCCATGGTGCTCGCTTATGGTGGAAGCCCGAAGTCGGATACATGTTATGCTCCTTGACGGTGGAGTGTCGCGGTCGAATGGGCATAGTAGCGAGAATGTATGGGGGAAGTGTAAAGGTGTTGCAGCTGAGAAGGCTTCGGTCGGGTTCGGTTTAGGTGTACATAAGGAGTCGCCGGGGAGGCGTTGTTGAGCGTGGAAGCGGAAGGCGAAGGTGCGAAGAGCCGCCGGGTAGGAGTGACGGAGGCCGGAGCCGCTCGAATCCCCCAGGTCTCGAGCTGTGGCGAACTCGAATCCTAGGGTCTGAGCATCACCTTTCCAACAGTGCAGCCGCCGTTCGGCAACCAAACCCTAACAGTCCGCCGCGGTAAGTTGCATGTCTACGTGCGGTTACATATCAAGATGGAGAGTCTCTTGTAGTACCCGGCCAAATCTTTTATCATGGCCAGCCGTCTCGCGCAGCAACGAATGCCGCTTCCGATCCGCCTACTCCGCTCCGCTCTTGGCTGACCCGCCAAGATCGGCCCGCCCCGTTGCACTTCACGTCGCTTGGCACCAACCAAATCCTTCGTGAGCCGAACTTTCATGTCATCAACATCAATGCGACCACTGTCTCCCATCACTACGGGGTCGCCAGCAATACGTTCCTCGGTGCAGCGAGTCTTGAGCTCCAAAATGCAGGATGCCGCGAAGATGATCTATGGACAGGCAGTAATAGGAGCAGACGGTCGCCTACCTTAGTCTGACTAATCAAGCCACCATGAGCCACCATGAGCCACAACCTGGCCACCACGCATCTCCGCCGCCAACGAACGCTGCCATTACAACAACCACAACAGCATCGGCAACAGCACAGCGTTCACTTCAGCACCACCGACTCAGTCACTGTCGAGTCCGCCTCCTTTGCGCTTCTTGCGCTCCATTCCTCGCCTTGGTACCGTGACTGTTCGACAGGTGCAATATTAGAGCTCTGATCACCGTTGTCGCCCCATGCGGCTGCCCCGTCCTCCTGTCGTGCTCGTCTCGACTGCCTTCTTGCCCCATGAGGTGTGGCACACACGAATCAACTATAGGCGGCGGTAGTTGCTTCTGCGGCACAGAAGTAATGCATCAAGCGGTGGAAATCGATACCGGCGACGACCGTACCGCCGGGCGAGGCTTTTTACGTGTTGTCTGCTATCCTACCGCCGGCGCCAGACAGATCGTGCCGCTGTCTTAAGTCACTCGTTCTACCGGCGTCGAGCCTGAGTGAGAAATAGGGTTTCGCGGAGAGTCCCCTAACTACCGGTACGGCGTATTGATATGTCTCTACAACAGTTAATTAAGAACCTATCGGACTCCGACGAGGAAGTAGTCCTTGTACTAAGGACTCCTATACCGGATATTAAGGCTTCGCTATTAACGAATAAGAAACTATTTCTATTATCTTCTTAATAAACGCCGCTATCTCTAACGCCTTCATCCTCGTCGTCCTCTTCTTCGTCGTCCTCTTCTTCCTCTTCCTGTTCTTCCTCGTCCTTAATGAGTAGCTAGTCCTCTGAAACTTTCGTCCTATACGAACTAATATTAAGATCCGCTAACAGTATACTACTTCCTCTCTCCTCCTTAGGGTATATTTAATTCATTTGAAAATAACGTCGAAGCCTATTATTCGCATGTAAAAGAGTAGGGCTACGATATAGATCTCTCGTGGAAAATAAGTTACGAATAAAAGGTAAGAGCCGTATAAATAGCGTGCTTGTTATATACGTAGAGGGATTAGCGGTATCTAGTAAGCGTTAGAGTCGAACGTCTAATCCGCGTCCCTCTAGCGCTATAAAAGGTCTTGTATCTACCGGGGGTTATAGTACTTACTACCCTATAGAGGTCTTCGACGGCTTATAATTACGGACTAATCCCTACGTTAAGTAATATATTCGCTTTTAGGGATTAATTCGCTAGCGAAGCTAGCGGCGTCTAGCGTAAAAGCTACGCTCGAGAAGTTAAACATTTAGTCCGTCCCTTTAGCGCTATCGAGGGCCTAGGGGCTACCGCGGTTACTACCCTATAGACGCTCCCTTAATCGCTTATTAATAAGTAATCTCTTGTCGGGACCGTACTCCCTAGTAAAATCTATACTAGAGTTAAACATTTAAATTACTCCCTAATAGAACAGCGCTAGAGTTAAACACTTGAATTACTCTATAGCGCCCGCGAGTACCTAGATCCTAGTAAGTTACTCTCCTACTAGAGGCTATTCTCGTATAAAACGTTTACCGCTAGGACCGAGACCCTAGCGAACCTAAGCGCTAAGAAATTAGTACTATAGAACTAAAAGCGTAAAGGATACCTAGTATTACTACTCTACAAAAGATGTAGGCGACGATAAGACTAACGTCGCGTTATTTTTTGAATAAGTTTACATAGTTACTCCCTTTCTCAACGCTATATACTCGGGCTATTCTAGCATCGAAAAAGTCAGAAGCGCGTATTTTCGAATAAAACTTATACTGTTTCGTCCTCTTGCAAGTGCCCTAGAAACTCGGCTAGAGAATATATTTTCTATACCGTCTTCGTCGTAGCTAGAGGAGCCCGGAAGCTATGAGGCTATAGTTTCCAGGCCATAGTTTCCAGGCCAAAGTTCCTAGGCCACCGGCTACAGTTGTAAGCTCTACGAGTTAGGCTAGAAGACTACGTAGGCAATACTATCGACTACTATAGTAAGTATTAGTAGTAGGTTCTATATCGTTGTTGTTCTGAATCCAATCCGCCTTAAGCTATACCGTGGTAACTAGTAGGCCTAGGTGAAGTAAACTAATCTCTTGCGTGCGGAAGTAGCTTTTGTCGCTAGGAGAGTCCTTATAGTAGAAGGCGCGATAGATTACGTCGAACTTGCGGTCTATTATATTCTCCACATTACGTTACATCGCCTCCATGTTACAATTCCTGGTCTCCATGAGCTATGCCATGGTAGGGTTATTAGGGTTGCCGGCCATCTTGCCCGAGACTTCGAAGCCGTCGCCGTCCGGCATAGGGGTTTGACCGCACTAGCTAGGATTAGCTTGCGCGAAGCGTATGTCTAGTATTCTAGGCTTGCGGCGATCGGGTACAAGGGTATAGAGGTTGAAAGGTATTGTCGCGCGAGCTAATGCGCTCGAGAGTTTGAAGTGTTATGCCAAAAGGCTCCTCGAGACGAGGACACTTGGATCTCGCAGAGGAGACTTTGCGAGGTTATCGGCAGGTGGACTTTCAAGTTACTTAGTAAGTAGGCGCTCTGATGCTGGTAGTACCGAGGCTTGCGGTGGTTGTGCGAAAGCTAGTGTAGTCGAAATTTCGAAGTGTTTGTATAGGTGGGTCTATCGAGGCGACGATAGCACGATCGAAGAGAACTAATTCTCGTAGAGGCGCTTTGCTTGGCCGGTGCTACTCGAGGCTCCCATCGAATGCATCGAATCATCTTGGAGCTAAGCTAGAGCTATGCTATCTACTATTAACAATCGTAACATACAGTCTATACAGTTTGTACAATGTTCTTGCGACATCTACATACTACAAATGAAATGGACAGGAAACGAAGAAGTAATCAAGGCCTGAACACGAAGATGTGGGAATACGCTCCCATTGCATCCATGACTGCATGTAGAAGCCCTAAGTAAAGCATATGCGCAACGACATGAAAAGACCGTCGCTAAGCCATAGTGCGCAACGATCGAGGGGCTGGGCTAGACGGGTAGCATAACTCGACCAGTTCGCACGGAAGGGAAAGCCACTCGGATCCCAGGCACCACTGACAACGCGGCACGTGGAGCGCGAACGTGACGGTGTTGTTGTTGCCCGTTAGTGTCCGCTCAGTCGCACCGTCCGGCTGGCAAGTGTGCGGTCGCCGTTTGCCAGGTGTCTTGTCTGTTTATGTTAGACTGTTCTGATACGCGAAGCCCTGGAGTACCTCTAAGGAGTGGGTGAGTGAGCATACCGTCGGTAGGAGCAGGTGGGCGCGAGGGTCCGTCTCGAGAGCGGCGGCGGCTGTGCGGTAGCCGATTCGCTCTATGAGATCCGATGCGTGGCAGAAAGCCCGGCGAGTACTGCGGGCTCGTCGGCGGGTAGTACCGTAGTCTCCTTGATGACGAGTATCCGTGGTGTGACGACGGCGGGCCCCATTCTATAGGTAAGAAAGTCGGACATGTAGGGGTTGACGGTGGTCGAGGGCCGGTTAATCCGGAGCTGATGATTAGGGAAGCGGGCGATGCCATAGGGGCATCTTCCAAGTCGCCACTTGATCCGGGGTCGTCGTCTAGGCTGTGTTGGGTCGCATATTCAGGCAAGTCTTCAGCATCCTCGTCCTTTTCGGAAGTCTGGTGAGATGGGCTACGGCTGCCGAGTCGACGACGACGGCTAGTCCGATCATGTTTCTCTGCCTTAATGGAGGATTCGACTTGTCCACGCTTTCTCTTGTTATCACCCTTGGCGACACCCTCGTCGGCAGAAGAAGCTTCTGGTCCTAGGACGATTAGCACAGTAACATGTATAGTAGCAGTGGTACTAACGGGCCGGACGCATACTGCTAATTTGGGCGACTGATAATGTAACATGCGTGCTTTCTGCACAAGGACGGCGGACCGAGCGAGTTTTAGAGGGACAATGTTACAGGCCCAGGATGGACTGGGCGAGGTGGGACTGGAAAAGTTCGCATGCCATGGAAGTTTAGTGTTTGATACCATGTCCTAGTCAATGTGGTAGAGTCGGTGGTGAGGTACCTCGTGCTAGGGCCTAGTAATAGGGCCTGCGAGTGGCCGGCACGGGGCATCTACAGTAAATCCAAATATTCGATCTCAGAAATCCCACCTGCTGCTCCCGTCACCTTCGTTACCTCCCTACACTAGCCGCTAGGGCTACATCTCGATCGATCTCTTCCTCTCGCCTTTTTTCTACCCGTTAATCAGCCCTTGACGCAGTTTTCTTGGCAGCTATGCGCCTGTACCGCCAGGTTTCACTCCCGACATCTCAGTCTCATACTCTGCAGTCCGAATAGAGCTGCTGTTTCGAATCCTGAACGAATAGAGAGGGAAGGGGCGAGGCAGGCAAACACAGCTCGGTACAGGAGTTGGAGACTGTAAATGACTAAACCACGCCCTGCACCTTGCCGAAGAGCTCTGTCACTCTAGGATGCTACAGTCGGGTATACTGTAGATATTTTGCAGTCGAATTGCACCTACGCATGTTACCCTGCGCCGGGAGGCCTTTTTGTTTCGCTAACCCGTCAACATCTCAGGGCAGTCAGCAAATTTGTGGTGCTCGGCCGACGCCAAGGTGCAGCCGGATGTCTTCATGCGCCTTTCCGTGGTGGCGTTGTGCAACATCCGAAATCTCCTAGCCTAGTCACGGGAAGTAGAAAACCGATCGAGAGGCTGGAACGTGCGAAATGAGTCTCCATGTCTAATCTTGCATGGTTATCCGGGACAGACAAAGCTTCTGGACGCCAACTATCTGATCCCACTGAAGCAGTCGGAATTGAATGTAGAACATGTCCACTGACTAGCTAGGAACGTAACCTTTCTCCAGAATAACCGCAAATCGAATCATCTATTTCCAGATGCCAGTTTTTTAGACCAACTAGCACGCCCAGATGTAGAGGTCGGTCGCTCCCTAGAGCTTTGCGCCTACGGGCTCGCGATACTATGTCAATATTGCGTTCCATTGTCTCCATATTACGGTTCATGATCTCCATGATCTGCGCTAAGGCGGCGTGATCAAGATCGCTCGCCATTGTGTTGTTGGGTTTTGGAGTTGGAGTAGCCGTGCGCCGATGGGGCTCGCTGTCCCTGAGGGAGTAGGTGTCCGAGGCGTCGAAGGCGTCGCCATTGTCTGACATGGGAGTATAGGCGTATGTGGTTTTTGGTTGCTCAGCAAGCACGCGCTGGTATTCGAAGCTTTTGGTGGTTGCGCGCAAGGGTGTAGAGGTTGAAAAGTGTTGCTGCGCGAGCTGGTCCGCTCGAGATCTTGAAGTGTTTGTGTGCGGCTTCTTGAGGCAAGGACAGCAAGATCTTCCAGAGGAGGCTTTGCGGGGTTGTCAAGACGTGGCTTTGTGGTTGCTCCGCAAGCAGGCGCTGTAGTACTGAGGCTAGTGGTAGCACGTGTTGTTGCGCAAGCTGGTGTGGTTTGAATCTGGAAGTCCTTGTTTGGGTGATGCTGTCGCGGCGAAAGACAGCAAGATCTCGAAGAGTAGGCTCTAAAAGGCTAGCAATGAGAAGAGGGGTGCTACAGGCTGCAGAGTTCTATGATGAGATGGCGGAAGTGTATCGTGTGGAGGATGATAGTAGTGTGGTGGTGGCTACTGGTATTGCGAGTACTGCTTCTCCAGGAGCGCGCGAGTGCTTTCGCTAGTACAACGTTCCAAGAGAGCCTACGGTTCTTTGCAGCTACTACTGTGAAGTTAGCACTATTATAGAAGGCACTGTTAGTAGCACGAAGGCACTATGGTGGCTTAAAGGCAAGAAGGATAACTATATATGGACTAATAGATAGATTATGTAGGAGCCTCTAACTAGGCGGAGCTCTTTAGAGCTCTCGCCTGACTAATTGTAAGTTAAACAGCGTAGGTATAAGCCCGTACTATGTTATTCACTACTAATAATCGCAACAATGCACCTCTTGACTCCGCGAGGCGGACGAGAGTCGAGAGTATAGGGATATCGAGACACTTATCGCTACCAAACTAGAGTAACCGTCAAGGATTACTACGAGTCAGCGACTCGATCACTACTAACGGCCAGACTAACACCACAAGCGCTAGTGCTTTGCAGAGCACATGTCAAGGGTGCGATCCATCGCGTCGAGCTTGTTCTCCATCTTGCGCATCGTCTCCATCACTTGGGCCACGGACGCGATGTGATAGTCCTAAGCCATGTTGCTATTATGCTGTGGAGTAGTCATGCACCGGTGGAGCTCGCTGAAGTCCGAGGCGTCGAAGGCGTTGTCGTCCGGCACGGAGGGTGTGTAGTTTTTGCATCTGTAGAGGGCTGTTGCGTGTTTGGCTCCTGTTTGCTCTTGCTTGTTGTTTGCTGTTTGTCTATGGGACTGTCCTCTCCTTTGCCTTTGCTTCATAGATGTTTGTCCTATGGACTATCCTCTCTTTCATAGTCTAGCTAGTTTGTTCGTAGATAGCCTATAGTCCTAACTACATAGGTAGCCCTACGTAGCTAGAGACTCTAGCCTCGTTATCTATCTACTTATTATTCTATCTTTAGGTACTATCGTAAGTTTATCACTACTACCGCGTGATAGTAGTAGCTGCGATAAAAACGTAGCCTCTTTTAGAACGTTGTACTAGTAATCTACACTAGCACGCTCCCTAAGACGCCGTACTAGTAGTATTACTATACTACCTTTTATCCTCTACTAATTACCCTAACTTTCTACGTTATATAGAATTACCCTCCCTCCTAACTACTTTACTATTATAGTAGTAATACCCTACTTAGGCTACCGCTACCCGTGTTATAGCCGTTTTCCGTATCTACTATAACATCGCCGTTTATATACCTACAGAATTACCCTACACCGCTATTATAACGGTACCTTGCGCTTATACATTCTAGTACCGCTATTACGGTTCCTCTAGCTAATTCGCGCTTTCGTACTATACTTTGCCCCTCTAATTCTCCCGCTACCGTCGATTATAGCTCTACGACCCTCTACCGCCCGGCTTAGATATTAGATCTACGCTTTCGCTCTTACTAACCTAGCTATCTTCGCTCCCTTTACGGACTATTAGCTACTTCTTAACCGTCTACTTACTAAACAGCCCCCTCCGATACCTAAGATAAAGCGTTCTTTACGCTTATCTAATAACCTACCCGACCCTCTATATCCTCCTAAGTAGCTTACTACGCCGAATATCTTTCGCCGCTCTATCTAACGCTTCCTAGATACTACTACGCCTATCTACGAAGCCACGCCGATAGACGATACCGATCCTCCTCCTCTCCCTAAGAGTCCTCGTTCTAGTAATAACGGAAATAGAATTACGCTCGCGGATCTTACTACGAGCCTCTAGTAGCTTAATATTAAAATCGAGCGTAAATTTAATACTATAGACCGTCGCGACCGCGCCCGCTAGTAGACCGCCGTCCCTAACGCTAGTCTTAATAACACCTTTTCTCGGCGCGATTATATCCGTTACTAGGGTACTCCTAACCTTAGATTCGACGATAGCTTCCCTCGTCCTAGCCGCGACCGTCCTAATCGCTTTAATCGCGACCGTTTCGATCGCCCTAATCGCGAGCGTCCCGCGTAGAATTTATCCGTTTTAGGACACTTTCGGTCTTAGGAGATAGGCCTCTTTCACCCCGATTATCCGGTCACGCTTGTTAATCCTACGTCCGACTAGGTCTAGGTTAGTAATAATATAATTATTCGCGATGTTTATTTCTTTATTAATCGTATTAAGAGCTATATTACTATCCGGGGAGAAGAACTCGTTAAGCTTAACCTTCCCTAGACCTTCCGTAGTACTACTACTAAGTAGTATACTAGCGGGTTAGATAACGACTATCGCGAGCTCTA
Source organism: Saccharata proteae CBS 121410 (assembly GCA_010015785.1). NCBI lineage: Eukaryota > Fungi > Ascomycota > Dothideomycetes > Botryosphaeriales > Saccharataceae > Saccharata > Saccharata proteae. The sequence goes on from ML978734.1 coordinate 74,797, forward strand.
TCGCACCGCTCTAATTAATCGGATGTTTAAGGCTTTAATTACCCGTTTCAAGGAACCTACCGCGGACGCTATAGAACGTCTTTTGTATATAGAGTATTCGCTTATAGACGCTATTACTCGAGTAGATATTTCTACTTTTATCTACGTATTTATCCGTGCTACTCGCGCGGGTACTATACGCGATACGGATACTTAACTTAGCGTACTATATATACGGATCGATCCGGTCCTACTTACTAGTATCCTATATCCCGTACCTAATACGACTATCGTTTAGTTTATTAATTAACTCCGTTCTTACTAGCGTTCCTAGGTCTAGCTTATAGAGGATTATATCTCTTAGCGTCGCTACGACTTACCCGAAAATCGGCGTTATCTACCTTACCTATCGCGTAGTCGTAGTAGTAATCGTGGACGCTCTTACGATAGGCCTACCTTGTCCTACTAGCCTTCGTATACGAATAACGCTAATCGGACGTACGATTAGTTACCTAGTATAGACGTAGCTAACTCTAATCGTTTGCCCTCGGCGACTCCGTAGCGGCTTCTTACCTATCCCGCTAGCCGTAGATCTCCTACCCTACCTGCGGTATCTCCGTCCCGTGGAGGTTTTGCAGCCCCTAATCCGGGTAGTGCCTCTAGTAGTACTCGTGGATACGGTAATCGTAATCGTAGCGCTACTTCTACTCGCGATAATACGTATTCGTCCCCGTAGTACTATAGCCGTCCTACTCCTTAAAGGGCCTACTACGGCGCTATCGACGACGACGGATAGTTCTACGATACTTAGGATAGGTATAAACTTAAAGGCGTTAAAGAGATTATTAATAACGTTATCGCCGACGACTAAACTACCGATTATGACGAAGCTTTAGCTACCTTCGTTAGTATCTACTATGTCTAGTAGGAGGTTACTACTCCTGTCTTACCGGTCTACCGTATATGTAACGCTACCTTTCCTTCGAAGAATACTCTTTATAACTATCTCCGTAGTTCTTATAAGCTATCTTTAGGTACTATTACTCGTATACGCCCCTAGCTATCTACTCGGCTTATCGACTCTTCTAATGTTCTACCTATTTATTCGGAGTAGCCCTCTCGCTCCTAGCGCTTTGCGATAGTCGCGGCTTCTGTCTAACGTAACTACGGGTATACCTAGCTATGCCTTAATTCTAGCTACATACTAACCCTCGGCGATCGATTATATCTCCTCCGTTAGGGATATACGATCTAGATATTAGATAAGCTACTTCGGCTTAACCCTATCGGCGACTAGTACCTTACTATAGATAAGTATATATAAAGCTATCTATATGTACCGGGTCTTATTACCGGCGTCGACGCTATTACACGTATCGCGATTAAGGTTTATATTATTCCTACGCTTCCTACTAAACTACTCCTTAGTTCGGATATACTTAATTACGCTAGTATAATATTAAACTTTAACGATTATACGTTAACTATTATTACTTACGAGGGTCTTACTATTCCTATATAAACCGTTACTAAGGTCCCTCCGAAGTAGTTAGTAAAGGCTACTATAACGGTGGAAATACCTCTATCTACCGTCTAACCTATACCTATTACAGCCTCGGGCTCTTACTAGCTTCGCCGCGATTATAACTACTTATTCGATCCCGACGGATGTTACGTTTACGAGGGAGTCTATCCCTACCGTTATCTTATCGACGCTAATACTAATTTCGTTCTTGTTACTAACTCTACTAACGTCGCTTATACGATCCTCGCTAATATACCGTTAGGTACTATTCAAGAATACCGTGATAAAGGCGCTATATTAGTTCATCCTAACTATTACGTTCGTACTAGTAGAATAGAAGACTCTCTACTCTTTTAATCTACGGTCGCGCTACCTTCTTATAAATAGTACTACGCAAAAAACTAACGGCTTCCGGATCCGAAAAGTTAACGGTATTAACTTTTCATGTTAATAACACCCTCGCGCCTCCGTCTAGCGACGTTACGACGAATCGGAATCGCTCTAGTATCCCTACCGAAGCGGAAAAATCGTTTCGCGTTATATCTACTCCTACTAATATTACGCGATAACGACGTATCTATCTCGGTGTAATCGCCTATAATTCTAGTAGTAATTTAATTACTCGCCTCGATTCGCTCGTCCGGAAGTATAAATACTTATTCACTAACGATAGACGAGTAGCTAATATTCCTCCGGACTAGTAGCTTCGTATTCCTCTTATTAAGGACTAGTAGCTATCTAGGGCTAAGCTAGCTTACAAGGTCTATTAGTTAGGACTAAAGGAGTAGGCGCTCGTGGACGAGAAGTTTAACAAGCTACGCGAATAAGGTCGAATAGAATAGTCTAACGAACCTACCCCCTTCGGATTCCCTGTTTTTATCGTCTAGCGTGTTACTAATACCCCTAACGGCCCTGTTCGAAAAGGCCGTGTTATTATAGACATTCGGGGATTAAATAGTATTACTATTACTAATACTTAGCCTATCCCTAACTAGGAAGATATTATCGCCGCTATTACCGGCGCCGCTTTTATCACGATTGTTAATATACTCTAGTTTTTCTATTAGTGGCCCGTAGTTCCTAAGGATCGACATAAGTTCTCTATCCTTTCTTACCGCGGTATAGAACGCTTTAAGGTTACGCTTATAGGTTATAAGAACGCTCCTCCTTTTATTTAACGACGCGTTAAGACGTTACTTAAGGATTTTCGGTAGTTTTATCGCGTTTACGTGGATAATATCGTTATTTTCTCTATAACGTTTAATGAATATATCCGGTATCTTGATTAGGTCTTCGTAGTTTTGCAAGCTACTAGACTAACGCTGTCTCCGCCGAAATCGTCTCTTGCATTTCCGTCTATTACCCTTCTTAGTTAAAAGGTCGATGGGTTTAGCGTTACTACTACTACGGCTAAGCTTAATGCGATATCTAAGATACGTTTCCCTAAAACTGTTAAGGACCTTGAATATTATCTTTATCTTACCGGATAGCTCCGCCGCTTTATTAAGGATTACGTACTTATCTCTACCCCTTTATACTAGCGAAAGCTTTAGGCCCTTAAACTATTAAGTACTAAGGTAACTCGTGCGGAGCGTATAAGCTATATTAGTAAATCGATCGTTAATCCCGAGCCTTATTTACTCTCCGCGTTTAATTAGCTCTAGAAGGCTTTCGCTTAAAATCCTATCCTCGTCTATTTTAATCTATATCGTTAACTCTACATTAATGTCGATACTAGTCGTTACGGTATTAGCGCTATAGTATATTATACTATCGGTAACCCTACGACGATTAATACTATCCGTTAGAAGGATGTCTAGCTAATTATGTTCCTTAGCCGATTACTTACCCTAGCTAAGACTAGGTATTAGCCTACCGAGCTTAAAGTCGCTAGTATCGTCTAGACTATTACTAAATCCCGTCGCTTTATTAATTCTACTAATAAGCCGACTATTATTATTACTAATTATACTACTACGCTAGGTATTGCGAAATAGACGTTACTCTTAATATCCTCTACGGATAAGATAAACCTCCGCCTTATGCGATCGTCTATGTATCTCTCTAGTTTTAACCTTAACTTTCGCTACCGTCCTAGTAAGGAATATACCGTTCCGGATGTACTTTCTCGTTTACTACGACACCCGTAGGTCTAAGAGTATTAAGTTAGGCTTAAAGAGATTCTCGATCGCTACGTAGACTAGTAACTCGGTATTATAACTTACTATACTACGGTAGTTAAGATATCTAAGGATTTCCGTACTCGCCTTTAGACTACTTACGAAATAGATAGCTATATTACCTCGATTCGCTCTATCCTAGCTAAAGACCCGTTATTACGGCGGAGAGGATCCCTAACCACTAAACGAGTAGGCAGGGCAGGACAGAGTAAAGGATGAGATTAATGACGAGGTTCTAGCTATAGAACCTCGTGGGAGGCTGCGCGCGATAGAAGGTTATGTATACTATGCGCATAGGCTACCTCGGCTAGCCGATGATCTAATCTAATCACTACCTAACTCGCTCGTAACGTCTATAACGTCCGTAGTATCCTTGCCTAACTCGCTTGTAATAACTCCATTAGTGTTACTCCGTAACACTACCCCCCCTCTAAGGCGGCGCTCCGCCGCTATTTCGTCTAGTATTAGTTAATCCGGATACTTATCGTAGTATTTGTTAACTAAGGCACGTGAGTTATCGAGATAGCTAATTAGCTCCTAATTCGTGCGGTTATAGCCTACCTATTATACCTTATATTCGAATCGTTTTTTACTCTTATTATAACGTGATCCGAC
>ML978734.1:80832-127959 GCA_010015785.1 Saccharata proteae CBS 121410
ATATAATTAGACGCGTCCGTCTTAAGCTTAATTTCTTTATCTAGATTGAAATATGCAAGTATTGTTTCTTCGTTAAATTAATCACGTAAGGTGTCGAATACTTGCTAGTAATCTTAGGACTAACACTAGGGTATATCCTTTCGAGTAAGACGGGTTAATAGAGTAGTAATCTCGCTAAAATCTTAGATAAAGCGCCGGTAGAAGTTCGTAAACCCGAGGAAGCTTTATATATCTTTAACGTTTATAGGAGGTTTCTATTCCTTAATGGCTAAGACTTTTGCAGGGTCTATATAGATACCTCTTGTTGATATTACTAGACCTAGGTATTTCACCTCGGTAGTATAGAATTCGCTCTTATTAATATCCGCTTGTAAGCCTACTTCGCGTAGTTTCTACAAAACTATAGTAATGTACTCTTTATGTTATTCTATGTTATCTAAGTAAATAAGGATATCGTCGACGTAGGCGGTATAGAAGACGTTAAGGTATAGGCGTAAAACGTCGTTAATATAGTGTTAGAATAACCTAGGTGTATTATATAAGCTAAAGTTCATCACTAGGGACTTAAATAAGCCGTATCGTGTCCGAAATACTATTTTCTATTCTTCTCCTTACTTTATGCGGAGTTTATTAAAAGCAGCGATGATATCGATTTTGGAGAAGATTTTAGCGTAGCCTAGACGGTTAAGGGTTTCGCGGATTAGAGGTAGGGGGTAGCGGTTCTTAATAGTAATAGCATTTAAGCCTCGGTAATCCACGTAGAAGCGCAAACTACTACTTAGTTTTTTGACGAAAAGGATAGGTGCTGCGGCTAGGGAGCTACTAGCTCGGATAAACCCCTTTAACAGGTTTTCCTCCAGGTACTTTTTTAAAACTTGTAGCTCGTCTTAGCTTATACCGTAGAGCGGTCTAAATAGAGGTTGTTTACCTAATTCCAAAGGAATAGAATAGTCGTAAGCTTAGTGCGGGGGTAGTTTGTTAGATTCTTAACGAGAAAAGACATCTAGAAACTCATGATATTTAGTAGGGAGCTTAGTAGTAGGATCCGTTTTCGGCTTAGTAGACAACGCTTTCTCGATATTACGCAGAGATACTACAAATACTTAAGTATCTTGTTATTTTTTAAGAAGGCGCGAAAACGGCGCGAGGGATATTACTAACAAGGTCGGAGGTAGTTTAGATAGAACGTTCTAAACGATCGAAGACGCTTCGGACGCGGTACAGGAGTCGACGGCTAGAACTAAAGTAATAGGAGTACTATTAGTGTAGTTTCTAGTGCAGTACTCGGCGAATCGTAACGAGTTATTCTACTAGTCGAACTATACCTAATAACGCCTTATCTATAGAAGGCCAAGGATAACGGAATATCTACCTAGCGAGGTAACGTAAAAGGTAACATTCTTCTCGAAATAGTTACTAATAGACAGGGATACAAAAACACGGTAGGTAATAGTACCTAAGGATATCGAGCGTCTATTAACAACTCGAATCTCCTAGGGGTACTTTAAAGGGATTATGGAAAGGTTATATTTATACGCAAAGGTAATATTAATAAAGGTAAAACTAGTAGTACTACTATTAATAAGCGACTCTGTATTAATAAGGCTACCTAGTGTATAAGGTAGAACAAAGTACTAGTTATGAGAAGTAGTACTAAAGGTAGAAACAGAGACTAATATCGTCGAAGGGGACTCCTAGCCGCGACGCTAGGCAGGAGTACTTAGTTTCCCTAGTTATAAGGAGCGGTAGGAGCCGTAGGCGCAGGTGTAGGCGTAGGCGTAGGGCTAACCGTAAACGTAGAAGCCGATATACGCGTACCGCGTTTAGGGTAGTTACTAGAGATGTGGCCTAGGCCGGCGTAGTATAGGCAGAGGCGGTTATCGAGCCTATACTTACGCTTAGTAGGCGTTAGAGGTCCGCGTCGTCCCGTAGATAGATCTATAGTATTAGGGTTAGCCGGGGTAATAGTAGGAGACGGAGGTAGCGGTACGACGGTAGCAGTAGCCGTAGGAACGGCTCTAGGAGTAGAGGTTCGGGGCTTATAGTTATAGCGCATAATGTCCTTAAGGGTGCGCTACTTAGCGTCGAGCTTTAAGAGTAAGTTAATAAAGTCGTCTAACTTATCCGGGATATCGTAGTTAACGAGTAAGGTTTAAAGCTCGTAAGAGACGTTACCCTAAAGGATAGCTATAAGCGCGTCGTCGCCGAAGCTAGTTTCTCCTTATAGGCGGCGGAAATTAGCGATAAAGTCACTAAATTCTCGGTTCTTTATCTTTAGCCTATAGATCTCGCGAACGGCGTTAGCTTTACGCTAAGGATCCTTAAAGGCTTAGTCCAGGAGCGACTATAGTTCGTCTATAGTCTTAAAGGTAGGAACGCTATTCTCGATCCTAGGAGAGATCTACTTAAAACTAGCTAGACCTAGTTTGTTAATTACGTATCCTAGCTTAGTATACTCGGTAGCGTAGTACTTTTACTTAAGTATAAACTTTATCTAGATAAGATTCTTAAATCCTATATAACCCTCCTTTGTACTATTAAAGGGTTCGATCTTAATCTTTTCGCGGCCCTTGTCTAGATCGTTATCGGAGGTAGTAATAGTAGCTACTATAGCACTACCCCGGTTAATAGTATCCTGCAGGACGTAGGTAGCCGTCTCTAGATCCCTAACACGGAGAGCACCTTCTATAATCTCCGTATTCTTCTACTTAAGAAGGTAGGAATCGTCGTTGGCTTTGTCGTAAAGCGAGCTAATCTAAGTAAACATCTAAGCTAGGTTATTCGCGATAGCCGTTCTAAGCTCTACGACGTTAGTAAACGGCTAAGGCGGTTCTATAATCGTAGGGTAGCGAGGGCGCACGTAGTTCTATCCGTTACCCTCTATCGGCTACTTGTTACCCTCTATTGTTTAGCCGGTTGCTCGGTTAAATCGGTAGCGGATCGTAGTAGGTCGTAGGCAAGGGTTCTAGTAGACGGTCGTACTAGATCGGGAAGATCGTCTACGAGCTAACTCGAGCCCGTATACGATCGGATTTAAGTAGCTAGAACCTACTATTACGGCGGAGAGGATCCCTAACTACTAAACGAGTAGGTAGGGTAGGATAGAGTAAAGGATAAGATTAATAACGAGGTTCTAGCTATAGAACCTCGTAGGAGGCTACGCGCGATAGAAGGTTATATATACTATACGCATAGACTACCTCGGCTAGCCGATAATCTAATCTAATTACTACCTAACTCGCTCGTAACGTCTATAACGTCCGTAGTATCCTTGCCTAACTCGCTTGTAATAACTCTATTAGTGTTACTCCGTAACACCCGTAGCCTAGTATTCCTTTCGTACTTCGCGACGATCTTGTCTACTACGTCGATAGCGAAGACTAACGCTTACGTCTTTATATTCCGAAAGCTATATAGGTAGACCTTTTCTCCTTCGCGTATAATAGCTCTTCTTATTACGGGTTTAATCGCGCTTATAACCGCCTCCGTACCGGATACTATACTCGTAAGCTTACTCGCCGCCTTATACGCTATATTCAATAATGTCCTGCGTGTAATTTAGTATAAACTACACGTTATCGACCGTTTAGAGAACTTAAGCTAATCGCTTATACCTCTATTCCTTTTCATACCGTTACGATTAATATCGTCGTTAGCTTACCCGAGTACGTCGGATATAACGCGTTTATGTCTATTACTTATAAGGCTTTACGCATAGTCCTTACTCTTCTAGGTCGTAACGATTAGAGCGTAGCTAAATAGGCCGGGGCATTCCTTAGTACTACTATATACTAGGGAATACCTACTACTATTATCTCTAATCGCGATACGAAGTTCGTTTCTAATATATAGCGTTCTATATTCGAACGACTAGGAACTAAGCTCTACGTTACGATAGCTTACTATCCCGCTAGTAACGGTTAGAGTAAGCGTTCGAACTAGACTATTAAAATCGCTCTGCGATTTTAGCTCACCGCCGGCTATAATAATTAGGTCGACATTTTACTAATTATCTATCGATAAATAAATAACTCTACTAATACATCTATAGAGGTATTACCTAATAAGTACCTTATAGGTCGAAAGGTTCGCGAAGAACTAGATCTTATCCATCCTCTCCCGCCTAACGCCGATGTTAATTTGGCTAGCTAGCGATAGTTACTTCGCTAGGAAGCCGCTAACGCTTTAGCCTAGGCGAATATTCGGATGAAAATTCGTTTTAATTAGGCCTATTAACCGCTTACCTTGTAGGTCGGGGATATAGTCTATATTAACGTTAAAAAGAGCCTTAAAACTAGTTATATAGCCCTAGGTGCTACTCCTTAGTAGAAAGGTAAGTTTAGTATTAGACGTATCGGGCCTTTTCCTATTACCCGCATTACCGGCTATAGTAAGGTAGTTTAATTAGACCTCCCTCTATACTTTAAGATATACCCTATTATATTAATTAAATAGATCGAGCCTAGCCCTACTAATACTAATCTATTTAGACGCGACGTACTACCGTAGCCGACTCTAAATCCCGACGATCTTACCGTTATCGATCGACTTCTCGCGTAACGCTAGACTCGCCGGGGCCGAGGACCTTATAATACCGAGTACCTCGTTAAATTTCGGGACTATAACGACGACCGTAATACCTAGACTCGTAAGGACCGCTTGCCTAAGTATCTAATTCGCGCCTTTAAGTAGACGCGCGGTCTACCTATTAACGATACTAACTACGAACCCGATAAGCGTATCCGCGACGTTATAGAGTAGGATATTCCTAACCTATAGCCTACCTAGGAGGCCGCCGCTCCTAATCCAAGAGCCTTGCTACCTACTCGACACGGTCGCTAGAGGTAGAAGCTAGCCCGCCTTATAGACTAACTCTTAAGGTATCGGGACGACGCCTTTTTCTCCGGGGGGTACTATTACGTGTTTAGCTCCTATTTACTCTTACTTGTTATTTACTATTTGTCTATAGGACTGTCCTCTCCTTTACCTTTACTTTATAGATGTTTATCCTATAGACTATCCTCTCTTTTATAGTCTAGCTAGTTTGTTCGTAGATAGCCTATAGTCCTACCTACATAGGTAGCCCTACGTAGCTAGAGACTCTAGCCTCGTTATCTATCTACTTATTATTCTGTCTTTAGGCACTATCGTGAGTTCATTACTACTACCGCGTAATAAGGGCTACGTAGGGAGCGATCGCTAGGCGCAAAGAGGCGTGGATTAGTCTACGCGAAGGTACGTTTTTTTAGTATTCGAGGCTTGCGGTAGTTTTGCGTAAGCCGGTAGAGGTTATAAGGTGTTACCGCGTAAGCTAGTGCGGTCGAAATTTCGAAGTCTCCGTATAGGTAGTTTTATCGAGGCGAGGATAGTAAATACCGTAGAGACGCTTATTCTATTAAAGAGGTAGTCTATTTTAGCTACTTAGTAAGTAGGTACTCTAAGGCTAGTAGTACCGAGCCTTGCGATAGTTATGCGCAAGCTAATGTAGTTAAATTCCCGAAGTGTTTGTATAGGTAGTGCTTGTCGAGGCGAAAGATAGTAAGATCTTCTAGAGGCGGCTTTGCAAGGTAGTTAAGGAGAGTGAGGTACTGCAGGCTATAGAGGCTGTAGAAGGTAATAGCGGAAGTATAAGGTTTAGACGGAGGATAATAGTAGTAGTGTAGTTACTACTAGTACTACTAGTACTACTTCTCTAGGAGCGTGCGGGTGCGAGTAGCTATTACTACTACTAGTGCGACGGTCCGAGGGAGCCTGTAGAATATTCGGAGTTACTACTATAAAGGGTGCGATTTATCTATCTACATATATTTACTCTTCTTGCCTTAGACCTACTATAGTACTTCTATACTACTACTAGTACTACCCTTAATAGTACCCACCCGCCTCTAAGAAGTATATTCCTTAGCTACTCGTAACGTTCGACCGGCTCTATAAGCTATTATCCTTATTTGCGAAGCCGTTTCCTCTCTATCATAGACGGTATTCTTTGAAGCTTATCTACTAGTGTCTCTTCTACCTATAGTCGTATACTATTATCTTAACCTATATCTCTATTACTATTACCGTAGAGGTAAAGGCTAATCGCCCCCTTACTATATATACCTACTATAGCCCTACGCCGCTTAGTTAAGCGGTAGCTCTAAGTTCGATATCTCCGCCTAGCTAGAGGCTTAAATAACCTAATTATCTTCTTATACATATTTATCTTTTTAGTACTATACTAAGATCTAATTAGTCTTACTTAATAGTAATAGCTTCAAATAACCTATAGCCTCCTTTAGAACGCGCACGAATAAAAGTACCCGCGCGCTCCTTAAGAAGTAGTATGTTACGATTATTAGATAGTAGATAGTACTAGCCTAGCTTAGTCACGTAGTAGCCCTAGCTATATAGCTCCGCCTAGCTAGAGGCTCCTATATCTATCTATATATCTATATATAGTATATTTGCCTTGGATTACTACTAGAGCCTCCGTAGTATTACTAGTGCCTTCGGCACTAGTACTACTCTCGCTTCTCGCGATAGTAGTAGCTACGAATATCCGTAGCCTCTTTCGGAACGCCGCACTAGCGAAAGCACTAGCGCGCGCTCCTTAAGAAGTAGTACTAGTAGTACTAGTAGCTACTACACTACTATTATCCTCTACATAACTTCCGCTATCCTTATATACCTTCTATAGCCTCTATACCCTATAGTACTAGAAACGCTATTCTCTTTAATAGAGTAAGCGCCTCTACGAGATCTAGCTACCTCGATAGTACTACCTATATAGACACTTTAAGATTACGATCGTAGTAGCTCGCGTAGTAACGCCCTTAGTACTATACCTCCGGCTCCGCCTACTTAGCCTACCCTAGCTCCTCTAGATATAGCCTCTATAATAGAAACTATAATACGCGATATAGCCTCTATTTAGCGTAATATATAGCGTAAACTTAATACTAAGCTCGATGTAAAGCTTACTACGATCGGCTATAATACGAACGCTATAAACGGCTCTCCTAGTAATACCGGCTACTTCCGTATCTAGGAGATTAGTATCTTCTATCTAGATCTCCTAGTTACGGTTACATAACCTACCGGAGACTAGGTTTAAATAGGTAACGAAATAGTTATCCGTAACGTCTATTTCTTCGTTACCCGGGTTAAGAGCTACGCTATTACCCGTAGTAACGACGCTGTCAAGTTAAACCTTCCTTAAATACTTCGTAGCGCCGCCGCTAAATAGTACATAAACGATATTAAGGACATCGGACGCATTAGGCTGTAATATACGCCGATTAAAGAATAGTTCAAGCTCCTTACGGAACGTTTTAAGAAGCCTCCGGATTACTTTAACAACTACAGTAACAACTACGGCAACAACTACGGCAATAACTACGGTAACAACTACGGTAACAAATACGGCGAGTTCCCATACTAGAACCGATCGTACAACTAGTAGCAATCGTCGTATACCTAGTAGCCGTCGTACAATTAGCGTCCTTAATCGAATAGTACCGCTAACGCGCCTCGTTAACCGCCGCAGTAACCTCAGCGCCTTCTCCCGAACCCGTACCCGGTAGAGCGCAAAGCTATACCTTCCGCTCCAACGATTGCGCCGTAACGGCTTCTTATAAACACGACGCAACCTTACAGCAGCTTCGCCAACCAGCCCACCGTCTCTACGCCGCGCAAGACGTCCACGCCCGCTACCGCCGCGTCGTGCTAGACATGCCGTACCTGCTAGCAAGTGTTTCTGTCAAAGAACAAGCTACACTAGTACCTCCGCGCCGATTACAAGCCTACCACCGCGACTACCGCTACGCCGCGCACGACATCTAAGCCTACGACCTGCGAACCTACCCTCGCGACTATCGCTACGCTATACAAGGCCGAATATACGGCTCTAACGACCGTGACCTCTACGCCGTGCTAGACATCCACGTGCCGTACCTGTTAGCAAGGCTTTCAATCCAAGAACAAGCTCCATCAGCACCTACGTACCGCCTGTAAGCCAACTAGCGCTACGCTATGCTAAACTTATAAGCCTAACGTTACCAAGCATACGGCTTCCGTCTAGCAACAGCAGCCGCCGCCTCCTTACACGGCTACTATAGCACCCCCGGCTAAGCCACCTAACCTTAACGCCTTACAACTACTCCGTATCGGATTTTAAGGCATCGGGACGACGCCTTTTTTCTGTAGGGGGCACTGTTGCGATTGTTAGATAGTAGATAGCACTAGCCTAGCTTAGTCACGTAGTAGCCCTGGCTACATAGCTCCGCCTAGCCAGAGGCTCCCACATCCATCCATACATCTACACACAGCATATTTGCCTTGGATCACCACCAGAGCCTCCGTGGCATCACCAGTGCCTTCGGCACCAGTGCCACTCTCGCTTCTCGCGACATAGCACTAGTAGTAGTACTAAATCACAGCTTCTGTACCACCATTTGTCTTCCGCCTACACCTCCGCCAGGTCCTCATTTATCTCTGCAGCCTCTGTAGCCTGCAGCACTAGGAACCACAACCTATTCTCTTTGACAGAGTAAGCGCCTCTGCGAGATCCAGCTATCTTCGCCTCGAGAAACCGCACAAACACTTTTAACATCTCGAGCGCACCAAATTGCGCGCAACTGCCGCAAGCGTTCGGATACCAGCTTCTGCTTACTGAGTAACCAGAATTCCCGCCCTCACCCAGCGATCGCTCCCTGCGGTTAGCATACAGGGCCATCTCCATACCCGCCTAAACTTTGCCCACACCCCCACGAAGGACGACGACGTCTTGTACGACGGCGCTTTAGAAGCCTCGGACACTTTGGCCACTAGTTTTAACAATGCCGCTTGGCAGGAATGATAGAGATGATGGAGATAATGCGTAATATGGAGAATAAGATAGACCGCAGGTTCGATGCGCTTAATCGCGCCCTCTAACGTAAGGCCTCTGCCATCTACAACGGCTGCCAGAGCAACAACAGCGGCGACTAACTTACCGTGAGCGCACACACTAGACGCGGAACCGGCCGGACTACACGCATCCATCGTATCATCGGTGACTATTGTACAATTAGCAACCGTCGTACTACCAGGAACCGTCATACAGCCAGCCATACAATTAGCAGCCTGGGTCTAACACTTCTGCCGACCCACCTCGTCTACGGACGCCACGACCCCAGCGGCCTCTCATGAACCCCTATCCGCCGGACCGTACACCCTCTACCCCATCGAGTGGCTCTTCCAGCAGCAACAACTTTGCTAAGTGCATACCCATTACCACCACTACGCCGCGCAAGACGTGCAAGCCTACCATTTCCACGCCTCGCGAGACGTCCAAGCCTACTACGTCGACATGCCGTACCTGCTAGCAAGCTTTCCAACCGAAGAATAAGCTCCATCAGCGCTCTGCACCGCTTGCAAGCCTACTAAGCATATAGCTCCAGCCCATATCATCGACACCTACATACTAAGGCAAATCATACCGCTCTTGGCGCTACGGTTCTATCCAACGTATTGGAGGCTTCGCCGGCTACTACAAGAACCACTACAGAATCAACGCAGGCCACGCCACTCAACACCAGCAGCCGCCACACTACACGGCTACCAATGAGGCTAAGCTAGCTAGACTACCTGGCCCCAGGACTCTACAGCCACCTCTCGCCGGCTTTTGAGGCATTAGGACGATATCTTTTTCTCCGGGTGGGCATCATGCCACTAATGTCCCCTGTGGCCTGTGGCCTGTGGCCTGAGGTATGTGGCTTGTGGCTTGTGGCTTGTGGCCTACATACCCCAGTCATGCGCTTCGCATGTCCCGCAGATGTCTCGACGTGTTCCCGCCTTACGAGCTCTTCCACCTTCGCGACTCCCCGTCAGTGTAGAAGTCTAACGGTCTTCCTTCGATGGAAGCATGGATGGAGCTCGTCCTCCCCGCCCTCAAGCACCACTGAGCTTTGCCAACAGTCAATTCAGCTCGGCGCCCGACCAGAACATGTCGCGGAGTGACACTGGACCAGCCGAGTCAGGAGTCGGCATCTGGAGCCCGGCGCCCGTTCTGGCTCTCCACCAGAACCTCTTCGTCAGTACGACTTTCTTGCTTGCTGCTGCTTGCTCTAGCTCCTGCCCTCTGCCGGGCCTCCCGCGACAGACCCAGCGCAAACCAAAGACTCAAGGCAACCGCAACGAAGATCAGGCCGCAGGACAGGAGAACGGTGGCCAACAGTCAACTCTGTTCCAGACTAAGCATTTCACTAGGAATTCCGCCATAGGTGAGTACGCCCGACTGATTATTTGCTTCACGGCTGCATACTTCTGAGTGGCGAAGTCGCAGATGATATCGTGCTGGGACCTCTAAAGGTTAGTTTCGCCTCCTCGTGTCTAACTTGCCCAAGCTCTCCGATGTCGAAGAAATATCTGCCCCCGTTAATGACGACGTCGCCGCTAGCGATCGCATGAACATTCGCGAGAAACATGTCAGAGGGCGAGAGAAGAACGGCAACGCTGACACTCGACGCGGCGGACGAGAGGATGGTGAAGTTTGGAATGGTAGACAACGTCGGATCTTTAGCTAAGAAAACAGTAAGAGGCCAACACGGACTGGAGAACAGTCAAGCCTGACTACGTTCATCCACCTTTGACATGATCCAGAACCTCTTTTCGCTTGCGGTCATTATCATAATGCGCCGCATCGCATTATGCAAGAAGAGGTAAATGGTATGAATGGGGATTGACTTTGCAGTAGTCAACATGTAACAGACCGAATCCCGCTTTCTTCGTGCATATATATGGGCCACCGTCAATATTGGTCTGTCAATCGCTGTAGACTATACAAATCGGCAGCTTTTACGTCACTAGGAAGATGCGGGGCTCACCTCTTGAGTCGGAAAGCCACGTATCAGAAGAACTTGTCCGTAATAGGTAGACCAACGACGTCGCCGTCATTGTCGAGAAACTCGTCCAGCGATTACCCCGGCCACAGGAGCCGCAAATGCGCTGACTAGCTAGAGTGATGGCTGTTCGTTCACCAAAACCAGCTCTCGGCGCAAATGCCCCGGCTCCGCAAGATCCGTATCAAGAAATAAGAAGAGGTGGGGTCTTCCTTCGCAAGAAGGCGGCGGAGTTTCGTTCTTGGAAGAAAGACAGTCGTCTATCGTCTGTTACCCGAAGTTCGATTCCCTCCCCTTTCCTGCGCGAAAAAGTCTGTATCGCTTTACTCTCGAGTCTCGAGTCGTTCCTTCTCTTTCCGTTCCCCGTCGTTGAAGATGGCATCTTAAAGCCGTAGGGTGGAATGACCTTCTCTAAGCATGGAAGACAGGAAAGGCCCAGGTGTTTGAGATGTAGGGTAAGTGAAATGTACTACTTTTGGATATCAAGATTCCTGTAACTCGCACCTCGAAAGTTTGCAGCCGTAGAACTAGGACTTTGCGTCATAGACATCCAGAGTGAACAACCCTAGGACGAGAGAAGAAGAACGGCCCCCGCCAGAGAAAGTGAAAGAACGAAGCGGAAGAGACAGGAGGTATCATCGACATAAGATTACGACTCATCCCACTCAAGCAAGACCACTCCCCCTCCTACTCGCCCGCCTACTTGCGCGCATCTCTGCGAGCCTTGCCAGGAGGGCGTTGTACTCGGCGTCATCCGGCTCCTTGGCATCCACGCCATGCCGGCTCTCCAGCTCGTTGGCCTCGTCCACCACAGCTCTGACCTCCGCACTCTGCTCGCTCTCCCAGTCGTTGAGCTGGGCGAGCGCGCGCCGGTCCTCGTCGTCGAATTCCTCGGGGGCGTCCTCGACGACAGGCCTTCGCAGCCGCGCGGCCACTATCTCGAGCTCTTCGGCGAGGGTTGGGGCTGGGCTGCGCGGGGGCGTCGAGAGGTTCCCGGGCGGCCGTCTTTGCGGGCTCCTCTGCGCTTCCGGTACTGCTCTCCCGTTACGTAGATTGCGGTTTGGCGCGGGCGTGTGCTGGGGCGAGGGCGTAGACATCAAGCTCGCGTTAGGTTCGTGAGGAGGCCAAATAGGACGGTGCCGGTCGGGAGTTGTGACGGGAGTTGGCACTCGCTGTCTGCGAGCCCTGGGTTCTTGGCGGGCTGGGAGTGGGTCGTGAGACGTCGGAGCAGCTCGAGCTGGGCGGGGAGCGGGCTGCCCGTGAGGCGCCTCAAAGTGTCTGTTGGCTTGAACATGAGCATGGGGGTTGTTTTGGGCCATACCAGCCGCGTCTCCCTCTGCCTCGTCCTGCTTTCAGAGCGTCAGTATAGTCGGACGAGTCTGGGAAGGAGAGGTATTACTTACCTTCTGCAAGCGTCGGACTTGCATCTCAAGGATGGCTGTTTGGGCAGCACTTGGAGCGGCGGTATTCCCGTCCCATTTACATTGGGGCCTCCACCAAGTCTCCGTCCAGAGCGGCCAGTTGATGCGTCTCGGCGTCGTTTGCCGGTCAATCGGTACCCCCTGTAGCCGGTTCGAGATGTGGTAGAGGAGAGCGGCAGCGGTCCTGTCTGCAAGGAGATCTGTGATACCTGGGTAGACATGCTCGTAGCCAGAGAAACCCAAGTCTTGCAGCAGGGAGTCCAGCCGCCAATCGCTGAATTTCAGTTTCTGGGGTTGTAGCTGTAGATTCCGTCAGCGGATCGGCATTGAAACATGACAGCCGAGGGGAATGAACGACGTGCCTTGTAGAAAGCCGCGAACTGCGAAAAGAGCTTATGGTCCTCTGGGGTCCATTTTGGTTTCTTGTAGGATCCGACTAGGATCTCGTCCGCAGTGATTCCACGAAACACGGGCTGGGCCACTTGACGAGGGTAACGTGCGGGGTTGAAGATCATCGGTGAGGGATCTGGTCAAGAAGCGGGCGCGGAAGAGAAGACGTGGTTTTTTAGGAATAATGAGGATGGGATGATTAGATTGCTCCCCGTTGGAAGAGATTGATCATGGAAAGAAAATCATTGAAACAGCGTGTTTTTCAAATAGTAACGGTGGATGTTCCTGCACAATCAGATGGAGATGCGACGAGTGAATGCGATTTCATTGTCTGCAGCCTTGACATAGACGGGCGGGAGTATTTGAGCAGCGGAACAGAGTCATGGCGTTGAATGGACGACGAGGTGATCAGTACGTGCGATGGCAAAGCTGAAGACGGCGTTCTAACACATTCGAGGCGAGACACTTCGAGGCTGAACATGAGGCTTGTTTTGATAATAAAAACAGAGCGCTCGTGTCCGGCTACGACGACCACATCTCCTTTGTCTACCAAGTCCGTTCACTGGACGGGGGCCGAATGCGCGCCGTCCGTTGTTGGGCGCCGGTACGATGGCTGCTCTTGATGGGGAATCAACATGGTGGCGTAATTCCGGACGACGACAGTGCGTCGCGACAGGGTGAAAGGTTCCACGGCCATGTGACGAGAGAAGATGGGCGAGGAAAAGGAGAGATAGTTTAGTGAGTTGAGGTTAAGACGGAGGAGATTAGGGCACGGGAGTGGCGATGAATGATTACTAAGTAAGGTCGGGCCAGCCTCGGGACTTAGAATAACGTATCTAGAGACGAATACTTAAGGTAGGCGGTAGAGTAAAAATGTTATTATACTAGCTAAGGTTATATAGGACGGTATTTTACCCCTATACTCTTACCTTAGAATTTTAAGTATACTTTACTAAGGGCCTAGCTTTACGTTATACTTACTAACCTTTAAGTATACGTAATACTCTTCCTCCCCTATAGCTACTAGGCCTCTATAGCGGCTATACCCGCGACCTAAACTCTAAGTCCCTAGTATTATAGGTAGAGCCGCGATCTAATAATTAAATAGATTAACTATAATATAAGAAGGTTTCGATAAAGGAGAAGAGGAACCTTCGTATAATAGAACTATATATAAGTATACTATAAGTTACGTAGCTTAGTTAAGAGGCTAAGCTAAGTCTAGAATCTAGGGTCTAGTAGCTAGCCCTATAATAATACTCCCCTCCTCCTCCGTTATATATAGCTATGTTAATAATATTTAATAGTATATACTAATAGAAAAAAAAATTACGTCTATTACTATACGAGTACGTCCTTATACTTTACCTAACTCTAAGTAGTAGTATATACTAGTACGGGTTCCGGAAAGTTCCTTTACCTAGGGTCTAGGTATAAAAGGTTCTTCCTACCTAACTTCCTCTATCTCTTTTATATCCTACTCTAATAAACCTTACTCCTCCCCTCTTTCCTCCTAAGTAAGGAGATCTTATTCTAGGTAGAATATATAACGCTAACGTCTAATAGGCTCTACTATAGTAGCCTCTTTCGTTCCTAACGAAGCTACTAATACTACTATAATAGGCCTACTAGGACTAAATACTAGAGTATCGCTAGAGTAGTTTATATATAGGGATAGAATAAGTAATTAGATACTAAAGAGTCTAGATTCTATTATAATAATAACCTATAAAGAATACTATCCTCCTTAGCTAGTACTTCCTTTAAAGGTTACCCTTACTTACTAAACTAAGTAAGCTAAGCCTTACTACTACGTCCTTAATATAGATAGTATCTTATTAAGCCTACTAAACTATAGCCGCCGCTCCTCTAATAGTCTATACGATAAGGGAAGCTACGACGGCTCTTATAAGGTAGGAGCTAGGGTAACTAGCTCCTACCGTCTAGCTAGGATATAGTAGACTCCTCTCTCTTCTCTCTTTCTCCTATACTTAAGATTTTAGATAGCTAAATATAGTTTATACCTCTTTAAGCCTTATATAATCTTAAGTTAAAAATATACTACGCTACTATATACCTAGACGACCCTTACCCTAACGACCCTTACCTCGACGACCTTTACCCCGACGACCCTTACCTAGACGACCCTTACCCCGACGACCTATATCCTAACGCTCCTAGACGACGAAGACGACGATACTAGGCGAGAATTAGTATATCGTAACTACCCCTTAAACCCCCCCCGTAAACTACCGGGTACGGTAGACCTACTATAAGGAGTAGGGTAATAATTAAGCCTAACCTATTAAGCGATAATAATAACCCTCCTCTACCTACCTACTACTAGCTTAAGAATCTTACTATAAAAATAAAGAAGCTCGAGCTATATAGGGCTAATAGCCCTACTAACCGTCCTCTTTTTAACTAGGACCCGGTTAGTATCCTACTACTAGTTACTACTACCGATTAATCCTAAGATAATAGTTATCCCTTATCTAGCCGTACTACTATTCTAGCTAAACGGTCGCTAGCCCGTATTAATCCGGCTAATTTACCCGATTATATTATTAAGAAAACGGCGCTCTAGGCGGAGGCTATTACTACGTAGTAACGCGAGAAATCGGAACGTATTAAGCTTAAGTAGGAGCTCGACGATCTTAATAGTATTCTTATACAAGAACGGGATAGGCTTAGTAGGAAGGATATATAGTTATAAGCTTAGAAGGATAGCTATTCGCGGTTATAGGAAGAGCTACTTTCTAGGTAGGATAAAATCGCGCGGTTATAGGACTAGCTTTTATAATAGACGCCCGACGATATATACTCCGATGATAACCTTCCCCTACTACTCGAACTACGTCCTATATATCGCTAGACGCCGAATCCGTAGCTTCCCGTTAACCGCTACGCTATAAGTATACCGGCTTAGTTTAACCCTAATACTAGCTAGCTTACTAGTAATACTACCCTAGCTAGTAAGAGACTAAAAGATATTAAGGATAAGTATACTAGTTAGGAGCCTAAAAAATATCGAGTATAGAGGTATAACGTAGAATAGCGGTTTACCGATTACCCTATATACTTTAGCTCTAAGAAACGGATGTATAACTACCTTATAGCCTAGCTCTCCTACCTAGCTTTCGATACTATAAGGGATTAGGTAGTTCACCGTCCCTATATAGATATCGGTAGCTTATTTATTAAGTTAGAGTACTATTCCGGAGTATAGTCGTTAGAAGAAAAAGCTCGCTAGACTATAAAAATAGTAAAGTAGGATAAAGGTAAGAATATTACTACTTACTATTAACGGCTTACTACCCTTTAGGCGCGGTTAAACACGCCTAAGGACGAGCGTATCCGAATACTTCTATAAACCGCATTATTATAATACTCGAAATTACTATTAGTAAACCGCTATATAACTACCTCCGCGATCCTCGAAGACCTACGGCGTATTAAGTAGAACCTACTTAGTATCGGGTATACTTTTACTCGCGAATTACTAAATTAGTTACCTTAAACTATTAACCGTTTTTCGACTATACGCTCGCGCCTAGTTACTTAGTTATCTACCTTTCATCCTACTCCTAGTACTAATACTAGTCTAGACCCGAACCTCGTACTTAAACCTACTACGATTAAACCGGCGAATTAGTAAGGTCTATAGTATAATCCGTAGGATAACCCCGACCGCATAGATAAAGCCGGCCGTACTAAACTATCCGCCTAGTTTAGATACTTCCGTTACTATAGTTCCGGATATCGGTCTACGGATAAGGAAGTCTACCCTAAAGCCTATACGCTAGTTAAACGGATTAATACCGCGTATACCTACGATACTATCGACGAAGTAGAGGATAAAGCTAGTTCGTATTCCTCGGATACTTACTCGACTAAAGCGGAGGATTTAAAAGAATAAGCCTAGGAGATAGTTACCTCTTAGGCCTACTAGCTTAGGTTACTTACTTCCTATCCTTTATAGTAGTAGGCTCTATACTACGTCGTACCTGTAAAATAGCTACCTTAGATAGAAGCTCCGTCGGAAACTACTTAATATTTCCTGTATTAATTAATAGTTCCCCTATAAAACTATTATATAACGGAGGTATAGAAGTAAATATACTAGATACTAAATATATAACACGTAATAATATAACTACGTACTATTTACTATAAAATATTAAGCTACTTAATATAGATAGTATAGTTAACCGTATACTAGACCGAGTAGCTATTATTATACTCTAGATAGGAAATTATATTAGTAAGGTATTTTACTATATAGTAATAGTCCCTCGCTACTTACTTATTCTCGGAGATCCCTAGATAGTAGAGTATAACGCTATTACTAGTTACTACTACCGTATAATATTACTTAGCTTAGACGAATATTTACGTAATAGTTACTTAACTAACGGTATACCTAAGCTAGTATACGCGATTAACGCCTATCCGTTACCCGCCCCGAGTTTTATAGATATTAAGTCTATTAGTACCGCACGATTTTACCGGATAGCGTCTAAGCCTAATTACTCTACTAGAATTCTTTTTCCTACCGAGTCTAACGCGTCCCTCTACGCTATAACGACTAATGCGGTTCGACCGGATAATTTTAATAAGTTTAAGAAGGGTAAACCTAAACTTAGCCGCTACGAATTATACGCCTTAGTACCCGAATAGCTATATAATTATATTAATATTTTCGATAGCTCTTACGTAGAAATTCTTCCTACTTACTCCGTAGAAGACTATGTTATTTAGTTAGTAGCTAGTAAGGAACCTCTATTTGTAAAGAACTACCGCCCTATAGGCCTTAAGGAGCTAGAAGTAGTTAAATAGTATACGGAGGAACTTAAGGTAAAGGGCTTTATCCGTCGTAGCTCCTCCCTAGCTACTACGCTAGTATTAATTATCCGAAAGCTAGGCGGTAGCCTCTACGTTTACATCGACTACTACGGGCTAAATAAAATTACTATGAAGAATCGCTATCTAATTCTAAACATTAATAAGATACTTTAACGGATTTAAGGATATAGCTACTTTACGAAGCTTAATATTATTACTACCTTTAACCGAATTCGGATTACTACTAGCGACGAGTAGAAAATAGCGTTTAACACTCGTTATAGCTAATTTATAGGACTTTTACTATAGATATAGGTAGATGTTTAATTACTCCGTAAGGAGGAAAAAGCTATATAGGGTATAGTATAAAGTTATGTAGAGTAAGATAGTAGATTACGTACTAAAGTTACTTAACTCTCTTCTATCTAATGTCCGTCTATATCCCTAAAGGTACTTCGACGTCTTATACCCCCCTATACTATAAACCGAAATACAGGTTTAAGGTATAACATAGCTTAAAAAACCTCCTTATCCTAACTTACCGTAGGTCTACCCCTAGCCTTTAGTAAGGCCTAGTAACTCTAAGCTCCTTTTATACTAGGTTACTCCAAGTAGTTTTATAAGAACGTTAGTAGTATTATCCGTAGTATCGACGTACTAAACTTTAATATTCCTATTTAAGCTTTCCTAGTCTATATACTAGTATTTAACCTTAACGTATCGCTTTACTAATTTTAGCGGTCTATTCGTCTAGTAGAGCGCGCTAGTATTATCGCCTAGGATAGGTATCGGCCTATCCGGTATTAAATAGAGCTCTTCGAGAAAATCTCGAATCTATACTATAACCTTTACTCCCTCGTTTAAAGCGTAGTATTCTACTTCTAAGGTACCTTAAGTAATAGTTATCTATAATCGGGAACTCTAAGAAATCGGCCTACTAGCTATAAAGAACACTACTCTACTAACCGAGCGACTTTATAATCCGGTCATAAAGGATAAATTATAAATACTATAGAGGCTAAGCTCTCCAAATTAAAGGTAACGGTAATCCTTTCGGTAGTAAATTACTAGTAATATTTATCCTTTAACGTAGCGGGGGATTCGTTTAAGACAAGCTAGCTATAAAGTAGTAGGCTTACTTATAGTACGCGACTATACTAATCCTATAAAAGATAGATTAGGTCGCGTAGTGTTTACTAGAAAGTTAAATTTTCTAAGTATATAGCGAAAAATTTAACTAACTAATTAGTTAATAGTATTGTCTATTAAATAATCCTCTAAGAGCGAGAGATTTCCTTATTTAAATAGCGTACTAGTAGTACGGTAATTAAGTATATTAAGTCCTTTAAGAGCTTTAAACATATACTACTCCTAATTAAGAGTAACGCTTTAATCTTTACCGCGGTTAAGACGGACTCCGAGGTACTATTTAGTATTACCTATATTAGTAAGCTTAATAATAGCGCTAAGGTCGGTAATTATTTTTTCGATTTATTTATAGTCCGGACTAATAAGTATAAAGTTATCTACGTATAAGACTATAATAATAACTAGGTTTAATAGGTATAAAGTATAAACTACTTCGTCCTTTTATAGTACCTTTAAACTAACTATTAATAGCTTTTCACGAATATACTTTTACTATTCGGCTCCGGCTTACTTAAGTCCGTAGAGCGGCCTACGTAGTTGTATAACGTAGCCGTTATACTAGCCGGCGGGTCGCTTTTCTAGGTCTAATTATTAGATATACTCCTTAAGAAGAGGAAATAACTTTATATAAATTACCTTATAAAGAGTACCCTTAAGGTAAGCGCTGACGAAATCCACTTATATAATATACTATCCGTATACTACTATAAGTATAAGTAGTATCCTCTAACTTATTAAGCGCGCTATTATTAACGATATCTTAAAGTAATTAATACCGTATTACTAAGAGAATCCTCGAGTAACTAGGCGTACTTTAAGCTTATCTAGCGAACCTTCTAAGGTATACTTCTTACGAAGGACCTATTTTACTAATATAAGGTTATCGGCTTTAGTATACTAAACGAAATTAAATATACTAGAAGTAAGTAATTACTTAATCTCCTTAAAATAAGCGTTTCGCTAGTCGTATACTTCTAGGCCTAATATTACCTCGTAGAAGGTTAGTATATCCGTTATACTTATCGAGAAAGATCCTTTATAGTATAGAAACTTATCGCCTTCGTTATTCTCGAGCTTCTCGAGGTTAATTTTATACAAAGCGTACTTAAAAGTAGAGTTATCTAAAAAGAAAAGAGATTCGTAGAAGTTATAATACTAGAGTATAGCCGCTCTATTATCGTAAGGAAAAGCTATATCTAGAGTATAGAACTTAGGTAAGTATACGTCTTCTCGAACTTTCTTTAGCCTTCTACGCTTAGGGCCTAGGTTACCCTCTTCGTTAGTAATATAGCCTTTATCGACGTTAAGGTCTTGAGACTTAACGTGTCCCGTTAGTCTACTAGTGCGGTAGCGAAGTCTTTTCTAGATAGTATTAGGGAGTAATCGCACGAGTTCTCGTAGATCGATAGTTTCTACTAACGAAGGAGGTAGTCCGGTAGGTTTTAGACTAACTCCTTTATAGAATATAATATTAGGAGTACGTAACTACCTACTACTATCAAGGGCCTAAAGGTAATAGTTATACTCCCCTATATACCTAAGGAAGATATACCTAACGCCGCGAGGTTTAAGCTTTTCGGCGTCGACACGATACGTTTTTTCCACGTATATAATATATAGGGAGCCTAGTATCCGAAGGTATTTATTATCTAGACGGTAGCTAGTAGAAGGTACGCCCCTATTACTATATATAACGTCTAAATTTTCGCGATTACTATCGCTATTACTACCTACGCCCCTACGCGATAACGAGTCGTAGAATTATTAGTACGGAGTTATAGGAATATTAACGTTAGCCGTGCGATTTATAACGTAAGTAATTACCTCTATAAGGCGGTCCTAAAAGTATAATAGGATTCTTATCTAAATCGAAATTACGCGAGCTAAATCTTAAATAACACGAATACCTCTCTCTACTATAGTATTTTAATAATAATTTTAAGGAGTAGAGATCTCGAGTTATACGTGTTAATCGCGATAAAAGATTTTAAAATTAGTAAGATTAAGTAAGACGCCCTTAGTAGTTAATTCGCGGACGCCGTCGATTTATAGACGTTATATACGTCTATTACAAAGCTAGAGGTTTAATCCCTTAATAGCGTATTTAAGCTCGGATATAATATCGTTTTTACGCTTATAAGTAGTAAACTATCGAAAACGTAAATACTAGTCTATCCTTAGGCTAAAATACTTATTACTATTAATAGTTTCGGGTTTAATTTCTCCAAGATTAAAATAGAGTACTTCGCTAGCGTAGTTTACACGTTTGAATTTATCCTTACTAAGAATTTTCATAATTTTGGCCTAATCGTAGGCGATATATAGGAGCTACTTAAGCTAAGACGGGACTAAATCGATACCTATCGTGGATCGTATAGTACCTCTTAGCCTATCTATACTATAATAGCCTAATCTACGGTACTAAAGTATAAGTAACCGCGTAAGCTTATTACTTATCCTATAAGTGCCGTAATTTTCGGCGTGAGTAGAAAGAATAGTTACAAGGTGTTTAATTTTAAAGCTCGTAACGCCCCTATTAATAGAGGTAAGATATACTATAGGCGCCTAGGGAGTTATTTCTCTAATATAGGGCGCGTACTTTTAAGGTTTAGGCTAGCTATATTACTATAAAAGGCATCCCCGACGTCTCGGGTTAAGTATACCTATAGCCTAACCTTAAGGATCGAAAATAATATTATTTTCGACCTTCCCCCTAGCGCGATATATAAGTTCGCCTAAGAGAATCTTAAGTAGGAATATAGGTATATAGAGTATATCGAGTAAAAAGATTTCGTAGTACTCGTTACTATTACTCCTAGGTTTAATAATCTTTATTTATCTAGTTCCGATATAAGTAGCGTATACTAGACCTACTCCTATACTAATTACGTAGTAATTCGGTAAGTACGTCGGATCCTTAAGGTTATCTAGATTATTAGTAATATAAATATTACTACCGGTATTAAATAGTAGATCTGAACTTTCTCGATAATTTATATTTAGAGCGAGTAGGGAAACGTAGTACTAATAAATAGGTTAAAAGTATACTAATTAGATTATAAAATTACCTCGAGGCTTTTAATTTACTGTCGATTTAGAGGTAGTACCGCTAGATCCGGGAGCCCTAGATCCTACTCTACTTTTAGCTTTAGCTTTAGTTTTCTTACCTTTTACCTTCTTTAGTTTAAAGTTAAAACCGTCTCCTATCCTATTATAAGGATAGTTAGGCCTTCGATAGCCTAGTTTTCTATAATTATAGTATACGTCGTCTCCTAACGTTCCGGCGCCTCCGGTCTTCTTGCCTTTCTTACTTTTACCTCTAGTAGGGTATACTAAGCCTTTATAGTCACTATACTCGCGAGTAAAACGTTCGTAATAGTCGAAAGAAGTAATATCGTTAAATTTAAGCTTAGTAGTAATTTCTTTTACCTAGGCAGAGGCTTTGTCGTTAACGGTATTAAGAAAATCGTTCCGAATTATCTTATCTATTATAGTTAGATTATCTATAATAGTCTCTTGTATAATATATTACTATTAAGCGGTAAATTATAAGGCGTTTTTCCTATTCTAGCGTATCCGCCTTAAGCTCTATTAATTATTACGGGATCGCTCTTTATTAGAAACTTAGTAGGAATTACGGAGAGCTATAAGGATAATAGTTCCGTAGCCTCGATAGCTAAGAGCGATAGTATTAGTAGGGTTTTTAGTAGTACTAAGAATATAGGTTAAGAGTATAGCCTTATCCGTAAGTATTAATTACTCCCTAGTCTTATAGGAACTTTTCTATCTAATAGTAAGTAAGGCACTATAAAGTATAGCCTACTACTACTACTACTATCTAGAATCGTGAAGGTACTTATTATCGGAGATTTTAAAGCGAAAATCCTTCTATCTAAGCACCGGTTCGCGGCTTTCCTCTACTTTACGGGTAGGGTCTTATTGCGTAGAATCTAGTTTATATATTAGTATAGTAGTAGACGTCGCTCGTCTTTCGTCTAGAGTATAAGATAATCGTAGTAGATTTAAGTATCTAGCTCTATTATAAGGACCTACTAGGACTAAGCACCGAAGTACCGACCGAGTAGTATATTATAGGGACAAGACGAGTAATAAGTAGCTAAAGGATAGATTCCGTTATAATAATAACCTATGAAGCCTCTAACCTTTACGCCCGGGTGTCTTCCTTTTCAAGTAGACCTATTCGCCCCCATTTCTTATAAGGGGCGATCTCTACCCTTATGCTCTACATATACTCCACGCATGTTCCGCGTATACCCGGGTCTACTCCACACCTAATCTCTCGAGGCCGACACCGGGGCCTCTGACCTGCGCACTACGTGCTCGGCGCGTGCGGTGCAGATCCCGATATGTACCTACCTTATATCTATTATCCTCCGGTAGACTAAGAGTCTCTCTAACTACTTCTTATATTATTTTACGTAGACTTCTAGTACTAATTACGACCTAGCCCGAGATAGGCTTCCCTCGGGCTTACCCTTAAGCCTCTATCGAAGTTATAACTTACTCGACCCTCTCTCTAGGACGACTAGTAGAGGAAGGTATATCTTGAAAAGCGCTAGTTATACTAGTATCGTTAGAATCGGCTCTAGCTATTATATCGCGGAGCTAGGAGGTCGCTATAGTAGCCTTACGAAGCTCTACTACTTCTCTCCTTAACCGTTCTAGCTCTTACTCTAGCTCTCGAGATTATAAGCTACCGTCGGATAGAAGAACCGGGTAGCTAATAGGCTCTACGGATAGCCTAGTAGAGGTACTCGTCGATAGTTCGAGAGAGGGACTTATAGGCGGTCTAGTAGCTATTTTAGTAGGTAGTTTAATTTAAGGTAGTTATCCGGTAGTTCCTTTTAGGCGAAGCTTTAGTAGTATTTTAAATAGCGGTTTCAAGAGAGATTTTAACGTATAGTAATTAGTACTATATTAGTTAATAGAAATTAAAGTTATAATAAGCTCGCGATAGATTTAGATCTACTTAACATAATTAATATTCGCTATCGTAGCTACTATATAGGACTTTTACTATAGATATAGGTAGATGTTTAATTACTCCGTAAGGAGGAAAAAGCTATATAGGGTATAGTATAAAGTTATATAGAGTAAGATAGTAGATTACGTACTAAAGTTACTTAACTCTCTTCTATCTAATGTCCGTCTATATCCCTAAAGGTACTTCGACGTCTTATATAATTCGAATATCTCGTTATACCGTTCGGTTTATATAATATACCCGGTACCTTCTAGGGCTATATTAATAATTCCCTTCGCGAATACCTCGATCTCTAGGCTATAGCGTACCTCGACGATATACTCGTCTTTAGTAAATCCCTTAACGAACATAAGGAATATATCCGAAAAGTTATAGTACGCCTCTATGAATAGAAACTCTTTATTAATATCTATAAATACGAATTTCTTAGATTAGAAGTTAAATATTTAGGACTAATTATCGGCTCCGATAGTATTAAGATAGATTAAGAAAAAGTAGATACTATCCTAAACTAGGAAATACTACGGAGTATAAAAGACGTCTAGGCGTTCTTAGGTTTCGTAAATTTCTACCGTCGTTTTATACGAGATTTATCGACGCTTATACGTCTACTTACTAAGCTAACTAAATCCGATAACACGAAGCTAGCCTACGTTAACGGGAATAGGAAACTAAAGCGGATCTATGTACTATTTACTTAGACTACCGCTTACTAGCTTACGTTTAAACGGCTAAAGGATACGTTTACTATAGTACTAACCCTCGCGTATTTCGACCTAGCTCGGGAAACATAGATCGAAACCGACGCGTCCGACTTCGTTACCGCGGGTATTCTCTCCTAAATAGTAGATAGGATACTCCGCCCTATTATATATTTCTCTAAGAAAATAACACTAGCTAAATATAACTACGAGATATATAATAAGGAACTACTCGCGATTATTAAGGCGCTCGAATTATAGAAACCGGAAGCTATAAGTATCGATAAGCCGATTAAAATCTTTTCTGACTACCGTAGCCTAGAATAGTTTATATCTACTAAGAATTCAAATAGACGGTAAGCTCGTTAGGCGGAATTTCTCTCTAAATTTAACTTCCGCATTATATACCGTCTAGGGTACTTAGGGGAAAAGCCGGATACTTTAACCCGTCGCTTATAGGATCTCCTAAGCTTACTAGATAATCCGCGTAGAAAGTTTTAATTCTAGACGGTACTTAAATACGACTACCTAGATAACGATATCCGCGCTACCCTAACCTATTTATAAACGGTGATAAATTCTTACTAGATAGTTATTAAAACCGAATAGCCCGATAATCTAGTACTCGAGAATTTCGGCGTCCCTACTCTACCCTAGCTCGAATAAATACTCTAGGTAGCTTACTAGTAGGACGCCGATATATAACTTATTATCGATATAGTATAGAAAGGGGAACGCCGTCTACCGGTAGTACTAATTAAGAAAGGATATACCTAGTATATAGGGTACTTATATATTAAGAGTAACCGGGTTTATATAAAGTACTAACTATTTATCCTAAATAATTAAGTACTTCGCCTCCGTCTACTATAACTATACTATCTCCTACCGCGGCTCGGTTATCTAGGCTATAAGACTATATATAAACTACTCGTACGCTTATACTACTAGCCGAACATACGGAAGGATTACTATATTTTCTACACTATATACTATACATGCAGAATTACTAAAGCCGATAACCGGAAGTAATAAGGTTTCCTTTAACCCCTCGAGCCGCTATCGAAGCGCTAGTAGAGCGTTAGCTTCGACTTTATCGAGAAGCTCCCGCCTTTACGATAGAAGAATATAGACTATTAATATATTCTCGTTGTAGTAGATAGATTAACTAAGAGTATTAAGTACGAGGGACTATATACTAATAACGTCGATGAACTCTACGAAGTAGTCTAGCGGCGGCTCTTCCTCTAAAAAGGCTTGCCCTCCGAGTTCGTTAATAACCGCGGCAGCGCTATAATTTCCAAGCTATAGTAGCGGATATACTAGCGATATAGTATTAAAATCAAGTACTTATCCGCCGTATGCCCCGAGACTAACGGCTAAACGGAAGTTACGAACAAGTTAATTAAAGCGGTATTACGAGCCTACGTAGATTATGTATAACAGGATTAGATATACTAGCTACCGCGTATAGAGTTTGCACTAAATAACTGGGTTAACTAGACGATTAGTATATTACTATTCTTTATAGATAACGGCTACTACCTACGTATTAGCGTTAAACCGCTATAGCCCTAAGATACCCGCGATACCCGTATTAAACGAGCGGATTATATTATCGCGCGTATATAGATAATAGACCGCTAGCTATAAATACTAATCCGTAATACATCCGAGTAGTACGCTACCTAAGTAAATAAACACCGAGTACCTTACCCGTATTACTAGGTCGGCGATAGAGTCTACGTTAATACCCGGGACTTCGCTATAACTCGACCGAATAAAGGGCTCGATTTTAAATTCTATAGACTATAGCCTATTACGCGGGTGATCGACTATAAAGTATACGAGCTAGATATCCTAGTAGATCGAAGAGCCGAAGGCCTTACGCTAATATTCTACCCCCGTAAACTACGGATAGAGGCTATAGTATTATTCCTAGGCTAACGTTCTATACCGACACTAGGTATCTTAATATACGACGAAGAAGATACGGAACTACACGAGGAATAGGAGGTTATATAAGTAGTAGACTTTAGAGAAATAAAGCGATAGGGAGTGTAATATAAGGCTATATTTATAGGTAGCTAGGAGGAATAGAATACTAACCTATAATAGCTCCCCTAGACGGATTTCCTTAACGCTAAAGAGCTTATACTCGAGTATTACCGCCTAAACCTATAGTAACCGCTACCTCTAACAGAGCTACTATAATATACTAATATATAACTAGCTCGAGAGACCTCGCCCGTTAGGAGGGGGGGTAGTATTAAGCCTACTAAACTATAGCCGCTACTCCTCCGACGGTCTACACGATAAGGGAAGCTACGACGGCTCTTATAAGGTAGGAGCTAGGGTAACTAGCTCCTACCGTCTAGCTAGGATATAGTAGACTCCTCTCTCTTCTCTCTTTCTCCTATACTTAAGATTTTAGATAGCTAAATGTAGTTTATACCTCTTTAAGCCTTATATATCTAAACTACGTATACTCCTTATATACTTAGCGCTTACTCCGTAGAGGTCCGGCGTTATCCGCCTTATAATAATATAGACGTTACTCCCTATATTAAAAAGGAGTTATAAGGTTTACCTAGAAGTTAAATAGATATAAAAAAGTAAAAACTTCTTACTTCTAGCTCTTTTTCTTTTATCTCCTTTACTTTCTACTCTTTTAAAGCGCTCTTTACTTTCTTATCTTTATAATCTCCTTTAGGCTTATAGGTATATCTATTACTAATCTACTTACTTTTATAGAACGTCTTAGAATATTCTTGTTTTCTATAATTCTAGTAAGTTCCCTTATATATTCTTTTCTAGTTACCTTTACTAAGGTTAAGAACTATATTTCCTAAGTTCTTACTATACTTAAAAGTATATAAGAACCGCTTATAGTACGTATAGGAAGTAATCTTAATAATATTCTACTTAGTAATAATTTCGTAGATCTAATTAGTATAAGGCGGGAAACGCCGGACCTCTACGGAGTAGGAGCTAAGTATACGAGGAGTATACGTAGGTTTAATACTATCCGTATTAAGGACGTAGTAGTAAGGCTTAGCTCGCTTAGTTAGTAAGTAAGGGTAACCTTTAAAAGGAGTACTAGCTAAGGAGGATAGGATTCTTTATAGGTTATCGTTATTATAAGGTAGGTAACGCTAGACCTCTACGGAGTAGGCGCTAAGTATATAAGGAGTATACGTAGGTTAGATACCGTCTATATCGAGGATATAGTAGTAAGGCTTAGCTCGCTTAGTTAGTAAGTAAGGGTAACCTTTAAAGGAAGCGCTAGCTAAGGAGGATAGGATTCTTTATAAGTTATCTATAGGATTATATAACGATACGCGAGCCGATAGGCGTTATTAGTTACTAATATTAAGCCTACTAAACTATAGCCGCTACTCCTCCGACGGTCTATACGATAAGGGAAGCTACGACGGCTCTTATAAGGTAGGAGCTAGGGTAACTAGCTCCTACCGTCTAGCTAGGATATAGTAGACTCCTCTCTCTTCTCTCTTTCTCCTATACTTAAGATTTTAGATAGCTAAATATAGTTTATACCTCTTTAAGCCTTATAGCTAACTAGTAACTACGCTTATATATACTAGGGTACCCGGGTAGAGTATAGAGTCTAGATAGTAATCGGATAGTAATCGGACGGTAATAGGCTATAGTTATATATATATCCCTAGTATAAAAAGATTAGATAGTAGATAGCTTTTCCTCGCTATAGAATAGAACAATTAAGACGATTATTTTTATATAGTAGCTACGATACTTAATTATATATAAGTAAAGCGAATTTCTAAATTTATTCCTTAACTTTCTATATTAACAATTAACCTACCTAATAACTATTCCTATTACCGAGGTTCTCTATACTAAATACACGAAATACCCCCTTAGCCGTAAGTAGTAGTATAGGTAGTAGCGTAGTAGAAGGCGAATACTAAAGGTAGTTAGCCGTACGAGATAAGTAAATCGAACGTCGCGATTAATAACTCGTTATATATACCGAACTAGTAGAGTACTTAGAGAGCGAAAACGCTAGGATTACGGCTATACTAGTAGCGTAGTATCCTATACTATCTAGTAAACAGCCGGCTAGCGTAAAAGAAGAAGAAGAAGTTATTACCTTAGAACCTACTAAAGCTAGGATAGCCGAGGGTAGTAAATCTAAAGCTAAAATATCCGAGGGTAGATAGTATTTACTAGCTAGCTAATCCTAGTATAGTATAAAGCTAGAGATAGCCGTTATCCGTCTAGTATAACTATACTAGGGAGAACCGCTACTAAAATAGAAAGATTTCCGTTTTAAGGTTACTAAATACTAGTAGCTAGAAGGCTTAACTTAATAGAAGTAGTAGTAGACTATATTATATAGTAACCTCGCTATAGTAGGTTAGAAAGACGGATACGAGTTCGGAGGACTAACTATAGTTAATAAAGCGTTATTATCTACGGTAATCCTACTAAACATAAAAGGTCCGGTAAATTTAATTACTTTAAGCTACGCGAGGTATAGGATAGCGATACTATTAGCTCTACGTAACTCGTTTAAAGTAAGCGATAAGTATAGATACCGCGAGAACGCGTAGAAACTCCGGGATATAAAGTAGAATAGTAAGGATACTACTAAATACGTCGGAAAATAGTAACTCCTAGTATAAGAGGTAGTTATTAATAATCTAACCTTTATAGATAAGGCTATTAGGAACGATTTTCTCTATTCTATTAAAATAGAGAAAATAGAGTAGTAGGTATATTAAATTCTTACTAAGCTAAATATAGTAGAAATTATATCTTTTATATACTACGAGCGATTCTTATATACTTTTAGAATAGGGAAGAGTTTAGGAAAGAGTTTAGGGAGTACTATTTACAAGGTTAGTAATAGATAGCTATAGAAAAAGAAGAAACCTAACTATACTTACTAGAATTATAGAAAGAAAGGCTATACTACAAGAGATTATAGAGGCGATAAGGTAGGAGATAGATATACCTATAAACTAGGTAAGAAGAGTAATTAGAAAGAGAAGGAATTAAAGGAAGAGAATAATAAGAAAGATAAGAAATAGAAAGCCGGAAGCTTTTATTTAATAGTCTACTTAACGTTAAAATAATACTCGAATCTACTTTTTAATATAGGGAGTAATATATATATTATAAACGATTTAAAGGATTTAGATCCGGCTAAAGTTATTACTATAGGATCCTATCTAGTAAGTACTAGTATAGGACTAGTATATATAACTTATATAGGAACTATAAACCTAAGAATTATAAAGCTAGGTTATAAGGATAGTTTAAGATATACGGTTATTTCGCTACTAAACACCCTATATATTCCGAAATTTCCGGTTAAGATACTCTTAGGAGAGCTTATGTTTAGAGCTAGGGGAAGGATCGAGGATAATATACTAATTAGGCCTACTAGAGAGAAGATTACTAATCTAAATCTAATACGGCGCGGTTACCTACTATAGTAGTATAGCGAACCGGAACTACTAAAGACCCTAGCTCTATTTATATACCTTATTTTAGTAAGAGAAATTACTAGCTTTAAAGTTAAACACTTAGCTACGGTTTTAGCTACCTATAGACGAGATAGAAGTAGTAATAGCGAAAATTTCGAAAATTCCGCTAATATTAATTAGATAATAGATAAGCTTACACGAATACTTATCTTATAGTATAGAAGATTAAGCTACTATAGTATTAAGAGGCTATAAAAGATAATTAAGTCTACTACCGGAGTAGATATAGATACTTCCCTACTAGAAGTAATTCCCTATAAAGCTTATAACTAAGTAAAGATTACTAAAATCGTTAGTAAGGATCTATTTAAGCTAGTAAGTTTTACTAGAGAGGTTATTTACTTTAATCTTAGAGAGATTAAGCTAGAATCTATTAACGGTAATAGATATTTTAATATCCGAACTAATTAGTTTTCTCGCTTTAGGTAGTTTACCGCGTATAAGTAGAAAAAGGATATTCTAGCGGACCTTAAATATACTATAGAGGTACTTAACCTCTAGATTAGCGGATCTTAGCGCGTATAACGCGTATATATTAATAGCGCTCGAGAACTAATTATAGAAGGTATTTTAAATAAGCTTACGGATTTTAAGCTTTTCTATAAAACTAACTATATTAAACTAATAGTTTCCGCGCCTTATAACTACTATTAGAATAGTATCTTAGAGCGCGGTATACGTATTATCTAGGATACTACACGGGTAGTATCTATATAGATAAGGGTTCCCTTATACTTTTAGGATCGCCTTATAGAAGGTATAACTTATACTACTAATAGGACTGTTTTAAGTAGTATCCCTATATTAGAAACACCGTACTAGCGGTTATTTAACTCTATCCTACGTAGTATAGGCGATAGGGGCGCTAATAATAGGGGTGCCGGCGATATAACTACCGCTAGAAACGCCGAAAATTCCGGTAATAAGCCGGATATCTTATACTTACGGATCTTAGGCTTAGTATACGTTACGCTCGTAGAATAAGTATACCGTATAAATATAGAGAAGCTAGAACTACGTAGTATTAAGGGGATCTTCCTTAGATATACTAGAGGGTATAACTACTATATATAGGCTCTTATTACGGAGTAATACTAATGTAGACGTTACGAGTAAGTTAGGTAAGGACGCTATAGACGTTATAGACGTTACTACGAACGAGTTAGGTAAAGATTAGATTAGATTATTAGCTAGCCAAGGTAATCCGTACGCGTAGTATATAGCTTTCTTACGCGCGTAGCCTCCTACGAGGTTCTAGTTAACTAGAACCTCGTTATTAATCTAATCCTTTACTCTATCCTACCCTATTTACTCGTTTAGTAGTTAGGGATCCTCTCCGCCGTAATAGTAGGTTCTAGTTTCTTAAATCTAATCGTATACGGGCTAGAGTTAGCTCGTAGACGATCTTCCCGATCTAGTATAACCGTCTACTAAAACCCTTACTTACGATCTACTACCGCTCGCTACTAATCTACTACTACTCGCTACTAATTCGACTAAATAACCGAGTAACCGGCTAAATAATAGAGGGTAACGAGTAGCTAATAGAGGGTAACGAATAGAACTACGTACGCCCTCGCTATCCTACGATTATAGAACCGCCTTAGCCGTTTAATAACGTCGTAGAGCTTAGAATAGCTATCGCGAATAACCTAGCTTAGATGTTTACTTAGATTAGCTCGCTTTACGATAAAGCTAACAACGACTCCTACCTTCTTAAGTAGAAGAATACGGAGATTATAGAAGGCTCTCTCCGCGTTAGGGATCTAGAGACGGCTACCCGTATCCTATAGGATACTATTAATAGGGGTAGTAATACTAATACTACTACCACTACTACCGCCACCAATAACAATCTAGATAAAGGCCGCGAAAAGATTAAGATTAAACCTTTTAATAGCTTAAAGGAGGGTTATATAGGGTTTAAGAATTGTATTTAGATAAAGTTCTTAATCGAGTATAAGTACTACGCTACTAAGTATACTAAGCTAGGATACGTAATTAATAAGCTTAGACTAGTTAGCTTTAAATAGATCTCTCTAAGGATTAAGAACGGTGTTCCTACCTTTAAGACTATAGACGAACTATAGTCGCTCCTAGACTAGGCTTTTAAGGATCCTTAGCGCAAAGCTAACGCTATCCGCGAGATCTACGGCTTAAAGATAAAGAACCGGGAATTTAGCGACTTTATCGCTAATTTTCGCCGCCTATAAGGAGAAACTAGCTTTAGCGACGATGCGCTTATAGCTATCCTCTAGGGTAATATCTCTTACGAGCTTTAGACCTTACTCGTTAACTACGATATTCCGGATAAGCTAGACGACTTTATTAACCTACTCGTAAAGCTCGACGCTAAGTAGCGCACTCTTAAGGAGATTACGCGTTATAGTGCCTATAAACCTCGTATCTCTACTCCTAGAGCTACTCCTATAGCTATAGCCGCTACCGTACCGCTACCTCTATCCCCTACTATAGCTCCGGCTAACCCCGATACTATAGATCTATCTACGGGACGACGTAGACTACTAACGCCTACCGAGCGTAAGTATAGGCTCGATAATCGCCTCTATCTATACTTCGGGGGCCTAGGCTATATCTCTAACGGCTACCCTAACCGTAGTACGCGTATCGCGACTTCTACGATTACGGTTAGCCCTACGCCTACACCTACGCCTACGCCTACGGCTCCTAACGCTCCTTATAACTAGGGAAACTAAGTACTCCTACCTAGCGTCGCGGCTAGGAGTCCCCTTCGACGATATTAGTCTCTATTTCTACCTTTAGTACTACTTCATATAACTAGCACTTTATTCTACCTTATACCCTAGGTAGCCCTATTAATACAGAGTCACTTATTAATAGTAGTACTACTAGTTTTACCTTTATTAATATTACCTTTACGTATAAATATAATCTTTCTATAATCCCTTTAAAGTACCCCTAGGAGATTCGAGTTATCGATAGACGCTCAATATCCTTAGGTACTATTACCTACCGTGTTTTTATATCCCTATCTATTAGTAACTACTTCGAGAAGAATATTACCTTCTACGTTACCTCGCTAGGTAGATATTCTATTGTCCTTAGCCTCCTATAGATAAGGTGTTATTAGGTATAGTTTAACTAGTAGAATAACTTATTATAATTTACCGAGTACTACGCTAGAAACTATACTAATAGTACTCCTATCGCTTTAGTTCTAGCTATTAACTCGTATACCGCGCCCGAAGCGTCCCTAATCGTTTAGAACGTTCTATCTAAACTACCTTCGACCTTATTAGTAATGTCCCTCGCGCCGTTTTCGCGCCTTCTTAAAAATAAACAAGATACTTAAGTATTCGCTATATCTTTACGCGATATCGAGAAAGCGTTATCTACTAAGCCGAAAACGGATCTAACTACTAAGCTACCTACTAAGTATTATGAATTTCTAGATATCTTTTCTCGTTAAGATTCTAATAAACTACCCCCGTACCGAGCTTACGACTATTCTTTTCCTTTAGAATTAGGTAAATAACCTCCGTTTAGACCGCTCTATAGTATAAGCTAAGACGAGCTATAGGTTTTGAAAAAATACCTAGAGGAAAACCTATTAAAGGGGTTTAGCCGAGCTAGTAGCTCCCTAGCCGTAGCGCCTATCCTTTTCGTTAAAAAACCCGGTAGTAGTTTACGCTTCTATATAGATTACCGTAGCTTAAATACTATTACTATTAAGAACCGCTACCCCTTACCTCTAATCCGCGAAACCCTTAATCGTCTAGGCCGCGCTAAAATCTTCTCTAAAATCGATATTATCGCTACTTTTAATAAACTCCGTATAAAGGAAGGAGAAGAATAGAAAATAGTATTTCGGATATAATACGGCTTATTTAAATCTTTAGTAATGAACTTTAGCTTATATAATATACCTAGGTTATTCTAATACTATATTAACGACGTTTTACGCCTATACCTTAACATCTTCTATACTACCTACGTCGACGATATCCTTATTTACTTAGATAATATAGAATAGTATAAAGAGTATATTACTATAGTTTTGCAAAAACTACGTAAAGTAGGCCTATAAGTAGATATCGACAAGAGTAAATTCTATACTACCGAGGTAAAATACCTAGGTCTAGTAATATTAATAAGAGGTATCTATATAGACCCTATAAAAGTCTTAGCTATTAAGGAATAGAAACCTCCTATAAACGTTAAAGATATTTAGAGCTTCCTCGGATTCGCGAACTTCTACTAGCGCTTTATCTAAGATTTTAGTAAGATTACTACTCTATTAACCCGTCTTACTCGAAAGGATATACCTTAGTACTAGTCCTAGGATTACTAGTAAGTATTCGATACCTTACGTAATTAATTTAACGAAGAAATAATACTTGTATATTTTAATCTAGATAAAGAAATTAAGCTTAAGACAGACGTATCTAATTATATAAGCGTAGGAGTACTCTCTTAACGCGACGAGGTAAATATTCTATAACCTATAGTATTCTTCTCTAAAAAATACTTAAAGGAAGAATATAACTACGAGATTTACGATAAGGAGCTTTTAGCTATTATCCGATGTTTCGAAGAATAGCGAGCCGAGCTTAAAGGAGCTATCTTACTAATTAAAGTTATTATAGACTATAAGAACCTAGAGTATTTTACTACTACTAAGTAACTTATAAGGCGTTAAATACGCTAGAGTATCTTCCTCTTACGGTTTAATTTTAAGATTACGTACCGCCTAGGACGCTTAGGGGGAAAACTAGATAGTCTTACTAGGAGATTAGGAGACCTACCTTAAGAGGGGGGTAAAATCGACGAACGCGTCGCTTATTAAAACTAAGTATTACTAAAACCTTACTATTTTAAGCTCTTAAGTATCTAGCTTACTCCTATAATACTTCTACCCGACGAACTAGCACCTAATAACTAAGAACTACAGAATCTCTTCGAACAAGCGTATAATTCTAACGAGAAAACTAAAGAATATATCGGTCTTGTCTAATTAGGCGCTTAACGTTCAAAAGAGATATCGCTTATAGACTATTTAGTTAAGAACAATCGATTATTCTTCGGAAAATAACTCTTTATACCGGATTACGACTAGCTCCGTCTATTTCTAATTAAACGACATAATAACGATCTACTTATAGGCTATCTAGGTAGAGAAAAAACTATAAAATTAATCCTACGAGATTACTACTAGGTCGGCGCATATTAAACGATTACTAGATACGTACGGAATTACGATATCTACTAGCGTGTAAAAGCGTCTAGGGATAAGTACTATAGCTAAATTAAAATAATACCTACACTAGAATATAGATAGAAAGATATAGCTATAGACTTTATAGGAGAACTCCTAGAAAGTAACGGATTTAACGCTATCCTAGTAGTTACTAATCGACTATCGAAGATATTAGCTATAGTACTAGTAAAACTCTTCTTCGCTAATATCTTAAAACTACACGGATTACCTAATATAATTATTAGTAATAGAGGTACCTAATTCGTATTAGATTTCTAGAAATACCTCTACTAACGCCTCGGAATTTCACTAAAGCTATCTATAGTTTACTATCCTAAAACGGATAGATAGATAGAACGCTTTAATAGTATTATAGAGTAATACCTACGAAACTACGTAAATTACCGATAAGATAACTAGGTAGAATAGCTACCTATAGTAGAGTTTTCTACTAACTAGCTTAACTTAGCTACTACTAACTTATCGCCTTTCGCCGTAGACTATAGGTTTAACCTACGGTTTATAATCGTACCCCCGGAAGATATAGAAGCTTCGACTCCTAATAGTCGAGCTTAACTATAGCTTTCGGATAACTTTATACTTTAGATAGAAGTAATCGACGAATACCTTAGCGAATACATAACCTATACCTAGTAAATCTACGCCGAATAGGCTAATCGGAACCGCGCCCTAGTACCTAGATACTAAGTAGGAGACGAAGTCTTTTTACTTACTACTAATATCTAGACTAAACGAGCCTCGAAGAAGCTAGATTAGAAGAAGCTAGGCCGATTTAAGATCCTAGCCGAAGTATCGCCGCAAGCGTATTATCTAGACCTCCTACCGACGATGAAAATCTATCTAGTCTTCTATACTTTACTTCTTTACCTAGTAGGTACGGATCTACTACTAGGTTAATAATAGCCTCTACCTCCTCTAGTAGTTATAAATAGGGAAGAAGAGTACGTCGTAGAGAATATTATTAGATTACGTTATAATAAGAGTAAAAAATAATTTAAATATAAAGTATAATAGGTAGGCTATAACTATATAAATTAGGAGCTAATTAGCTATCTCGATAACTTATACGCCTTAGTTAACGAATACTACGATAAGTACCTAGACTAACTAATACTAGACGAAATAGCGGCGGAGCGCCGCCTTAGAGGGGGGGTAGTATTACGGAGTAATACTAATATAGACGTTACGAGCGAGTTAAGTAAGGACGCTATAGACGTTATAGACGTTACTACGAACGAGTTAGGTAAAGATTAGATTAGATTATTAGCTAGCCGAGGTAATCCGTACGCGTAGTATATAGCTTTCTTGCGCGCGTAGCCTCCTACGAGGTTCTAGTTAACTAGAACCTCGTTATTAATCTTATCCTTTACTCTATCCTACCCTATCTACTCGTTTAGTAGTTAGGGATCCTCTCTACTATAATAGCTCTTAATAGGAGCCGCTAGATCCGGACACCGAATATTATCTTCTACGAAGATATAGGAGTACCTATAACATAGCTATCCGAAGTACTACGTACTAGTAAACTAGTAAAACTACTATATACGGCGGACCCGCGCGACGTAGTAAGATTACTACTACCGGTAGTATAAAGGTGCCTTCGCTATCGTACGAGTAAACCGAAGGGTAATATAAAAAGTAACAATCTAAACGTAGTTACGGAAGATATTACGGACGAAGAAGGTAATCTTTAGCCTAAGCGAGGTAGGCTAAAGAAGCTATATAAGGACGTATATACTCTAGAACTATTTACTCCGGATAAAACGTTCTTACTAGACGAGACTTTTATATATACTATAGAGTAGGTTAATTAAGAGGACGATAATAAAGGATTTAGTACCTTTTTAACTATAGTAAGCTTAGATAGTATAATATCCGGGGTAGGTTTAGATAATACCCTAGTATTTATAACCGTAATAGCTAGCGCTAAGGCGAAAGAGTAGATAAGTACTTATTTTAAGGAGATTAAGTAGCTAATTAAATTAGGAATACTCGAGTTTATACCTTAAGCGGAAGTAGAGAACCTTATTTCTACTAAAAAGGTACTTAGAAAGAAGTACCTAGCTAATAGATCTCTAGATAAACATAAAGCGCGCCTAGTTACTAGAGGGTTTACATAATAGTTTAGAATCGACTACTTCGAAACGTCGTCTTCTATAGCGCGGATAGTAAGCTAGAGAATTATACTTGCCCTAGCCGCTATTTATAACTAGTACGTTATGTAGGTAGATTTCGTTAGAGCCTACCTAAAGGGATTACTTAATAAGCTAATCTACATAAGACTCTTCCCGCTATTAGAAGAGTATATATAGGAGATAGGGGCGCCTACTAGATAGTATAAGGGATATATAATTAAGCTATACAGGCCTATTTATAGTCTTAAACAGTTAGGAGCGGAATAGTAGAAGTATATCCGATCCTAACTTATAAGAATTAGAATCTACCTATTAGAAGTAGATAAGGCTATATATGCCTTAGTAACGGAGAAAGAAGGAGTAATTAACACCGCTCTAGAAAGTTTAGATAGAACTATTCTAGAGGTAATTATTATTTCCTACGTCGACGATTTTCTACTTTTTAGGCCTAATAGGTAAAGAATTAACTAAATAATCGCTACCCTCGGGGAGTTAGTTAAGCTTACTAACCTAGGTAACGCTAAATAGTACCTAGGTATCCGTCTAAATAGATCGGATAGAAGTATTCTCCTAGATTAGGAGTAGTATACTACTAAGGCGCTAGAAGCGCTCTAGATAAGCGATTATCGAATAGCTAGTATACGTTTTAAGCCTAGTAACCTAGTAATACTAATACCGGATAAAGAAGTAGTAGATACTACTATTAACTAGTCGATAGGGTACGAATTTCGCTATCTTCTAGGAAAATTCAATTTTACTACTAATATAACTAGACCGGATTTATCTTTTACCGGATTACTATAGGCAAGAGTTATAAGTAAACCTACGGCTAAGTAGCTATAAGGCCTTAAGCGGATCCCAAGCTATATTAAGAGGCTACCTAGGCTTAGTATTAAGTATTAAGTAGAACACCGCTATAAGGAGAAGTTCGGAAAATTAGGTTTATATAGAGTTTATAACTCCTCTTACGCTAGTAATCCTTCTACCGCTAAATTAAATAGTAGGGTAGTCTTCTTCATAGTAGGAGGGCCTATAAGCTAGAGCTCGCGCCTTTAATTAATAGTTGCGCTAGGTACTATAGAAGCTAAGTACTACGTACTATTAGAAGCTATAAAGGAAGTAGCCTAGATCCGGATATTCCTAGAGGAACTAAACCTAATACTAGAAGGACCGGTACTACTACTAGGAGATAATATAGGTACTCTTAGTTAGACTAATAGTCTATCCCTAAAGGTAAAGCAATACGTTAAAGTTCGCTATAGGTATATAAATAGTAAACAGAAATTAGGTACTATTAAGGTATAGTATATAGATATAGTAAGTAACGCTACGGATATTCTTACTAAGCTACTTAGGCTATAGATATACGAAAGAGTAGTTAAACTACTAGGTCTTATAAGATAAGACTAAAAAGGCGAGGTTTTTTAGTTATACTATTAAGCTATTCGTTTTTCTAGTATAGGGGCGTATAGGATTATATAACGATACGCGAGCCGATAGGCGTTATTAGTTACTAACTAGTAACTACGCTTATATATACTAGGGTACCCGGGCGGGGTATAGAGTCTAGACGGGAATCGGACGGTAATCGGACGGTAATAGGCTATAGTTATATATATGTCCCCGGTATAAAAAGATTAGATAGTAGATAGCTTTTCCTCGCTATAGAATAGAATAATTAAGACGATTATTTTTATATTATCGTTATAATAGAATCTAGACCCTTTAGTATCTAATTACTCGTCCTATCCCTATATATATACTACTTAGGTAATACTCTAGTATTTACTCTTAGTAGGCCTATAATACTACCTCCTCCTATTATCGTAGATAGAGAAGAATAGTACGTAGTAGAAGAGATAGTTAGATTACGGTATAATAAGAGTAAGAAGCGCTTTAAGTATAAAGTATAGTAGGTAGGTTATAATTACGTAAATTAGGAGCTAATTAACTACCTAGATAACTTATAAGCCTTAGTTAATAAGTACTATAACAAGTACCTAGACGAACTAGTACTAGATAAGATAGTAGCGGAATACCGTCTTAGAGGGGGAGTAGTATTACGGGGTAATACTAATAGAGACGTTATAAGTAAGTTAAGTAGAGACGTTACTAACGAGTTAGGTATAGATTAGATTAGATTATTAGCTAGCTAAGGTAGTCTATACGTATAGTATATATACCCGTCTTATACGCGTAATATAAGGCGGATAACGCCGGACCTCTATAGAGTAGGCGCTAAGTATATAAGGAGTATACGTAGGTTAGATACTATCCGTATCGAGGATATAGTAGTAAGGC
Organism: Saccharata proteae CBS 121410; assembly: GCA_010015785.1. Classification (NCBI taxonomy): domain Eukaryota; kingdom Fungi; phylum Ascomycota; class Dothideomycetes; order Botryosphaeriales; family Saccharataceae; genus Saccharata; species Saccharata proteae. The sequence goes on from ML978734.1 coordinate 120,436, forward strand.
TTAGCTCGCTTAGTTAGTAAGTAAGGGTAACCTTTAAAGGAAGCGCTAGCTAAGGAGGATAGGATTCTTTATAGGTTATTATTATAATAGAATCTAGGCCCTTTAGTATCTAAGTAATCGTCCTATCCCTATATATATACTACTTAGACGATACTCCGGTATTTAGTCTTAGTAGGCCTATTATAGTATAACCTATCTAACCCTTAGGGTTATAGCTCGTATAGCGAGGAAAGGAACTAAACAAAATAAACTATCGAAAGTACTATAATACCTCGCGTATAGAGTATAAGTACTATATACGCTACGATTCGATAATTAAGCGAAACTAAATAATAAATCGAAAGAACGAAGAAACGCGACTATAAGAAGCTCGAAGGCTCTTACTACGAGAAATAACCCTTATACGATAAACGTTATTAATAAAACTAAACTTAAGATCGAAGAATTAATAAATAGCTACGGGCTATATATATAATATACGTATACTATATATATACTATATACGCGCTATACGTAGTACGTAAGCGTAGCGGATATTCTACCGATAACGTCTCGAAAGATAATAACGTCCTAAAGATAATATCTCGTAAACTAGGATAATAGAGCGAAGACTTAGAAGGCTATATTAGCCTCGAGATATAAGGGAATACCTATATTACTAACTAGGTACTCCTCTATAAACAAGAAGGTTACGATAAAGAGTAAAAAGGTATTATAACGAGCGAAGGAAAAAGGGGATCCTACTACTACTCGTACGCCTACTAGGCTTTACCTATAGGGTCTTTAACCCGTAATATTACCCCCCCCCCTCCCCCTAAGAGTTACCTATATAGCCTAGGTATAGCCTTAGGCCGTAATACCTATTTAAGGTCGTAGCGTAGCCTTAGGCTATAATATAGCCTTAGGCCGTAATTCCCGGAGTCCTAACTTTACTAACTTAACTTTACTAAGTCGACTTTACTAACTTCGGTATAAATACCTATCTATAGCTCGGTTCCTCCGTTCCTCCTTTCCGTATCCTACTCTAAATCCCTCTTTCCTCCCTTATCCGCTTAGTTATAGCGCCTCCTATCCTACCGGGTACTATAGTTCCTACTCGTACTAACGATATTATTACTATACGCCCTTAGGAAGATCTTCCGTATATTACTACTCCTCCTTAATTTAACGTTCGCGGTCGTCGGGTAATTAGTCTCCCGCGCCCTATAGGGGTAGTAACTTAGCGCTTCTAGGCCGTTAGTAACTAGATAATTATATAGGCTATTAATAGCTAGTACCCTAATATATACTATAAAAGCTACCGCTAGTACTACTTAACGCTATTTAGTAACGACTACTTCTTCTCCCGCTACTATATAGTAGAATAGGTACGTATACTCGTACTTTAAAGTAGTATAGGTACTAATTCCGTTTATAGCGGGCTCTATAGTATATCGCTTATTATAGCTTCCTCGTTAAGTTATATAACTCTAAGCCTATTATTACTACCGATTAAGTATATACGTTATTCCTAGTATACTAGGCGATATTTCTAACTATTTCTTCTAGTTACGCGAGGCGGGACTATCCTAGGTAAATACGCTATTAGTCGCGTTAAGGGGGGTCTACTATAAGGAGGGATATCTAACGAATCCGGCTAGGGTTTACGGTCTACTTATACGTATAGCGAGGTACTTCGAGAGTTCTTACGCGAGCTATTTAGCTATTAAAGAGGGTAGTTATTACGCCTACGGTAGTATAGATCCTCTAGCTAAACTACCTCTTACTAGGGTCGAATAGGAAGAGCCGCGCTAGTCTATCTATACTCTTAAGTAGATTATACGTAGTTAATTCTAAGCTCTTTATTAAGGGAGGGTTCTCCCTAAAATTTTAGTTTCGTTTAGGGAAGATAGTATCTTAATCAAGAGTACCGTCTTCCGTCCTAAACTTCCTCGTCCTATTAAGCTATTTATCTAAGGCTCTTATCTCTTCTAGTATTATAGCGTTTTCCTATATTAGGCGAGTATACCCCGTCTATTAAACTTAGTATTTTAACTACTACCCTCGTCCTCTTCGGACACGTTTTTCGTTAGTAACTCGTTCGATAACGAATTCTTCGTATCCGTCTATAATAATAGTAGGGGGCTATTTATTATCCGTCGTTTAGGATAGTAAAGGGTCTAAACTAACTAGCCGTAATAAATCTATATAAAAGCGTAGGTATATACTAGGGGGTATATTTAACTTAATAGCGTAGGAACTAATTATCTTTTAAACGGTATACTTAGGGTTTTTCTAGTCGAGTTTCTTAGACGGCCTCTTAGTATAGATATTCTTTAACTTAAGCTATACTTTATCTCCCGCTTTATACGATAGAACCGGATTTCTCCTTTAGTTGCCGATTATTTAGTAGTCTATTAGGAATAGGTAATTACGGCTTAAGCCTATTCTAGTACTTCTTTTACTATCCGTATAATAGCTTCTCCTTTTTGGATTAGGCTCTAGGTAGGGCTTCTATCTTCCGGTATAGTAGTAATATCCGAGAAAGGAGAAAGTTTAAAACTATAACTTAGGAAGAAGGGGCTAAGTCCTATAGAAGCTACGGGTTAACTATTAATAGCGAGTTCTACTATAGGAAGTAAAGAATTCTAGTTAGACTAGTTATAATAGACGTAGGCCCGTAAGTAGGCTTTAAGTATACTATTTATCCTTTCTATAGCGCCGTTTATTTATAAGTAGTAGGCTATAGATAGGTTTCTTTAGACGTTTATAAGCTTATAAATAGTAGCCTATAATTTACTAATAAATTATATACCTCTATTAGATATTATTAAGTATAGGAACCTATACCGCCGGACTAAGGTATTAATAATCGTCTATGTAGTAGACTTAGCGTTAAGCTTCTTAGTACCTTCGAAGATAATACTCTTCGTTAGGCGGTTAGTAATTACTAGAATATTCGTTTAGTTTTAGCTCGTTAGGAGGTTAGTAATAAAGTCTAATATAACGTCGTTCTATAGTTAGTTAGGGATAGGTAGAGGTTTTAGTAGTCCTTTTTATTATTCTCTCTAAGGTTTCGTTCTTCTATAAACGTCGTAGTTCCTTATAAATCGGCGTACGTCTTTTAATATAGAAGGCTAAAAGAATTTACGGGCTATAATCGCGTAAGTCGTCTCGTAGCTAGGATATCTAGTTATAAGAGACTTATAAGCTATCCGGAGGATATTTATCCGTAATAGCTCGGAGTCCGGTACCTAACGTCTTCTACGGAAATATAGTATTCCGTCTTTCTAGTTATATTCGGATACCGAAACTTTAAGGCTTAGTCTAGCTAGGAACTATCTAGCGCCCGCTTAAATAGTTATAAGAGCCTCCTTATATAGTTCGTCTTATATAATAGTATCTTCCTATTAGCCCGAAATTAGCTAGACGAGGACTATAATTTAGGAGCTCTCTATAGGCCTTTCTAGGATCTATATAATACGACTCTAGAGTTAGTTATTATTAGCTCCTTCCGGGAGGTCTTAGTCTTAACGAGAAAGAGCGTCTACTTATTTATTCTCTTCTCCTTTTCTATACCGTAGGCTAAAGTTAAACCTACTTAAGAATTATACCTAGCGTACGTATCTCTCCGTTAATTTACGGGGTTAAAAGAAGAATTCTAAGTTCTTATAATTAGTAATAACCTCGAATTCTCCTACTAAATAGAGCTTAGAGTCCTATTCTTATAAGTAGCGAATAATAGTAAGGAGTTCTTTATCGTAGATCTCGTAATTATACTCGGCTAGGGCGTTCTTTTTTAAGAAGTAGGTATAGGGACGTAGTATACCTTCGTCGTCGTACTATAATAGTACTCCGCTAACTATATATCCCGAGGAGTCTATTTCTACTATAGTTTTTCGTAAAGGATTAAAAAGAGTAAGGACTAGTCTAGAAATAAAAAATAACTTAAGTTATTAGAAGCTTATTTTGTATATAAGTATCTAGTTAAACTCTACGTCTTTCTTCGTAAGTTTAACTAATAGGCGAACTTATTAGGCCGCTACCGTAATAACTACTATAGTCCGAACCTAAGCCGTAGCCGAAGCTTCGCCGGTTAATATAGCGAAGGTAACTACGATACTCTATATAGGTAGGAGCTTAGGGCGCTAGCTTTTACTACCTCGTAGACGCCTACTTCCCTCCTTTTATTCTATACTCTAGATTTTAGATATTTAATATAAGTATAAGGGGAATACCTATATTACTAACTAGGTACTCCTCTATAAATAAGAAGGTTACGATAAGGAGCGAAAAGGTATTATAATAAGCGAAGGAAAAAGGGGATCCTACTACTACCCGTACGTCTACTAGGCTTTACCTATAGGGTCCTTAACCCGTAACATTACCCCCCCCCCCCCCCTCCCCCTAAGAGTTACCTTATAGCCTAGGTATAGCCGTAGGCCGTAATACCTATTCGAGGTTATAGCGTAGCCTTAGGCTATAACATAGCCTTAGGCCGTAATTCCTAGAGTCCCGACTTCGCCGACTTAACTTTACTAAGTTAACTTTACTAACGTCGGTATAAATACCTATCTATAGCTCGGTTCCTCCGTTCCTCCTTCCCGTATCCTACTCTAAATCCTTCTCCCTCTCTTGTCCGCTTAGTTATAGCGCCTCCTATCTATTACGGCGGAGAGGATCCCTAACTACTAAACGAGTAGATAGGGTAGGACAGAGTAAAGGATAAGATTAATAACGAGGTTCTAGCTATAGAACCTTGTAGGAGGCTATACGCGATAGAAGGTTATGTATACTATACGTATAGACTACCTCGGCTAGCCGATAATCTAATCTAATTACTACCTAACTTACTCGTAACGTCTATAACGTCCGTAGTATCCTTACCTAACTCGCTTATAACGTCTCTATTAGTATTACTCCGTAATACTACCCCCCCTCTAAGGCGGCGTTTAGCCGCTATTTCGTCTAGTACTAGTTCGTCTAGATACTTATCGTAGTATTTATTAACTAAGGCGCGTAAGTTATCTAGGTAGTTAATCGGCTCCTAATTAGCGCGATTATAGCCTATCTATTATACTTTATACTTAAATTACTTTTTACTCTTATTATACTATAATTTAACTATCTTTTCCATAACGTACTCCTCTTCTCTATCTATAACGATAGGAGGAGGTAGAGGTTATTATTAGCCGGGTAACAGATCCGTAGTAACTAGCCGAAGTAGTAAGGTATAGAAGACTAGATAGATTTTCATTATAGATAGTAGGTCTAGACGGTATACTTACGGTAATACCTTAGCTAGGATTTTAAACCGGCCTAGTTTCTTCTAGCCTAGCTTTTTTAAAGCACGGTCCGTCTAAATATTAGTAGTAAGTAAAAAGACTTCGTCTCCTACTTTATATCTAGGTACTAGGGCGCGGTCCCGATTAGCCTACTTAGCGTAGATTTACTAAGTATAGGTTATGTATTCGCTAAGGTATTCGTTAATTACTCCTATCTAATATATAAAGTTATCTAAAAGTTATAATTAAGCTCGACTATTAGGAGTTAAAAGTTCCGTAGTTACTACTTCTAGGGGTAAGACTATAAACCGTGGGTTAAACCTATAGTTTACCGCAAAAGGTAATAGGTTAGTACTAGCTAAATCGAGCTAATTCGCTATAAATCCTACTATAGGTAACTACTTAGCCTAATTATCCTACCGGTAATTAACGTAGTTTCGAAGGTATTATTCTATAACACCGTTAAAACGTTCTGTTTACCCGTCCGTCTTAGGGTAGTAAGCTGTAGATAACTTTAGTAAGATTCCTAGACGTTAGTAGAGGTATTTCCAGAAATCTAATACAAATTAGGTACCTCTATTACTAATAATTATATCTAGTAGTCCGTATAGCTTGAAAACATTAGAAAAGAAGAGTTTTACTAATATTATTACTAATATCGTTATACGGTAAGGTATTAAATACCTTATTTTCGAAAATTAGTTAGTAACTACTAAAACAGCGTTAAAACTACTACTTTCGGGTAGTTCTCTAACGAAATCTATAGCGATATCTTTCTATCTATACTCTAGAGCTAGTATTATTTTAATTTAGCCGTAGTATTTATCTCGAGACGCTTTTACGCGCTAGTAAACGTCGTAGTTTCGTACGTATCTAGTAATTATATAATATACGCCGACCTAGTAGTAATCTCGTAAAAGGAGTAACGTAGTTTTTTCTCTACCCGGGTAGCCTACTAGTAGATTATCGTAGTAGCGTTTAATTAAGAAGAGACGAAGCTAATTAGAATCTAGGATAAAAAGGCGTTTTCCGAAGAATAGGCGATTATTCTAAACTAAATAATCTACGAGCGAGATCTGTTTTAAGCGCTAGGCTCCTAATTAGATAAGGTAAATATATTCCTTTACTTTTTCGTCTAAATTATAGGCTTAGTCGAAGAGTTTTTATAGTTCTTAATCGTCTAGAAGTAGTTCCTAGCCGTTAGGGGGTAGCGTTATAGGAGTAAGTAGCGTTATAGGAGTAAGCTAAGCGGTCGTAAGTTTAAAATAATAAGGTTTTAGTAATACCTAGTTTTAATAAGCGACGCGTTCGTCGATTTCACCCTCCCCCTCCTAAGGTAGATCTCCTAATCTTCTAGTAAGACTATCTAGTTTTCCTCCTAAGCGTCCTAGGCGGTACGTGATTTTGAAATTAAATCGTAAAAGGAAGATACTCTAGCGCATTTAACGTCTTATAAGCTACTTAGTAGTAGTAAAATACTCTAAGTTCTTATAGTCTATAATAACTTTAATTAGTAAGGTAGCTCCTTTAAGCTCGGCTCGCTATTCTTCGAAACATCGGATAATAGCTAAAAGCTCCTTATCGTAAATCTCGTAGTTATATTCTTCTTTTAAGTATTTCTTAGAGAAGAATACTATAGGTCGTAGAATATTTACCTTATCGCGTTAAGAGAGTACTCCTGCGCTTATATAATTAGACGCGTCCGTCTTAAGCTTAATTTCTTTATCTAGATTAAAATATATAAGTATTATTTCTTCGTTAAATTAATTACGTAAGGTGTCAAATACTTACTAGTAATCTTAGGACTAATACTAGGGTATATCCTTTCGAGTAAGACGGGTTAATAGAGTAGTAATCTCGCTAAAATCTTAGATAAAGCGCCGGTAGAAGTTTGTAAATCCGAGGAAGCTTTATATATCCTTAACGTTTATAGGAGGTTTCTATTCCTTAATAGCTAAGACTTTTATAGGGTCTATATAGATACCTCTTGTTAATATTACTAGACCTAGGTATTTCACCTCGGTAGTATAAAATTCGCTCTTATTAATATCCACTTATAAGCCTACTTCGCGTAGTTTCTATAAAACTATAGTAATATACTCTTTATACTATTCTATATTATCTAAGTAAATAAGGATATCGTCGACGTAGGCGGTATAGAAGACATTAAGGTATAGGCGTAAAACGTCGTTAATATAGTATTAGAATAACCTAGGTATATTATATAAGCTAAAGTTTATTACTAGGGACTTAAATAAGC
>ML978734.1:128031-154270 GCA_010015785.1 Saccharata proteae CBS 121410
GTTTCGCGGATTAGAGGTAGGGGGTAGCGGTTCTTAATAGTAATAGCATTTAAGCCACAGTAATCTACGTAGAAGCGTAAACTACTACCTAGTTTTTTAACGAAAAGGACAGGTACTACGGCTAGGGAACTACTAGCTCGGATAAACCCCTTTAATAGGTTTTCCTCTAGGTACTTTTTCAAAACTTATAGCTCGTCTTAGCTTATACCGTAGAGCGGTCTAAACGGAGGTTATTTACCTAATTCTAAAGGAATAGAATAGTCGTAAGCTTAGTACGGGGGTAGTTTATTAGATTCTTAACGAGAAAAGATATCTAGGAACTCGTAATATTTAGTAGGGAGCTTAGTAGTAGGATCCGTTTTCGGCTTAATAGATAATACTTTCTCGATATCGCGTAGAGATACTATAAATACTTAAGTATCTTATTATTTTTTAAGAAGGCGCGAAAACGGCGCGAGGGATATTACTAATAAGGTCGGAGGTAGTTTAGATAGAACGTTCTAATTAATCGAGGACGCTTCGGACGGGGTACGCGAGTCGACGGCTAGAACTAAAGTAATAGGAGTACTATTAGTATAGTTTCTAGCGTAGTACTCGGCGAATCGTAACGAGTTATTCTACTAGTTAAACTATACCTAATAACGCCTTATCTATAGGAGGCTAAGGATAACGGAATATCTACCTAGCGAGGTAATATAGAAGGTAATATTCTTCTCGAAATAGTTACTAATAGATAGGGATATAAAAACACGGTAGGTAATAGTACCTAAGGATATTAAGCGTCTATCGATAACTCGAATCTCCTAGGAGTACCTTAAAGGGATTATAGAAAGGTTATATTTATACGTAAAGGTAATATTAATAAAGCTAAAACTAGTAGTACTACTATTAATAAGCGACTCTATATTAATAAGGCTACCTAGGGTATAAGGTAGAATAAAGTACTAATTATATAAAGTAGTATTAAAGGTAGAAACAGAGACTAATATCGTCGAAGGGGACTCCTAGCCGCGACGCTAGGTAGGAGTACTTAGTTTCCCTAGTTATAAGAAGCGGTAGGAGCTATAGGCATAGGCGTAGGCGTAGGCGTAGGGCTAACCGTAATCGTAGAAGTCGCGATATACGTACTACGGTTAGGGCAGCCGTTAGAGATATAGCCTAGGCCGCCGTAGTATAGGTAGAGGCGGTTATCGAGCCTGTATTTACGTTTAGTAGGCGTTAGAGGTCTACGTTATCCCGCGGATAGATCTATAGCGTTAGGGTTAGCTAGAGCTATAGTAGGAGACGGAGGTAGCGGTACGGCGGCGGCTATAGCTATAGGAGCGGCTCTAGGAGTAGAGATACGAGGTTTATAGTTACTATAGCGCGTAATCTCCTTAAGGGTACGCTACTTAGCGTCGAGCTTTACGAGTAGGTTAATAAAGTCGTCTAGCTTATCCGGAATATCGTAGTTAACGAGTAAGGTCTAAAGCTCGTAAGAGATATTACCCTAGAGGATAGCTATAAGCGCGTCGTCGCTAAAGCTAGTTTCTCCTTATAAGCGGCGGAAATTAGTAATAAAATTACTAAATTCTCGGTTCTTTATCTTTAACCTATAGATCTTACGGACGGTATTAGCTTTACGCTAAGGATCCTTAAAAGCCTAGTCTAGGAGCGACTATAGTTCGTCTATAGTCTTAAAGGTAGGAACACTGTTCTCGATCCTTAGAGAGATCTATTTAAAGCTAACTAGTCCGAGCTTATTAATTACGTATCCTAGCTTAGTATACTTAGTAGCGTAGTACTTATACTCGATTAAGAACTTTATCTAAACACGATTCTTAAACCCTATATAACCCTCCTTTAAGCTATTAAAAGGTTTAATCTTAATCTTTTCGCGGCCTTTATCTAGATCGTTATCAGCAGCAGTAGTAGCGGTAGTAGTATTAGTATTACTACCCCTATTAATAGTATCCTATAGGATACGGGTAGCCGTCTCTAGATCCCTAATACGGAGAGAGCCTTCTATAATCTCCGTATTCTTCTACTCGAGGAGGTAGGAGTTGTCGTTAGCTTTATCGTAAAGCGAGCTATAGTAACCTCCGGAAACTATAAGTTAAGGTAGTTCGTGCGTACCTACCTAACTTTTACTACCCTACCGCGTAACTATTACCTTAAGTACTATAGGCCTGAAAATAAAGCTATAGGCTTAGAATTAACGTAGGTTTAATATAAATATATACTTAAACTATTTAAAATCGCGTATACTATCTATTTACCTTAATTACTATATCTATATACTTTTTTATACTATCTAGAACACTATTAAATATACCCTAAGAGACTTTGTCCTAGCTCTCGCGTAATACCTCCTATAGCTTCTCCGTAATATTAACTTTACTACTAGCTATAGTAGTAAGCTCTAGGTATAGCTTTAGCACTCTATTTTTAAGGTAGAACTAGATATATTCGATCGGGTTAAGATCCGGGGAATAGGCTAGCTATTAAATAGGTACTACTCCATAAGTAGCTATCTAATCGCGTACTATATAGGCTTTATAGATAGGTGCGTTATCCTGCATGAAAAGTATACTAGGCTAATAGGCTGTCTCGAGGTTAGTCTCTAGTACTTTAATGTAGGAGGCTACGGAGTAGCTATTCTTCTTCGTATTTAGATCCCTCTCTATTACGTGTAGTAGATACCTCCCTAGGGCTCTAGAGAATACCCCCTATACTATTACGTATATATCCTTACCTGTTTTGTATAGTATAATTATCTCTTTCTTCTACTTCTACGTAGGGGTCCTAAAATACTATTCTCTCTTACGGCCCTTACCGCGCTCTACTAAGTATTTATTACTCTATACTACCTAGCGCTATTAATCCTTTATCTAGTTAACATAAGCTAAAGTAAACTATAAGCGAGTATCTATATACTTTTATGTAAGCGTAGGACGTCCTACGTAGCGCTATTTCTTAATATTATACTTCTTAAGTATCTTTCTATAGGTAGTATTACTGAAATAATATCCGGTCGTAATTTTAGTCTCCTTATAGGTAGCCTTCGGATTAGTAATTATCTTGCGTATTATCTTACGCTTATCCCTCGCGGTAGCCGCGCTAGGGCGGCCGCTACGAGGTTTACTAACGTTATTAGTACGGGTAGCGTGTCGAACGACGGTAGTTTATACGGTTAACGCGGGGATTTTTAGACGCCTCGCTATATCCGCGTATATACGGCTAGAATCGCGTATACCTATAATAGTTCCGCGTAGCGATGGAGAGAGCTTATTCCTAGTAATAGGCTAGCTAAAGATAGGCCTTAGGGGAATGCGTAGTTACTTCATAGTATAGTAGTAAAGTAGGAGGGTTAGGATAGTTAACGCGTTTAATTCGCGTTTTCGGCTTAACTACGGTAAACTTTACACGTAGTACTATAATCTAAGTAAATATCTAAGCTAGGTTATTCGCGATAGCTATTCTAAGCTCTATAACGTTATTAAACGGCTAAGGCGGTTCTATAATCGTAGGATAGTAAGGGCGTACGTAGTTCTATTCGTTACCCTCTATCGGCTACTCGTTACCCTCTATTATTTAGCCGGTTTAGTAGCGAGTAGTAGTAGATCGTAAGTAAGGGTTTTAGTAGACGGTCGTACTAGATCGGGAGGGATCGTCTACGAGCTAACTCTAGCTCTTATACGACGATCGGATTCGAGGATTTAAGTAGCTAGAACCTACTATTACGGCGGAGAGGATCCCTAACTACTAAACGAGTAGATAGGGTAGGATAGAGTAAAGGATAAGATTAATAACGAGGTTCTAGCTATAGAACCTTATAGGAGGCTACGCGCGATAGAAGGTTATATATACTATGCGTATAGACTACCTCGGCTAGCCGATAATCTAATCTAATTACTACCTAACTCGCTCGTAACGTCTATAACGTCCGTAGTATCCTTACCTAACTCGCTTATAACGTCTCTATTAGTATTACTCCGTAATACTATCCTACCCGGTACCGTAGTTCCTACTCGTACTAACGATATTATTACTATACGTCCTTAGGAAGATCTTCCGGATATCGCTACTCCTCCTCGGTTTAACGTTCGTAGTCGTCGGGTAATTAGTCTCCCGCGCCCTATAGGAGTAGTAACTTAGCGCTTCTAGGCCGTTAGTAACTAGATAGTTATATAGGCTATTAATAGCTAGCGCCCTAATATATACTATATAGGCTACCGTTAGTACTACTTAACGCCGTTCGGTAACGACTACCTCTTCTCCCGCTACTATATAGTAGAACAGGTACGTATACTCGTACTTCGTAGTAGTATAAGTACTAACTCTATTTATAGCGGGCTCTATAGTATATCGCTTGTTATAGCTTCCTCGTTAAGTTATATAACTCTAAGCCTATTATTACCGCCGATTAGGTATATACGTTACTCTTAGTACATTAGGCGGTATTTCTAACCGTTTCTTCTAGTTACGCGAGGCGGGACCGTCCTAGGTAAATGCGCTATTAGTTACGTCGAGGGGTATCTACTATAAGGAGGGATATCTAACGAATCCGGCTAGGGTTTACGGTCCGCTCGTGCGTATAGCGAGGTACTTTAAGGGTTCTTATACGAGCTATTTAGCCGTTAAAGAGGGTAGTTATTACGCCTACGGTAGTATAGATCCTCTAGCTAAACTACCTCTTACTAGGGTCGAATAGGAAGAGCCGCGCTCGTCTATCTATACTCTTAAGTAGATTATACGTAGTTAATTCTAAGCTTTACGTCGAGGGAGGGTTCTCCCTAAAATTTTAGTTTCGTTTAGGGAAGATAGTATCTCGATCGAGAGTACTATCTTCCTTCCTAAACTTCCTCGTCCTATTAAGCTATTTATCTAAGGCTCTTATCTCTTCTAGTATTATAGTATTTTCCTACGTTAGGCGAGTATACCCCGTCTATTAAACTTAGTATTTTAACTACTACCCTTAACCTCTTCGGACACGTTTTTCGTTAGTAACTCGTTCGATAACGAATTCCTCGTGTCTATCTACGACGATAGCTAGGGGCTATTTATCGTCCGTTATTTAGGATAGTAGAGGGTCTAAACTAGCTAGCCGTAATAAATCTACGTAAAAGCGTAGGTATATACCGGGGGGTATATTTAACTTAAAAGCGTAGGAACTAATTATCTTTTAAACAGTATACTTAGCGTTTTTCTAGTTAAGTTTCTTGGACGGCCTTTTAGTATAGATATTCTTTAGCTTAAGCTATACTTTATCTCCCGCTCTATACGATAGTACCGGATTTCTCTTTTAGTTCGCCGATTATTTAGTAGTCTATTAGGAATAGGCGATTACGGCTTAAGCCTATTCTAGTACTTCTTTTACTATCCGTATAATAGCTTCGAAGTACCTATAGGGGTCTAATCGGATATTAGATAGAAGCGAGTTAAGTAAATTTATTACGTAATAAGTTCTCCGTACTATATAACTTTATATATAGCCCTATATAGCTTTTTCCTCCTTACGGAGTAATTAGATAGTTATATAGTCCTCTTACTATATCTTATATAGTAGCTACGAGGGACTATATTAATTATATCGAGTAGATCCTTATCTACGAAACTACGCTACTAATAGACGAACGAAATCTCTCCGCGAATAGAAGAAAGGACTCCTTAAGCCCCTACCCGTACCGGACTAGCCCTAGTAAGAAGTTACTACGGACTTCGTTATAGACCTCCTAGTTAGCGAAGGTTATACGAATATTATAGTTATTACCGACTAGCTTACGAAAGGAGTAATCCTCGAAGGGCTCGAAAACCTCTCCGCCGAATATATTACGAAAACCTTCGTATATAGCTTCGTATAAAGGTACGGCTTCCTAAGAGTAATTACTTCCGATAGAGGTTCGTAATTTATAGGTAAACTCTAGTCTTACGTATATAGGTTAGCGAAAGTCGTACGGCGGCTATTAATAGCCTACTACCCCTAAATAGACGGGTTAACGGAACGGATAAATAGTACTATAGAGACTTACCTTCGTACGTACGTTTACTTCGACTAGGACGATTAGATATCCCTATTACTAATAGCCGAACTCGTAATAAACGGCCGTATAAACGTCTCTATAGGTATTAGCCCTTTCTTTCTTAGCTATAGGTTCGAACTCTTACCTTTTAAGCCTAAAGAGTTAATAGACTACCCGCCTACTAAACCTTATACGCTACTCTAGTAAGGTAAGAATATCGTACGAACGATCCGAGATAGCCTTAACTAGGTAAAAGCCTCTATAGCCTTTATATAATAGGAGGCCGAACGCTACGTAAACTAGAAAAGGGACCCTACCCCTATATACCGCGCCGGAGACCGGGTTTAGCTCTCCCTACGGAACGTTTATATAACCCGACTATATCGGAAGCTAGACTAGAAATACGTAAAGTATACGGTATTAGAAACTATCGGTACGTATACTATATAACTAAATACCCTAACGGGTATCTATAACGTCTTCTACGTTAATTTAATCTACCTAGCTAGAGATAACCTACTACTATCGTAATATACGGATAATATATAACCGCTACTAATTTAAATTAACGGCGAGGATAAATACCGGGTCGACGAGATTACTAACGAACGCCGTATAAGACGAGGGAAGGTAAGTTACCTCGTACGATAGGCCGGCTACGCCGAGTAGACGTAGGAGTCTACTACTACGCTCGACGAAACCGCCGCGATAGACGCTTAGCTTACTAGGACTACCTCCTTTCGTAAGGCTAACGGTTCGTACGACCGTACCGCGATATTACGGAGTAACTAGCTTTATACGGGAGGAGGAGGAGGAGATATTATAGTAGGAGTAAGAGAGTAATAAAAGATTTTATTTATTTCTATTACGAAAAGCGCCTAGTACGTAAGAAAAGACTACTATAGAGCCTAACGAACCGTTATACGGACCTCCTTAGTCTACTATATCTACTAAGGTACGGGGGACTACCGCTAATAGACTAGTAGGCGTAGTAGGCTCCTCCTTATAGTTAACGTAGGGGTACTTCGATTAATATAACTTCTACTTATAGGAAGTATAAGCGCCGTACGCGAAGCCGGCTAGACGAATAACCGGACCGAAGTAACTAGCGGGAGTATACTCGTACGTAGTATAGTAGTAGATCCTACGTAATATAATTAGGACCGCGTTAACGTAGGACTACCTAGTAGTTAGGATCTAGAAGGGTTAGCGGTCGTACGGTAAGTAAAAAAAAAGCTAAAGAGGGACCTACCTAAGCGAGCTTAATCTCGGGGGTACTAGTAGTATCGAGCTTAATAAGGAAGGTATAATATAGGTACTACTAGACGCGCTTCTAAAAGAAGAATTAGCTTAAGTCGTACGCTAGAAGATCTTATCCTTACCTACTTACTAGTATAGTATACGTGAAAGAATACTAGGTTACTAGCTTCGGTTAAGGCGAACTAGCTATACGTAGCGCTACCCTTATTAACTACCTTAGGTCTATAACGAGCGAGAAGGGAGTTAGCGCTCCTCGTATAGTCTAAGGCTTAGTTATTCGGGATTACTATAAGAGTAGTATTAGTAGCCTCGCTAGGAACGAAGGAGGTAGCTATAGTAGAGGCTACTAAGTCGTTAGTATCGTACGTTCTACCTAAGGCCGGACCTTCTTACCTAGGAGGGGAGCGAGGTTTATTAGAGTAAGATATAAAAGAGACGGAGGAAGTTAGGTAGGAGGAACCTTTTATACCTAGACCGTAGGTAAAGGAACCTTCTAGAACCCGTACTAGTACGTACTACTACCTAGAGCTAGGTGAAGTATAAGGACGTACTTATACGGCGATAGACGGAAATTATTTTTTTAGTATATACTACTTAGTATTATTATTAACGTAACTACGTACGACGGAGGAGGAGGGGAGTATTATTATAGGTCTAGCTACTAGACCCTAGATTCTAGACTCGGCTTAGCCTCTCGGCTAAGCTACGTAACCTATAGTATACTTATATATAGTTCTATCGTACGAAGGTTCCCCTTCTCCTTTATCGAAACTTTCTTATATTATAGTTAATCTATTTAATCGTTAGATCGCGGCTCTACCCGTAATATATAGAAATAACGATACTAGCTTATTTTAATCCTTCGAAAGAAGTAGAACTTAAAATAGATACTTCCGACTACGTTAGCGCTAGGGTACTCTCTTAACGCGGTAACGAGAATATCCTATACCCGGTAGTATTCTTCTCGAGAAAACACTTAAAGGAGGAATATAACTATAAAATCTATAATAAAGAGCTCCTTATAATTATCCGATATTTTAAAGAATAGTATACTAAGCTCGAAGGAGCTACTTTCGCGATAAAGGTTATTACTAATTATAAGAACCTCGAGTACTTTACTATAACTAAGTAGCTTACTAGGCGCTAAGTAAGGTAGAGTATATTTCTATTATAGTTTAATTTTAAGATTACGTACCGCCTAGGCCGCCTAGGTACTAAACCGGATAGCCTTACTAGGCGATTAGGAGATCTACTTATATAAGGGGGGGGTAAAGTCGATAAACGTATCGCCTACTAGAATTAAGTACTACTAAAACCCTACTACTTCGATATTTCGGCTACGTTAACATAGGACGTAATACTAGACGATATAATACTCGATAACGATTAAATACCTAGCGATTAGGAATTCTAGCGCCTTCTAGGTAAAGCCTACGAATTAGACGAAAAAGTAAAAGAATATATCCGTCTCGTTAAATTAGGAACCTAGCGCTCGAAAGAAATATCGCTCGTAGACTACTTAGTCCGAAATAATTACCTATTCTTCGGAAAACGCCTTTTCGTACTAAATTATAATCCCCTCCGCCTATTCTTAATTAGATAATACTACGATAACTTACTCGCGGAGTACCTAGGTAGAGAAAAGATAACGCTACTACTCCTACGCGATTACTACTAGGTAGGCGTATATTAGACGATCGCTAAATACGTACGAAACTATAATACCTACTAGCGTGTAAAAGTATCTAGGGATAAGTACTACGGCTAAATTAAGATAACACCTACGCTAGAATATAGATAGAAGGATATAGCTATAGATTTCGTAGGAGAACTCCTAGAGAGTAGTAGATTTAATACTATCCTAGTAGTAACTAACTAACTATTAAAAATAAGATACCTAATACCCTACTAGACTACTACCTCCGCTATAGCCCTAGCTAAACTCTTCGTAGCTAACGTCTTTAAGCTATATAGGCTACTAGATACGATTATTAGTAATAGAGGTACTTAGTTCGTCGTAGACTTCTAGAAATCCCTCTACTAGCGCCTTAGGATAGCCCCTAAGCTATCTACTACTTACTACCCTAAAATAGACGGTTAGATAGAGCGTTTTAACGGCGTTATAGAGTAGTACCTACGGAACTACGTAAATTACTACTAGGACGATTAGGTAGAGTAGCTACCTATAGCGGAGTTTTTAGCTAATCTATACGATTCTACGACTACTAATATATTACCTTTCGCCGCTAACTACGGATTTAACCCGCGGTTTACCGTCTTACTCCTAGAAATATACCCTAAGTAGGATTCTACGCTAAATAGTCGAGCTTAGCTATAGCTTTTAAACGACTTCGTATACTAGATAGAAGAAATTAATAGTTACCTTAGCGAGTATATAACGTACGTATAATAGGTATATACTAAATAATTAAATTAGACCCGCGCGCTAGCGCCTTAGTATAGAGTAGGGGACGAGGTCTTTCTCCTTACTACTAATATTTAGACGGATCGAGCCTCTAAGAAGCTAGACTAGAAAAAGCTAGGCCGGTTTAAAATCCTAGCTAAAGTATCGCTATAAACTTACCGTCTAGACCTCCTATCTACTATAAAGATCTATCCCGTCTTCTATACTTCCTTACTCCGCCTAGTAGGTATAGACCCGCTACTTAGCTAATAGTAGGATCCCCCGCTACTAGTAATTATAGACGACGAGGAAGAGTATAACGTTAAAAACGTAGTCGGGATATAATTTAATAAGAGTAAGAAACGTTTCGAATACTAAGTCTAGTAGGTAGGATATACTCGAGTAACCTAGGAGCCGCTAGATAACCTTACTAATTCTCGCGCCCTAGTTAATAAGTTTTACGATACCTACCTAGACGAACTAGTACCGGACGAGGTCGCCGCTAAGCGTCGCCTTAAGGAGGAGGGTAGTATTATAGTATAATACTAGGTTAGGAGGTTTAGTAAGTAAATAAATAGACAATATCTATATAAGTCGTTAATAATCGGATTAGATTACTCTAAGTAAGAAGGCCTATACGCGTATAAGTAATACTTATCGTCCGCTAGCGCCTCTTATAGTTCTATACCTAGACCTCTTTATTAAATCTAGTCTTTTACTCCGTATTATTTGTTTTATACTTTAGGGCCTCGTAATAATATTACCTCGGCTAGTATAATACGTTTCCCCCCCTCTACTCTACCCGGCCCTATTCTACCTACCCGTCGCGAAATCTTTACGTGTCTACCTCCCTCCTACTACCCGCCCGGCCCCCATCCACTACCCGGCTTGTTGAAGGTCATGTGGTGAGGCAGTCACGTGCTTTGACTAGGCCTACAGTATCGCAGCACCTCTTGCTCCACGCTTAATCCACGACAATCTTCACCTTCTGTCACTTCACTTACACTTGTACTCGTAGGTTGCAGGCTGCGTTCGCTGACTAAGCAGGGCTTCTTAGTACTACCTCCGTGATCAACTCCCCCCAACAGAAACATACACGGCATGCACAAATAAGAAAGAAGAGACTCCCGACAGCAAAACCTCGCAGCCATCCTCATCTTCACCGTCTTTCTCCATCGTTGATGTCTTCGGATCGCCTTCCATCGTTCGACGGCCGCGACTGTCGCCACCATCTCATCGTCTCCGCCCTGCCCTCGCCCGTGGCCGCGTCGTCTCTCCAGACGAGCTCCATCAGCAAGCATCCGATGAAGTACGTCTTGTCCTCGTAGCTCAGGTTCAGCCGCGGTCCCCGGCAGGAAGCCCCGTCGCCGGAGCACGAGTTCAGCAGCGCCAGAAGCTCTTTTCTCGCCCGAATCAAATCCATTGAGTGGACCATGGCCTCGCGTTCAAACTCCCTCCCAAAGTCCAGAAGCTCTCCCAGCTTAAAAAGCGTTGCCTCCGCTTCGTCGAGCCTCGCCCTTAGGACCCCAAGTCGCTGCGCCGAACTCACCACAGAGGACGTGGACCACCACCACCGCGGCTGGTGCGAGTCAATGGCCCGCAAGAGGGCCTCTTGGCGCATTTCGATTTCGGCCATCAGGATCCCCATGGCATCTTTGATGTTTTCCACGAAGCGACACGAGGCTGGCCGCATGCGCTCCGTGGCACGCTTCCAGCTAGGCGCCGCACTGGGCACGTCGGTCCACTCCAGCAAGAAGTCAAGCAGCCAGCGGATGAACGGATCCAGTCTCTTGGACACGATGGAGTCTTCGAGCTCAAAGGCATTTTCGGGGTCCCACGCTTCGTATCCCCGCGCTTCTAGCTCGAACGCGAGCTGGATAGACCCCGTAATCTCGTCGAGGTACATGTGTAGGGCCGAGACGGTGGTCGAGTAGATGCGGTCGTAAGACTGGAGCTCCGACGTTAGGTTCCAGAGATTATCGGCCGCTTTGTTCAAGCTCAACGCTATTCGCATTGCCTGAGGACCGATCCATTGGCTACGCATGGCCCAATCCTGTAACGACTCTATCCTTTTGACCTGGGCGCTTATACGCTTGGCCAGCGTGGCCATGGATTTTGCTGATGGGAGGGGATCAACTTGCTCAATCCGTGCCAGGTTATTCGACAATCTAAGCTTAGGATCCGTCGGGACCGTCATGGGTCCGTCTTTCGCGGGCTTCATCCGTAACGAGATGGGTCGGTGCTCTGGTACGTTTATCCCAACGTTGTGAATATGAATAAAAGGTTCGCCGCGGAAAAAGATTACACCAAGGACTAGGACGAAGAGGGACAATACAAGGGCCGTAAAGGCGACCATTTGTGTCCGAGTAAGTCTTTGCGGGATAAATTGGCCTCGAGCCTCAAGCGGAGGCGTCGGGGGAGGCTTGACCGCATTTTCCTGCAGAGCGGCGAATTCGCGCAGATTCTGCTCTACGGTGCGCCTGTTCCGTGGAGCAGCCATGGAAGATTCTGCCGGAGTCGACGAGTCTATGAAGGAAGGTCACGCAGAGGTGATCTTGCGGGTGGAAGAATACCGGAGGTGGAACAAACGAGAACTAGGGATAGCATGAATCGTGACTTCCGAGGGAATAGGAGGTAATGCGGAAGATTTTGCCGAGTGCGAACGAGATGGGATGAACCCGAACCATGTCTAAGATTTGAGATTACCCTAGCGTTTGGATGTCTGTCTCATGAGTGTCAAAAGCCTGGATCAATCAAAGCGAGAGATGATCGGGCCGTTATTCAACTCAAGTCATTACTAGGACGATGGAAAGACACATCGATCGCACTCCCCGCTCGCCTCCACGATGGCCAGGCATATAGCCCGACGTTGAAGCTTCACTGCGAAACACACTACAAGACTTATGCTAGTGGAGGCGAAACGGCTGTCTAGCTCTCACCACTGGAATTAATGTCGTGTCCTGGGTGATTGCATCCATCAAAGCTACATTCCTCGAGCCGTGTGGTAGATTGCAGAAGCGGATCTATACTCGGACAGAAGACGTAGCAAGCACGCTAGAAATATCAAGACCGGGACTGCGGACGGGGTTGATCCTGCTCAGCGCTTGTAGCAGCGATATCGTCGAGATTTTTGGCATATTACAAGAGTACGCGACTCTTTTTCTCGTTGCAGAACTCCCTTAGCAGTACAGTGGTTTTACTGCGAACAACTAGTCGAAGGTCAAAATCCCAATGCCGCAAGTCTCTTCTTCTTTGATATCTCTGTATTAAAATATCCACCGGCCAACTCTTCCTCTTAATGCCTTTCTAACCAGGAGACGCATAGATGACACGGTGTCACGATCTACTAGGGGTTGGCTAGTCATCCCCGGGTCTATGATTTGGATTTGAAGAAAATATCGATCTAAGCCACGCCCATCCTCCCTCGTGCGTAGAGGTTTCGGCCTCACCACTTTCAGTATACGGGTCTTCGGCATCGGAATCCTCGGCGTTGGAGTCCTCGGCGTCGAAATGCTCGGCGTTGTAACGCTCAGCGTTGAACGCGTTGAAATGCTCGTCGTTGAAATGCTCGTCGTTGAAATGCTCGGTAGTAGAGTCTTCTTTGCCCTCAACATTTTGGGCCTTAGAACCTCTGACATGTCCAGTCTCGCCGAAGCCCGAGTAGATGCTTGGAAAGCGCGTACGGAGCACGCGTACCCTGGATTCTCGAGTCCTAACCTCCCTGTTCAAGTCATCCTCTACCCTTTGCCAGGCGGTCGTGATTATCTGCGTCGCTATCTGATGCTGTAACGTATCCAGCCCTGTTCTCCAAGTCTTATCCACGTGCCACACGGTCAGTAGCTTCTTATACCGCTTACGCGCTATATCCACCGCCGTCGTATTAACCTGAAGGTATTCTGGGTCTACAAGCGGTTCGTCGCCGTGTTCGCCAAAAAGACGTCCGGCGAAAACACGTCCGCTCCGGAATAGGTAATTCAGGGGATCAGGTGTAAGCATAAGGTCCCGCACGTGCTTAACACCAAAAACGGCAGGGTGGTGGTCGTCGTCAAAACAGGCTGCTAGAAACGTAAAGTTGGACGGGCCAGCCGTGGCGACTGTTGGGGGACAAGGGCCGCAGACGACTGGTACGGGACACCGGCCTGGACAGTGGAGATTTTCGATAGGAGGGAGCTCTAGCGCAAGTTGGGCGTATGAAATAAAGCCGGTGCAGAGCAGGACGAGTAAGTTGAAGAGTCCTGTGATACCGAGGATAACGCCGACGCTGGGAAGGATAGCTATAGGTTGTCAACTTTTGTGAATTTTGTAGGAGGAATCAATTGGGATTGAGACCTCGAATAGTGCGCCAGCTTTCATTAAAGCCTTGACCCACAGGAGCCGTGACGGCCGCAACAGCGATGTCCATGATGTTTTCACGTCGGCGAGGAGACTATGCTGTTGGCCGAAAGTTGAAGGTAATTGCAGAATCGAGAGCTGTAGAACTGGCCGGATAGGGCGTCTTTGATCGACGCAGGTGGGCGGCGGTTTCCCCTATCCATTCGAATGTGCGACGAGTATCCGCTGACAAGGGTCTGGGCTATCCCTGAAGGTAAGACGTGGCTTGAGAATATTTGGACTAGAGGGAGAACAGCAGCTTCAGGAAGTTCGAGATGTCTGAGGCGGCGGAAAAGGGTGGAGGGGAGGGCGGGCAGATAGAACAAAGAAATCGGCCAAAGTAACGGAAGCGGCGGCGAAAAGCTTGGAACCTCGTGGGAAAGAAGAACAAAAGAAAATATTCGTGTTGATTCCGCTGCAGGCTAGTTGCGAAAGGAAACCCGCACAGCAGAAGTCGCATCGGCGAAGAAGGATTCTTGGTAGGTATAAAGCCGTAGTGGAAGACCGAATATCAGCACAACGAACGAACTCCATCGACCTCGTAAACCACACTACTTTAAGCGACGCGACCGAGACCTAGCGACGGGTTACGATGGACGGCGGTCTCGGGCAGCCGGTAAAAAACCGCAGCAAGACTCCTATATCAGCATTCAGGTCAGCTATGCAGATACTCGACGAGACTAAGGCGAGCCTGGAGGGAGCGCGAGAGCGTATCTCGGAGCTCGAGAGGGATCTAGCGAGCGAGCAGCAGAAGACGCAGTCGGTTAACGCAGCGCTTACAGAGTGCATAGGGGATCTAAGGAGGTTCAAGGAGAACTGCAGGTGTGATCGCGCATAAGATTTGGGTACGGGACCACCAACGTCAGGACTTACCACCGAAGACAGGACTTCCACCATTACAGAACACGGGACCGTTCACCAACTGAGCCGCATCGCTTTCGTTTGATTCCTACTTTGGTTGCGCATCGTCCCTTTTCCTCCACCTTGACCACACGCAGCTTGAAGCGAGCGTGCAAACCTCGACGCTGCATGGCCGAATTACCGGTGCTATCACGAGGGTTTACAAGCCTCCACAAAGCGGGCGGACGTATGGCACAAGGGAATTCCCTCGTATAGGCCCAGAGCTTGTTAGTTTGGAGTTTGGCCATGTATTTTTTCGAGTCTGGCTTCTACCGTCGGTCAAGCGTCGTATTAGAAGCTACAAAACATGTCGCGCCTAATAAGCAATTCTATCTTGTCAGCAACATCCGCCACGGCCGCTTAACAATGACGAATGAGCAGCTCATTACTGACATGAATACGACGTTTGCAGCTGCGGCTCGAATCTCCAAAATCGCCGGGGTGGAAGCATAACCCCGACGCGTCTCGGACAGAATTTTTGGTAAGGGGTGGCCCAATTAGAGCGGTCGTCTGATTGATCCTTGATATTCCAAGCGATAGTAGTAACGTAGAGGATAAAGATATGCTGGCATCGCCGAGAGGTTATCCAAGGCTGAAAAGTAATTCGATTTCTTCCAGAGTGCAAAAGTACCCGCATATATCAGTCCAGGTACTACCCTTACTATTGGGCGTTGCGTCTGCCGCCTATGTTTGCGCGACCGGTTTGCAGAAGAGATCAAGGTACTGTGATGTCAGCCGTTGACAAGGCCGAAGATTACTCAACTTACAGTGCCCATGTACTAGCTGTCGACTTTAGGGCTGCCGCTTAGGATGACAAGCCAGGCTTGCCCTTATTTTCTGGTACTACTGCGGCTATCGATGAGCTGAGTTTCATCGTTTGTTGGTCCACGCGGGCTACTTCGGCTGTTAAGAGCGTCCAATGGCCCGTAGGAAGGGGCTGCGCAGCTCCGTTTTGGGGAAACGCGTAGTATCTCTGAGACGAGTATGGATCGCTCGACCAGGCCTGCCAGAACTGTAGTCAGTGATATCTACTCTAAACAAAGCAGTTCGTGTTCGAGTGCTGGTCCACTAAATTCAATACATCAGAGTACTTCACTGACCTTGGGCAAAAATCATGATGGCAAGATATGAGAGAGTGAGACAGCGGTATAGAAGTGACGCAGGCATTCTTCTTGTTGCGTGCTGCGTGCTGCAATCACATGCACCTAGTCGTCAGCCATATTTCTGGCTTGCACCCTTGGCAAATGGCCGGCTCGTTCATGTAGGAGCGGCATATGTGTAGGTTAGTGGGCGCTTTCGATTCCGTAAGGTATCCAACTATCCACACGGCGTTGTCAGACCTTAAGAGGTCAAAACTTCACTCAAAACTGAGATAGGAGCCAGTGCTGGGAGAGTGAAGCAAGTACTGTATCAGGTGCTTACCGTGCCCTCCGCTTGCCCAGGCAACCCCCCAGATCATCCTAACTGTGTTTTCTAAGTACTTGCCTAAGCGTAAGAGCTGAAGTACTATGTAGAGCCACGATAATTGCACCTAGCAGAGGAAGGGGTTGCTAAGGCCAAGTAGGTGGTAGCGGGCATGGCAGCGAAGAAAGTAGAGGGACGTGGTCGGCGACAGGCAGGTACAGTAGTGGGGTATCGAGCAATTTTGTGCTCGAATCCTCGGGTTTCGAGCAAAGCCACAGCTCGAATCCTCTTCCCGAGTATTTCCCGTCGGCAGGCCACGTCCTGCCACATGCGAGACCGTTAACCCCATACGTGTGCACGCGACTAAGTATCAAGCAGTGGTTACCATCGTGGCAACATTGTTGAATCTGATGTATCGCTTCTCACTCTTCCCTCCATTGCTCGCAATTGATTTGCCCCGTCTACAGCATTTTGCCGCGCCGTCGCGCTCCCCAGAGCGGCGAGCCACAGTAAACACCCGGGCCAGCAACGTAGGAGTCGGAGCTGGCATCAGTCGCAACTACCGCACCGAACCAGCTCAGTCATTTCGAAAAGCTTGCGGACGAAATCAGCATTCAACTGATTCCCCATGTATTTCGATCAGTATTTGGAGGTGCAGGCAATTCCGTGGGCACGTGAGTTTGCTTAGTCAGGCCGCACGCGTCATGATATGTTCCCCTCGCGGCCTCTTGCTCTACAGACAATCCACAAGAGTCCTCATCCTCGGAGATTATGAACGCGCTGCTTCGCGCCCCTCTCTACTAGTATACTATGCAGCCTTTGATCCGCTCGAGGCTCTTCTGTCCCCCTAGGTACAACAACGCTGGGTAACCTGCGTACCCGACACGCCGGAGGACGTCTCTCGAGCCTCGTCATCGCCCTTCGCAGGATATGACACTCTGCAGGACCCTTCGCAGGGGATTCCCCCTCCGAGGCCATGGAATGTCCAATTATCGCGCTTTGCCCGCATAGCCATTCCTCAATTGCCGAAACTAGAGGCTAACTCAGCATAGATAATCCCCACGAAGACTGCGACAGAATCGAAGGAGCACGAGAAATCGACGGAGCCAGTGGAGTTTGCTGACGCAGCTCTATTCACAAAGTTACGGCGCGAATACTACAGATTGAGTGGCGCATGGCGCTTATCTAGCGCGCGGGTTCCGGACGAAGGAGATGGCGGGCATTTTCACGTTGAACACTCTCCCGGAGTCAACGCTGTCTTCCCCGGCATGATCGCGAGCAGAACGGAAGCCATCGGATGCAGCTAGAGCAAGGCTATTTTGCTCGTTGTTGCCGCAGGCGCCTTTCACTGCACGTAAAGCGGGTAGAGGCAAGAACGCATCCGCGGAGGATCTCGCTGCCG
This sequence comes from Saccharata proteae CBS 121410, assembly GCA_010015785.1. NCBI lineage: Eukaryota > Fungi > Ascomycota > Dothideomycetes > Botryosphaeriales > Saccharataceae > Saccharata > Saccharata proteae. The sequence continues at coordinate 145,775 of ML978734.1, forward strand.
TACTCTAGAAAGGGCGCGAGTATATCTCGGAGGTTTAACGTCAAGCGATTCAGACTTTAAGCACGCCGCCGGTTTAATCTATTTACGACCTAGTTAATAAGGTGACGATTTTACTGTCCGCGGGAGTTTCAAGGGGGGCCGAAGGGCTCTATTGCATCCTGCGCAGGATACGACCCTCCGCAGAATCCGACTCTTCCTAGACAACACTAAGCCCTATGCACGTTACTGCTAGCCACCTTCTCGCTCATGACGATGCGCTCTCTACACACCTGTTCGGCCTACAGGATAACCTTTGTACGGTCGCTTTTGGAGCTTCGCTATTGAGGCGTCGCTTCTTTGAAGGGCTGTCTCTCTGATTCTGACTCCAGGTATAGGGCAATCGGGGAGGAACCTCTGTCGGCGTGCTTGCGACACTCGCGCTGTCTCTTTTCTTCGCCGTGTGGGCGTCGCACTTTCACCAGGCTTCGCAACAGCGTTGCTTTTGGCACCCTTTTCGATTTTTCTTCGTACCAAGCGAACCGCAGAGGATCCTTCACCGAGCGAACAACGGATGCAGCGATCAATGAGATCTTAACCCGAGCACGTTGGCATTCTCTTATGATTGGATCAACTAATTATCCTAATACACAACATCTTTTCCAACCCTTACCTACCCACGCAACAGTAACCTTTGCCGCACCCACACAGCGCTACCGAATTCCCACAGCAGTTCGCGCAATGGTAGGCTCCTTCGGTAGGGGCCAGGAGTGATCCGCCAGTGAGCAAAGCCACAGGGCAAGGAGATAGTACAAAACTGTTCTTTCGGACTGCAGTCCCGATGATCAGTGATAGTTGTATCATGATACATATGAAGGGTGATCTAGCATGGGGGTGAGCAGGCAGTAAGGCAGAGAACCGGGGTGGCAAATGGAGGGTAGAGATAGGTTTGATGCAACAATAAGGACTTTTCACGATACAGCTTAGTAGTTGGAACTTAGTAAGGCTACCTCCCATCTTCCAAAAATTGAAGTAGTTCAGTACAGCAGATCGCTAATATTTTGGTCTCTACCGGCCTTAGACTGTGACAAAGCATTCTCATGATCGGATTTAACTTGCGCTACGCATCACCTCTCGTCCGAAGTCCCTCGTCAAGGCTTGCCATGTAATCCACAAATTTCCATTTTCTGCTACAAAACAACGCCCCCCCTCCAGTAGGTTTTAGGGTATCAATAAACCTACGGCGAATGGGATTCCCTGTCTAAGCGTTGTCGCATCTCACACATTCGTCTTTCCATTTCAGCCATTCGCCTTTCCATCTCGCGCGTCTTCCTTTCCGGCTCGACTTGGTTCTCCAAATAATCTTGTCTAGCGTGTATTTCCCTTTGCCTAGCTTCCGCCGTTTCTTGTCTGTCATTCGTTTCTTCTTCCCATCGTTGTCGGTCTACCCTTAATAATTGGATGCATTTTTCCTGTTGTTCGAAAAGACCGTCGTAATGCCTTTGAGACTCGATCACAAGTTTTTCTATTCCTTGCATAGCTACATTGAGAACTTTTAGTTCCATGGCCTTTTTCCTTGCGGCCTTGAGCTCGGCGTTTTTCTCATCAAGTAGTTCGTGGTAGACTGGTCCCCAAAAGTCTTTGCATTCACATGTCGCCTTGCGGAACTGCGATCCCAAAGTCGAGTACTCTGCTTTTAAATTCGTAATCTCGCTTTCTCGAGCCTGTTTTTCAGCTTCGCAACTGTCAAGTCGTTCGCTTAAACGTTGTGTCTCGCTAATGTGCCTAAGCAATTCAGCTTCTATCTTTCCAATGAGCTGACGTGTGACTTCGGTGGGTCGTGATTGGGAATGCGAATGCGAATTCATCTCCAAGGCTTGAATATAGTTAAAGCAAGATGCGAAACTTCCGAAGATATCGGGGCTTGTAATTATTAGCTTGTAACATCGAAACACAGATGTTGGTCAGGGAGGCAGCGCTGGAAGTGGTTCCGCCATTGAAATCAATTGCTCGGGCCTAGAGACGCCTTTACCTGTCTCAAAGCTCAGTCTCGATGATCCTCAAGGGCATTGTTTAATCTAAGCTTGTTCAATCGAGACGCTATTACTTAGTGGCTCTCAATACAATGGAACACAAAAAAAAGAAGCCATTGATCTTGTGGTTTGGAACAGTTTTCTGTCTGGGACCAAGACGACTGACAGGGTGTTTGAGGCGTTCCTTGGCTCTTGATTTCGCTGGTTTGAGCTGAAACGAAGTGTCTTTGTTCAAGCGGATTGCCCGTCGGTGCTCTACTGAGAACCGTGAGTTCTTCGGACAAGCCTTTTGTGTCTGACCAAAGGTTTCATGACATTATTGTACCGGATCTGAGCGTCCCGTCTCACTTGATTCAATTCATGCTACCTCCGTGCCGAGCGCAGAGCATTGTCAATAGGTTCGTTGCGGACGTGATATTTGACTGCAAAGGGGCCCATGTGAACACTGATAGACTGAAACAAAGCGCTGGACCAGATCACAGTAGTGATATTACGACGACAGTGAGAACCCCCGGCGCATCGCCCAACTAAGAATTCAATAATTCCCCAAGCATCGATCATGGCTCCTAAAGCAGTTTGGGAGGTGGAAAATTTGAGAGCGTTGACAGATCAAAAGGTAAACAGTCCACCAGCAAAAAACATCCAAGTCATGCAACCCGAAGAGCGTGTAGGAACGGAATGGCTGACTGAAAGTCAATCTAGACATGGCGAGAGTTGACCACCGATCAGATCATGCGAGGGCTACCTATGTTCTGGACCGAAGACGATAAGCACGTCTTCAGGGTTCACGCTGCAAAACATGGATGGGATCGGTCCGTAACAGTTGATGCGGGCGAAGATCGGGATATTGAGGTCCTTCAGAAGTGCCTGGGCCTATACACTATTAGCAAGAGGCTGAACAGGGCGATTGCGTATGAGATTGCCCGGGGTATTAGGTAGGTTGGTTCACCTCAGATTCTGGCATCTACTGACATTCAGCCTCATTTTCCAGGGATGACATTTCCAACAACCTCCGCTTTGTGGTGAAGCAGCCTGGACCTCATGTGGCATTCTGGCCGCCCTGGACTTGTCAGTGGTTCCTCGATCGTGATTGGAATGGTTCCATCAATCCGCCGGAACATAATGCTGTGTCCGGGATCGACGCGGAGATAGTTGCAGCCGAGGAATACAGAAGACAATTAGAGAAGAAGTTGGATCGAGTAATCAGCTATCTTGATGATCTACGTGCGCCGCGACCGAGTTCCTTGCAGCAGGGCGAAGAGCTGCGGCGCCAGTATCAAGACCAGAGAGCTTTTGGCGGTTCAAGGGACCGTCAGATTAGCTAAGATAGACCCCATGATAGACTCATGCACAGCTCCGGCTTGCTACCTCCTCTAATAGTAGTCGTTGTACTGTAGTTACCTTCTTTACCGTCAATTTCTAGATATTCTCAAGTTTTGAATTGCTAGGGACGCTGTGCGTCTAGATAAAGCTTGTCCTCGGCTCATCCATTCCCATACTCCTCCTGGCGCCATTGTACGCCGCTGTATGAAGTTGCTCGCATTTAGTGAATTTTCCAAAGTAGAATTGCACCTTCTAGCATGCAAAGAGTGCAATTTCCTTGGTTATTTGATGCTGGATCTCCACGATTATATCGCAGCAACATTTCTAGTGGATGTTCCAAGCCAGTCAAGGAGATTGCCCGCTCAAAGTTCACTGTGACAACAAGACCGTTGGAGACTTTTGTTAAGTCACCAATGGAGCAACCAGCGAAGAAACCGGTTGCAGCGACAAAACCAGCTACAGCAAAGAGACTAGCTGCAGCAGAGAAACCAGCGAATAAATCTGGCTATTCGTATTTAACATTACTACGGCTTTGTCCATACTTTCCAGCAGTGAGGCTCAGGTGAAAGTCTTCTGGGTGGCTACTTCGCGCTTTGCCAGACGATATGAAATGTTCGAAGTAAGCTTAGATAGCGTTCTTTAGATAGGAGTATCTCGATCGTAGCAGATTATACCGTCAAAGTAAGTCCGTATACAGGCGATGAAAGTCCCATAATTAGTCTTAATAGCGTTTATAAGGAAGTAGACTTAAGTCCTATTTATGTTCTAGAGAGATAGAAGTAAGTTAACTCTACGGGGATTAAAGATTTTAGAGTAAGTCTAGTACCTATACTCTATAGAAGTTAAAGTAAGTCCGTTATATAAGTGAAAAGGTTCCTAAAGTAAGTCTTAATAGAGTTTATAATAAAGTAGAAGTATAGATAGATTACATTTATTAGGAAGTAAACGTAAGTCCGTACTATAGGTAATAAAGCTCTTAGAGTAAGTTAAGACTTATATTCTAGAGTATTTAAGTAAGGCCGTACTATAGCTTTTCTAGGTCCTAAAGTAGATCTAGGCCGCGATTATTAGGAAGTAGAAGTAATCCTATACTATAGATAATAAAGGTCTTAAAGTAAGTCTAGATAGCGTCTATTAGGAAGTTATAAGGTAGTAGGTAACCCCTACGCTAAGTAGACTTTTCACCTCCTTTCGTAGCCTCTATATAGCGTTTCCTGTATGTAACTATCTAGATAAGCGTCCTAAGCTATTAATTCTCATATGTTATAGAAGTAGAAATAAGTCGTACTTATTTTCTAGAGTAGTTAAAGTAATGCCGTACTATAGTTCCCTAGATCTCGAAGTAAGTCTAGACTAGTTTATTAGGAAGTAGAAGGAAGTCGCATTCATCTTCTAGAGAAGTCGAGGTTATTCCGCACTACTAGTAATGAATGTTCTAAAGTCAGTCTTAACCGTGTCTAGTCGGAAGTTAAAGTAAATGAGCACTTTTTACCTACTAGTGTCGATTGAAAAAACACTCGGCCGACTAGTACGGTAGTATAAACTATGTGAAGGCGGTATTGAAACCGTAGCTACTACTTCTTCGGCATCTATAGTATCACTAGCATAGTCATCCGACTAGAATCCAAGGAGATCTCGGCCCTGATCGGGCTTCTCTTATGAAGAACTCTTAGTATACTGTCTTCTCTTCCAAATTCCACCTCCATTAATCTCCTCGCATTCTTGATGAACATGCAGCCCAAGTACTTTGATGTGGTGGACCTGAGGATCTCTCGACACCAAGCAAATCAGGACACACAGCTACTTGAATCGGGACATTGGCTCTGCCGAAGCTTCGTTTAGTAGCGTTTGGGCGCAATTTCTTTCCCTCCATCGGTTTGACCACCTCGGTCGATAAACTCGCGGTAGATTAGCGTTTCTCCAGGCATGATCATTGCCCAACGGTCTCTCTACTTAACCGCGCCCGCTTCCGGGGCTGCATGCTCGCTTTGTTCCATCGCCACTGCTGCCATCGGAATGAGTTCCTGGGCAGGTTGGGCTCATCGCCGTGTAAGTCCAGCGCGCACACAATCTCATGGAGGTAGTTGGCAAATACTTGGAAGATCTGTGGCATCTTGCCAGGTTGTTGGACCCTGAGCTTTACCTTCCTTTCGATGTGACTACCCGCGCATGGCAGCTGTAATGTAACTAGGATAAGTCAGCGGACTCGGGTGTAAGTAGAGCATGAGCGACTTCTCAGTACATTCTTCCATCGTGTCCTCCTCGGTCTTCCCTAAGACAAGTAGCAACTCTTCGATCTTGTCGCTGGGGCCATGATTGAGAAACAGCATGCATTGCGGCAACTCATCTTCCCAGCGACCTGATTGTCGAGTGGTGGTTTGTTTGTCCCCGGAGTTCTTCAATAAGCTCGTTATAAATCCCTCTAGTTCTATTCGTTTTTTCCTCTCTTGCTCCAGCCTCCCGTTCAGCTTGTCTATTATGCCGCATGAGCGCTCTTCTACTTCCTCCAGTATCTCGATCCTTTGCTGCAGTTTTGCGAACTCTTTATCAACGATGTCCTGTTCGTGCTTGAGAGCAACAATAGACATGGGCAACACGTCAAGGCGGTTTAGTTTTCGGCCGGTACTATCCATCGTATGAGTGACTCGTGGTCTAGGGTCTTTTCTACTTCATGTGAGTCTTGATTGCGACTATTATAGTGTTTGGGAAGAGAATACGAGCGCGTAGGTTGGGACCATAGGCGGCGGACTAGTCAGTGGGCCCCAATGCGGTCTCCTGTAGTTGCATGGAAGACGAAAACGGAGATGCTAGAAGCTACTTCAGTGGCAACAGCGCGCGGTGTATTGGTATCGGTGAGTCCGTCGTCGTCGTATGTCAGACATTCATCTCGGCGCATAGGAGAAGTTTCGCTCCCCTGATCCAGCCGCAAGGTTTCTCCGGAGAAAGGAGGCTTCATTTGTCGCGGTAGCCCAAAACCGACACGGGCGAGATCAAAGGGCGTCGCATACTGTACTCCCGGACGCGCTATCATAGAATACCGCACGGTAACGTCCGGGGCCGTGCGGCGTACGCGGATGCGCGGCGCCCGCTCAAAACAATACTTACTATAGCACCTACGAGATTATAGAGCTATACATAAAAGCTAGTATCACGCGATATTTAGGTATTATATAAAAGTAATACTTACGATTTAATCTACTATCTAAACTTCTACAGAATCTTAATAGTATAGCCTTAAGAGTTAACTTTTAATAGAGCTACTAGTATAGGCTCTAGACGCGCTATAGTAACTATAGTACTACTACTAGATCTCTAGCGCTTAGCCTTTAGTAGAATAGGAGCTAAAGCCTTATACTTACCCTTTTAGGTAGTCTATAATACCTTCTTAGTATTTTAAGCCTTAATTTAAGTAATACGCGCCGCCTCCTTCTTAGCCTTAGCCTTATCCCTCTCTTTTTTTATATTTACCTATACTATATACTTTTCTACTACTTCTTTTTCTTTTAGGAGCTTCTTAGTAGTAGTATATACCTTATAGATAGCCTTTTAAGTCTCTTCCTCCTCTACCTCTCTCTCTTTTTTAGTAAGGCGTACTTATACCTCTCTTATCTTACGCGGAGACTAAAATACCGCGCCTCTATAGTAGACTTTACCTATTACGGCGGAGAGGATCCCTAACTACTAAACGAGTAGATAGGGTAGGGTAGAGTAAAGGATAAGATTAATAACGAGGTTCTAGCTATAGAACCTCGTAGGAGGCTACGCGCGATAGAAGGTTATATATACTATGCGTATAGACTACCTCGGCTAGCCGATAATCTAATCTAATTACTACCTAACTCGCTCGTAACGTCTATAACGTCCGTAGTATCCTTACCTAACTCGCTTATAATAACTCTATTAGTATTACTCCGTAATACTACCCCCCCTCTAAGGCGGCGTTTAGCCGCTATTTCGTCTAGTACTAGTTCGTCTAGATACTTGTCGTAGTATTCGTTAACTAAAGCGCGTAAGTTAGATAGGTAGTTAATCGGCTCCTAATTAGCGCGATTATAGCCTATCTATTATACTTTGTACTTAAATTATTTTTTACTCTTATTATATCGTAATCCGACTATCTTCTCCATAACGTACTCCTCTTCTCTATCTATAATAATAGGAGGGGGTGGAGGTTATTATTAGCCGGGTAACAGGTCCGTAGTAACTAGCCGAAGTAGTAAGGTATAGAAGACTAGATAGATTTTCATTATAGATAGTAGGTCTAGACGGTACGCTTACGGTAATACCTTAGCTAGGATTTTAAACCGGCCTAGTTTCTTCTAGTCTAGCTTTTTCGAGGCACGGTCCGTCTAAATATTAGTAGTAAGTAAAAAGACTTCGTCTCCTACTTTATATCTAGGTACTAGGGCGCGGTCCCGATTAGCCTACTTAGCGTAGATTTACTAAGCGTAGGTTATATATTCGCTAAGGTATTCGTTAATCGCTTCTATCTAATGTATAAAGTTATCTAAAAGTTATAATTAAGCTCGACTATTAGGAGTTAAAAGTTCCGTAGTTACTACTTCTAGGGGTAAGACTATAAACCGTGGGTTAAACCTATAGTTTACCGCAAAAGGTAACAGGTTAGTACTAGCTAAATCAAGCTAATTCACTATAAATCCTACTATAGGTAACTACTTAGCCTAATTATCCTACCGGTAATTAACGTAGTTTCGAAGGTATTATTCTATAACACCGTTAAAACGTTCTGTTTACCCGTCCGTCTTAGGGTAGTAAGCTATAGATAACTTTAGTGAGATTTCTAGACGTTAGTAGAGGTATTTCCAGAAATCTAACATAAATTAAGTACCTCTATCGCTAATAATTATATCTAGTAGTCCGTATAGCTTGAAAATATTAGAAAAGAAGAGTTTTACTAATATTATAGCTGATGTCGTTATGCGGCAAGGTATTAAATGCCTTATTTTCGATAATCGGTTAGTAACTACTAAAACAGCGTTAAAACTACTACTTTCGGGTAGTTCTCTAACGAAATCCATAGCGATATCCTTCTATCTATACTCTAGGGCTAGTATTATTTTAATTTAGCCGTAGTATTTGTCTCGAGACGCTTTTACGCGCTAGTAAACGTCGTAGTTTCGCACGTATCTAGTAATCGTGTAAT
>ML978734.1:158015-174522 GCA_010015785.1 Saccharata proteae CBS 121410
ATATACTATACGCATAGACTACCTCGGCTAGCCGATAATCTAATCTAATTACTACCTAACTCGCTCGTAACGTCTATAACGTCCGTAGTATCCTTGCCTAACTCGCTTACAATAACTCTATTAGTGTTACTCCGTGATATTACCCTACTTTAGGTCTAGAGGCTTACTATACTTCTTATATTTCTTCTTAGTAGATAGCGCCTCCCTTAGACTAGCTATTTTATAGTATAATAGCTCGTTTTAGACCTAAAAGTAGTAGAGCATAAGGCTTAGCTCTTTTACCTCTTCCAAGTATATATCCTTAATAGTAGAGCGTAAAATTCGATCTAGATATTACTAGTTATATAGTATATCTATTACCTACTTACTTTATATCCTTTTATTACTCTTTTTAAAGCGTTTAAGTATTCTCTATAGATCCTAAGGCTATATCCTAGTAGCTTTAAAAGCTTTAAGGATAGTCTTTTCCTTAAAGGCTATCTTCTAGGTATTCTAGAAGTTTAAAAAGAAATTACCCTTCTTAGATAGTACTTACCCCTAGCTCTTTTATTAGAATATAGCTAGCTCCTTTATATAGGTAGTTACTAGAGGACTAAATATTACTACGTTAAGTAGTTATAGGGTATAGGTTAAGTAAGAAGGGAATACTAAGGGTAGAATTCGATACTTACTATAATAGGCGAGAAATTCTAGTAATATATAGCTTATATAGCTATTAAGGATAAGGAGGCGCTATAAGCGGCGTACTTTTTTCTTAGTATAGTAATTAAATACTTATTTAAGCTAAACTAGCCTAATATTATTATTACTCTAGCCTAAAGGAGATACTACTATAAAGGTATTATATTCTTTAGCTCTAATATTAGCTACCTAAGTTAATCGTACTTTATCTAATAATACCGTATAGATAATTCTAAGTAGTAGAGTAGTCCTATTAGTATAAATTACTACTATAACTATAATCTATTTACGAGAGCTATCCTATAGCGCTACTCTAACCTCTTTTTACTCCTATATCTACCGATTAAATATTCTTTTTATCCGTCTAATAGTACCTAGTATAAAGCCTTTTTTATCTATATTATAGGTCTTACGCTTCTAAATATTATACTAGGCTATCTTCTCCTATAGTAGATTAAAATATACCTTATATTTTACCTCTAAATTAGCGTTATAGCGGATAGAGTCTATTTATAAGGCGGGTAACGCCGGACCTCTACGGAGTAGGCGCTAAGTATACGAGGAGTATACATAGGTTAGATACCGTCCGTATCGAGGACGTAGTAGTAAGGCTTAGCTCGCTTAGTTTAGTAAGTAAGGGTAACCTTTAAAGGAAGCGCTAGCTAAGGAGGATAGGATTCTTTATAGGTTATCGTTATAATAGAATCTAGACCCTTTAGTATCTAATTACTCGCCCTATCCCTATATATATACTACTCAGGCAACACTCCGGTATTTAGTCTTAGTAGGCCTATTATAGTATAACCTATCTAACCCTTAGGGTTATAGCTCGTAGGGCGAGGAAAGGAACTAAACGAAACAAACTATCGAAAGTACTATAATACCTCGCGTATAGAGTATAAGTACCGTACGCGCTATAATTCGATAATTAAGCGAAACTAAATAATAAATCGAAAGAACGAAGAAACGCGGCTATAAGACGCTCGAAGGCTCTTACTATAAGAAATAACCCTTACACGATAAATATTATTAATAAAACTAAACTTAAGATCGAAGAATTAATAAATAGCCGCGGGCTATACGTATAATATACCTATAATATACGTATATTATACGTACACTATATACCCGCTACACGCGGTGCGTAAGCGTAGCGGATATTCCGCCGATAACGTCTTAAAAGATAATAACGTCCTAAAGATAATATCTTGTAAACTAAGATAATAGAGCGAAGACTCGGAAGGCTACGTTAGCCTCGAGAAAGCGATAGCTACTCGCGATAAAAACTATAACGATATAATAGTAGTTATTACGATAACTATAGAAGCTATCCTAAGAGGTATTAAGATAGTAGAGGAGTAGGCTAAGTCTAAAATAAGAACGTAAGAGCGTATAAGTAAAGTACGCGGTATATATATATAGTATACGAGCTACGTATAAGCTAGTTCTAATATTATTAGAATAACTAGGAAAATACTTATAGGGATAGAAACTAGGAGGGGCTACGTAAGGTATAAAGTACTACGCCTAAATCCTAAATAGGATCCGATCTAAAAGAGTTAGAATAAAGGATAGATCGAACTATAGTAGTAATAGTTTAACCCTAATAGAAGAAGTATCTTAGGTATTAGCCGGGTATCTATAAGTACGGCCTAAGAGGTTAATACTAGAACGTAGTAAGAACGTATATAATATATATACGTAGCGCACGAATAAATTTACTAAGATACTAAAATCTACTAAAAAGCTAGGAATTCCGATAGGAGTATCTTATAGAGCTAAAGAGTTAAAAGGGAGCTATATACGGTATAAAGTACTACGCCTAACTTCTAAACTAGCTATAGAAGCTTATAAGTATAATAGACTAAAGTATCTAAATCGTTCCCCGAGTATCGATAAAATCGATACTATATATAGAATTCGTATATAAACGCCTATATACGGATTATAAGAGCTATATATAAGTAACGCATAAGGAGTATATAAGCTATAAAAGGCTAAACTATAAAGCGGCCCTAATAACTTTAAAGTATTATTACCTTAGCTTAGAAAAATTATCTAGACTAGACTCGAGGTAAGGAGACCTATACTACCTATAGATAGAGTTAAAAGGAAGAAGTAACTAAATAACTAAGTATACGCGTTACGCTTAAGAGGCGTATACGAAATACGCGCGGTATAGTAGGTTATAAAAGAACGCTAACTAGATTCGAAAGTACTATTCTCGATAAAAGATAAGATAAAAGTATTTAATATACCTTAATAAGATAAAAGAATATATATACACCGTACGAAAGATATACTATATATAGAATCTACTATAATATACTACATATAAGATACGAAGGTCTACTAAAATTTATACGAGACATAAATAATCTATTCTCGATAGAATAATAAGGTATAAGATTACTACGTACGTAGGCTATACGAGGTACGTACGTACTACTAATATTCTATTCTCGATAGAATAACAAGGTAATAGAGTACCGACTTAGTTCGTAAAACGAAATACGAAGGTCTATAGAATTTTAATATAGCGCATAAGGCTCGTAAGAGCTACGTATAAGAGACTAATATTCTACTCCTAAAGAGTAATAAGGTAGATAAGTACTAATGAAATTCGTAAGACGCGGAGAATCTATTCTTAAAGAGTTAAATAATAAGGTAGATAAATACTAATAAGATTCGTAAGATACGAAAAGTTCCTATTCTCGATAGAATAATAAGGTATAGGTATACCGTCTATAAGAATCGCATAAGCTACGAATATCTACTAGAATTTATATAAGATATAAATATTCCGTTCTCGACAGAACGATAAGGTAATAATAAGCCGCGTACGCGAATTATATAAGCTACGAAGATACGAAAAGTCTATTCTCGATAGAATAATAAGGTAGAGAAGTACCGACTAGCTTTACTAGATACGAAAAGTCCTATTCTTAATTAAATAATAAGGCGATAATACGCCGTATATAAGTTTCGTACGAGATATAACTATACTATTCTTACTAGAATAATAAGGTATTAAAATACCGAGAAATATTAGAATAGTTATAGAAGTATTACTCTATACCGCACGAGGTACGAAGAAAACCTAACTATATACTAAAGAATCTTAAGTTCTTAAATAAATAATAAATAGAAGGTACTAGACCTACGAGTCGTACGAACTATATATAAGTTACGCGAGAGCTTTAGATATAAAGCTAGAGGCGGTAGTAAGTATAGATAGTATCCTAGCGGCCTTAGACCGTTTAAGGTCTTACACGGAAGGTACTTAGGAGCCCTATATAATACGCCTACGATGCGTACGGGCTACTTAAAAAAAGAGAGTAATTATAAAATAACTACCCGCGTAGATAAAGGCTAGCCTAAACCGGGGTAACTTACGTAGGGATAGCTAGCGGAGCGAGAGGATCCGCGAATAAGCTTAGCTTATATATAAGTTAAGTATAGCTTATAAAGGTACTTATATAGACGTAGGGAGATCCCTCCTACTAGTACTACTAGATATATATAGTACGTACTATACTCGAGTAGAAATACTAAGTATTACTATAGTAAGACTATAGTATAAGTATTATAAGAGTATTCGGGCTAGAATAGAGGGACGCCTTTAAAGCTAGACTAAATCGTACCCTTAGAGTATAAGTACTATATAAGTAAGTAGCTAGTATTTACTAGATAATAACGGTTGAAAAATAAAGTACTATAGATAACTATACGCGTCTATAGAAGCTAATATTAAGAACTTTAATAAACGTGCTTAACTATAGAAGATAGTAGGACACTTTAGCTTAGCTAGGATAACGTATATTTACTTAGAGAGGTTAAAAATACCTAGAGAAATATAGAGTCTAGTAATAGACTATAAAGACAGAGAACTCCGTAGAAAAAGTATTACGTAAGGCGTAAACTACGAGAGATATAACTTAGCGAATAATAAAAGCTAAAATAATCCCTATTTTAATTTTAAATACAAGGTATAAAGCTTACTAAAATATATTTTACAGAATAAATAGACTTGCGATATTAGTACGCGCCTAATACGGTACGTATACGCGTCTAATATATCCCGAAGGATATCTTTAGAGAAGCTAAAATACAATAGGTATAAGTAAGCGTACTTAGGAAGTATCCGATATACTAAGGGCGTACGAGGATAAGCGCCTAGAGGGGGAGCGCATCTAATAACCCCCTATAAACCCCTTCCTAATTAGAGAAAACGCTATACTAATATACTATACTAAAGCGCTATATAATTAATATATAAGCTACGTAAGAGCTATACGTGCGCTATAGAAGATAGTAAGAAGGTCGACGAAGACTAAGCCGAAGATAGTAAGAAGGTTTAAAAAAGACTAAGCTAAAGACGGTAAGAAGGTTAATAAAGACCGAGCTAAAGATAGTAAAATAGATTAAGCTAAAGATAGTACCGCATAAGCTATACATAAGCTACGAGGAAATACTGTAATGGGCCTACTAAGACTAAACACCGGAGTGCCGCCTAAGTAGTATATGCATAGGGATAGGACGAGTAGTTAGATACTAAAGGGTCTAGATTCTATTATAACGATAACCTATGAAGAATCCCATCCTCCTTGGCTAGCGCTTCCTTTAAAGGTTGCCCTTACTTACTAACCTAAGCGAGCCAAGCCTTACCACTACGTCCTCGACACGGACGGTATCCAACCCACGCATACTCCTCGTATACTCAGCGCCTACTCCGTAGAGGTCCGGCGTTACCCGCCTTACATTCGCTCCCCCTCTAGGGCTAGCGTCCCGCAGGCCTAATTACCCTTATCCGATACTTCTTAAGTATCTCAAGTACATACCTATCGTATGTAGTTCGTAGACTATCGCTCTTATAATCCTCTAGTAGATTACGTGTCTTTTACTTATTTACTATTAATAAATCTTCCTATTACTATTTATCTCCTAATGAAGCTTCTTATTACTAATCGTTTATAATCGCTCGTGGATCGCTCGTAGATCGCTCGTGTATCGCATATGGATAACTCTAACGCCTATTTACTTTTTAATGAATCTTCTTATTACTGTTTGTCTTCTAATAAGGCTTCTCATCACTAATCGCTCGTGATCCTCACTAAGGCCACATGCTCTACACGTGTAATTAGACGTAAGAGTAAGGCTTCTAGCTTCTTGCGGGTATATTAGGACCCTTCTTCTTCTACCTTTAGTCCTTATCCTTAACATCCTTAACGTTAATTTCTTCCGTTACCTCTTTTAGTAACGGTTCTTCTATTGTTTCTCTTTTTTCTCCTACTATTAATCTTGCCCTACACTCCTACTCTACACCTACGGCTAGCATCATAGTCACTTTCTATCGCTGCGGCGACGTTACTACTATAGAGCTCGAGGTAACTACTCGCTAGATCTAGAGTAATACCGACAAGGTCTATAACCGTAATACGGATATATCGCGCGTCTTCTACGCTCGATGTGCGTAATCTATTACGTGTAGTAGGGAGTATAATCGGAGCTAGGTTCGTTATCAAACCTACTCGGCGGGCCGTCGCGGTAGATATCTAAATATAAGCTCTTTTCTTACTTCACTTATACGCCCTATATACTTCACTTATGCGGTTCTTATACGCTATGTATATGCCTTATATATACCTTTTATACTATTCTAGACAGTTTCTCTTACTCTTGCTAAGCATTTCTTATGTCTTTAACATGCGTTCTTCATGCGGTTCTTATGAACTACTTATGCGCTTCTTATACGCGTTACATCTTTCTTACAGGTTTTTACTAACTTGTTTTAGCTTCCTACTTAGATGCATAGCCGCATTATACGCGTTACTTTGCTTAAGGCCGAGTACGAGGTGCGTAGGGGCATAGCTAGCAAGGATAATATAGATAAGCTAGCTGCCTACTATTAAATCGCCTTAGACTACTCCAGCGCTTAGCGTAAGCTTACCCGGGAGCTCTAACACTACCGCGATTCGGTGAATAACAACGGTGGCCTCTTCGATAGCCGTATATTAAGGCCTAGGTCTAATATAGACTTCATACAGCTATAGTTAATCGCTTAGCGTGAGGGAAATAAGTTAAGCTAGGTCCGTAATAAGGAATTACGTACTACTCGTGAGTAGATAGAACACGTAAGTACCTTATATACTCCTTATACGCGACGTATGCGCTCTAATAGTATCGTAGCATTATTCTACTAGTCTATCTTAATCCGTTGCTTAGGATGCTACCGTTTCTTCGGTTAGGCCGGCTATTCCGCCTACCTTATCCACTCCGCTTAGTCAGCCTAGTCCGGCTACTCTACGTGCTTAGGCTACTCTTCCTGCACGTTGTACTAGGTCTATATCCACGACATCTACTACATCCTCGATGCAGACTACGCCGTTATAGCAGAGTCGTAGCATGCGACCGTCGCGTGCTATAGGCTAGGTACTATCTAGCAGAAGTAGGGGCAAGGCCCGGAGTCCTAAGGTTCGGGTACGGAGAGCATAAGTTACTTATACGGTAGATATAATCTAATTTCTTAAAGTTAGGTAGAATAGCTTAAATTCTTGGAGTTCGGTGGAATAGCTTAATTTCTTAGAGTTCGGGGCGGCTTAGAGTTTAATTCTTAACTCAAATTAATTAGTAATTCTTTTCCTGCCCATTATAATAGCCCTTATGCTCCTCGTATACGTACCGCATACGGTCTGCATTAGCTATTTCTTATAAAGTCTTTACACTTTCTACTTCCTAGTTTAGGTTATATTCTCTTTTGCCTTCTCCGGCTTATTCTTCATTTTCGGCTTAGTCTTTATTAACCTTCTTACTATTATCGGCTTAGTCTTTTTATAAACCTTCTTGCCTACTTATACGGTATTTCCGCGCAGCTTATATGTAGCTTATACGGTACTATCTTTAGCTTAGTCTTTGTCAACCTTCTTACTATCTTCAGCTTAGTCTCGGATATACTTCTTACTATCTTCGGCTTAGTCTTTATCGACCTTGTTACTATCTTCCATAGCGCACGTATAGCTCTTGCGTAGCTTATACGTTAATTATATAACGCTTTAGTATAGTATATTAGTATAGCGTTTTCTCTAATTAGGAAGGGGTTTATAGGAGGTTAGATACGCTCCCCCTCTAGGCGCTCGTCCTCGTGCGCCCTTAGTATATCGGATACTTCCCAAGTACGCTTACTTATACCTATTACATTTTAGCTTCTCTATAGATATCCTTCGGGATACATTAGGCGCTTATGTATACCGCATTAGGCGCGCACTAACATCGCAAGTCTATTTATTCTGTAAAATATATTTCAGTAAGCTTTATACTTTGTATTTAAAATTAAATAGGGATTATTTCAGCTTTTATAACTCGCCAAGTTATATCTCTCGTAGTTCACGCTTTGCGTAGTACTTTTTCTACGGAGTTCTCTATCTTTATAGTCTATTACTAGACTCCATATTTCTCTAGGTAATTTTAACCTCTCTAAGTAAATATGCGTTATTCTAGCTAAGCCAAAGTATCCTACTATCTTCTATAGTCAAGTACGTTCATTAAAGTTCTTAATATTAGCTTCTATAGACGCGTATAGCCGTCTATAGTGCTTTATTTTTTAACCGTTTTTATCTAGTAAACACTAGCTACTTACTCATACGGTACTTATACTCTAAGGTTACGATTCGGTCTAAATTCAAAGGCGTCCCTCTATTCTAGCCCGAACACTCTTATAACACTTACACTATAGTCTTACTATAGTAATACTTAGCATTTCTACTCGAGTATAGTACGTACTATATACATCTAGTAGCACTAGTAGGAGGGATCTCCCTACGTCTATACAAGCACCTTTGCAAGCTACGCTTAACTTATACATAAGCTAAGCTCATTCGCGGATCCTCTCGCTCCGCTAGCTATCCCTACGTAAGCTACCCCGGTTTAGGCTAGCCTTCGTCTACGCGGGTAGTTATTTTGCAATGATTCTCTTTTTACAAGTAGTCCGCGCGCATCGCAGGCGCATTATACAAGACTCTTAAGCACCTTCCGTGCAAGACCTTAAACGGTCTAAGGCCGCTAGGATACTATCTATACTTACTACCGCCTCTAGCTTTACGTCCTAAAGCTTACGCGTAACTTATACGCGGTTCGTGCGACCCGTAGGTCTAGCACCTTCTATTTATTGTTCATTTAAGAACCCGAGATTCTTCGGTATATAGTTAGGTTTTCTTCGCACCTTATACGGTATAGAGTAACGCTTCTATAACTATTCTAATATTTTTCGGTATTTCGATACCTTATCGTTCTAGCAAGAATAGTATAGTCGCACCTCGTGCGAAACTTATGTATAGCGCATTATCGCCTTATCATTTATTCAAGAATAGGACTTTTCGTATCTTACGAAGCTATTCGGTACTTCTCTACCTTATTATTTAATCAAGAATAGCATAGTCGTATCTTATACGAAACTTATATACGGCGTATTATCGCCTTATTATTTAATTAAGAATAGAACCTTTCGTATCTTACGAAGCGTATTCGGTACTTCTCTACCTTATTACTTAATCAAGAATAGTATAGTCGTATCTTATACGAAACTTATATACGGCGTATTATCGCCTTATTATTTAATTAAGAATAGGACTTTTCGCATCTTACGAAGCTAGTCGGTACTACTCTACCTTATTATTCAATCAAGAATAGGACTTTTCGTATCTTGCGAAGCTGTTCGGCACTACTCTACCTTATTATTCAATCAAGAATAGGTTCTTCGCACCTTCGCAGCTTATGCGATTCGCGTACGCGGCTTATTATTACCTCATCGTTCTACCGAGAACGGAACATTTATATCTTATGTAAATTCTAGTAGATGTTCGCAGCTTATACGATTCTCATATACGGTATACTAATACCTTATTATTCTATCGAGAATAGAACCTTTTCGCATCTTGCGAATCCTATCGGTATTTATCTGCCTTATTATTTAACTTTTCAAGAATAGATTCTCCGCGTCTTGCGAATTTCATCGGCACTTATCTACCTTATTACTCTTTAGGAGTAGACTATTAGTCTCTTATACGTAGCTCTTGCGAGCCTCGTACGCTATATTAAAATTCTATAGACCTCCGTATTTCGTTTTACGAACTAAGTCGGTACTCTACTACCTTATTATTTAATCAAGAATAGAATATTAGTACTACGTACGCACCTCGTATAGCCCACGTACGCGGTAATCTTATGCCTTATTATTCTATCGTGAATAGATCATTCGTGTCTCGTATGAATTTCGGTAGACCTTCGCATCTTATATACGGTATATCGTAATAGATTTTATATATAGCACATCTTTCGTGCAGTATATACATGTTCTTTTATCTTATTAAGGTATATTAAATGCTTTTATCTTATCTTTTATCGAGGATAGCACTTTCGAATCTAGTTAGTATTCTTTTACAACCTACTACACCGCGTGTATTTCGCATACGCCTCTTAGGCGTAACGCGTATACTTAGTTAGTTAGTTACTTCTTCCTCTCGACTCTATCTATAGGCGGTATAGGTCTCCTCGCCTCGAGTCTAGTCTAGATGATTTTTCTAAGCCTAAGGTAATAACACTTCAAAGTTATTAGGGCCGCTTTATAGTTTAGCCTTTTTACAGCTTATGTGCCCCTTATACGTTACTTATATATAGCTCTTACAATCCGCATATAGGCGTTTATGTATAAATTCGATGTATAGTTTCGATTTTATCGATACTCGGGGAACGATTTAGACACTTTAGTCTATTATACTTACAAGCTTCCACAGCTAGTTTAGAAGTTAGGCGTAGTACTTTATACCGTACGTAGCTCCTTTTTAACTCTTCAGCTCTACAAGATACTCCTATCGGAATTCCTAGCTTTTTCAGTAGTTTTCAGTATCTTTGTTCGTGCGCTGCGTATATATATCACATACGTTCTTACTACGTTCTAGCATTAACCTCTTAGGCCGTACTTATAGATACCCGACTAACACCTAAGATACTTCTTCTATTAGGGTTAAACTATTACTACCGCGGTTCGATCTATCCTTTTGTTCCAACTCCTTTAGATCGGATCCTATTTAGGATTTAGGCGCAGTACTTCGTACCTTACGTGGCCCCTCCTAGTTTCTATCCCTACGAGTGTTTTCCTAGTCGTTCTAACAGTGTTAGGACTAGCTTATGCGTGGCTCGTGTGCTACATATATACACCGCGTGCTTTACTTACGCGCTCTTGCGTTCTTATTTCGGACTTAGCCTACTCCTCTACTATCTTAATACCTCTTAGGATAGCTTCTATAGTTATCGCAATAACTACTATTCCTTGCATCCTTATAGTTTTATCGTAAGTAGCCATCGCTTTCTCGAGGCTAACGTAGCCTTCCGAGTCTTCGCTCCGTTATCTTAGTTTACGAGATATTATCTTTTAGACGTTATTATCTTTCGAGACGTTATCGGCGGAACATCCGCTACGCTTACGCACCGCGTGCGGCGCGTATGTAGTATACGTATAGTATACGTGTGTTATACGTGTGTTATACGTGTATTATACGTGTATTATACGTGTAGCCCGCAGCTATTTATTAATTCTTCGATCTTAAGTTTAGTTTCGTTAACAATATTTGTCGTGTAAGGGTTATTTCTCGTGGTAAGAGCCTTCGAGCTTCTTACGGTCGCATTTCTTCGTTCTTTCGATTTGTTATTTAGTTTCGCTTAATTATCGAATCGTAGCGCGTGCGGCACTTATGCTCTACACGCGAGGTGTTATAGTACTTTCGATAGTTCGTTTCGTTCAGTTCCTTTCCTCGCCCTACGAGCTATAACCCCGAGGGTTAGATAGGTTATACTATAATAGGCCTACTAAGACTAAACACCGGAGTACCGCCTAAGTAGTATATACATAGGGACAGGACGAGTAGTTAGACACTAAAGGGTCTAGATTCTGTTATAACGATAACCTATGAAGAATCCCATCCTCCTTAGCTAGCGCTTCCTTTAAAGGTTACCCTTACTTACTAACCTAAGCGAGCCAAGCCTTACTACTACGTCCTCGACACGGACGGTATCTAACCCACGCATACTCCTCGCATGCTTAGCGCCTACTCCGTAGAGGTCCGGCGTTACCCGCCTTACAAATACTATATAAGTAGGCAAGAAGGTTAATAAAAAGACTAAGCCGATAATAGTAAGAAGGTTAATAAAGACTAAGCCGAAAATAAAGAGTAAGCCGGAGAAGGTAAAAGAGAATATAACCTAAACTAAGGAGTAGAAGGTATAAAGAATTTACAAGAAATAGCTAATATAGACCGTATACGGTATACGTACGAGGAGTATAAGAGCTACTATAATAGGTAGGAAAAGAATTACTAATCTAGGATATTAATTCAATTTAAGTTAAGAATTAAACTCTAAGCCGCCCTAAACTCTAAGAAATTAAGCTATTCCACCGAACTCTAAGAAATTAAGCTATTCCACCGAACTCTAAGAAATTAAGCTATTCTACTAAACTCTAAGAAATTAAGCTATTCCACTAAACTCTAAGAAACTAAGCTATTCTACCTAACTTTAAGAAATTAGATTATGTCTACCGCATAAGTAACTTATACTCTCCGTACCTATAAGATATAAGATATAATACGTATAAGTAGTATATAAGAAGCGCATAAGTAGTCTATAAGAACTATATAAAGAGCGTATATTAAAGACATAAGAAATACATAGTAAGAGTAAGAGAAACTATCTAGAATAGTATAAAAAGTATATATAAGGCATATATATAGCGCATAAGAACTATATAAGTAAAGTATATAGGGTATATAAGTAAAGTAGGAAAAGAGCTTATATTTAGATATCTACCGTAACGGCCTACCGAGTAGGTTTAATAACGAAACTAACTCCGATTATACTCCCTACTATACGTAATAGATTACGTATATCGAGCGTAGAAGACGCGCGATATATCCGTATTACGGTTATAGACCTTATTAGTATTACTCTAGATCTAGCGAGTAGTTACCTCGAGCTCTATAGTAGTAACGTCGCCGTAGCGATAGAAGGTAACTATAATATTAGCCGTATATATAGAGTAGGAGTATAGGGTAAAATTAATAGTAAGAGAAAAAGAGAAATAATAGAAGAACCGTTACTAGAGGAGGTAATAGAAGAAATTAATGTTAAGGATATTAAGGATAAGGACTAAAGGTAGAAGAAGAAGGGTCCTAATATACCCGTAAGAAGCTAGAAGCCTTACTCCTACGTCTAATTACACGTGTAGAGTATATAGCCTTAGTAAGGATTACGAGCGATTAGTAATAAGAAGATTTATTAAAGAGTAAATAAGCGTTAGAGTTACCTATATACGATATATAAGCGAGCTACAAGTAATCCATAAGCGATTATAAACGATTAGTAACGAGAAGCTTTATTAGAAGATAAATAGTAATAAGAAGATTTATTAATAGCTAATAAGTAATACGAAAGGTATCTATATACGATACACGAGCGATCTACGAGTAATCTACGAGCGATCTATAAGCGATCTACGAGCGATTAATAATAAGGAAGTTTATTAAAATATACGAATAGTAATAATAAGATTTATTAATAGTAAATAAGTAACACGAAAGGTATCTATATACGATATATAAGTAATCTACGAGTAATTCATAAACAATTTACGAGCGATCTACGAGCGATCTACGAGCGATTATAAACGATTAGTAATAAGAAGCTTTATTAAAAGGTAAATAGTAATGAAAAGACTTATTAACCCGCGAAGTACGAGCGATCTATAAGCGATTAAAACCGTAGGTTTACCGTATATAAGCCGTACGACTAAGATACGTCTATTAATAGCTAGACTATAGAACCTATACGATAGGTATATACTTAGGATACTTAAGAAGTATCGGATAAGGGTAATTAGGCCCGCGAGACGCTAGCCCTAGAGGGGGAGCGAATATAAGGCGGGTAACGCCGGACCTCTACGGAGTAGGTACTAAGTATACGAGGAGTATATATAGGTTAGATACCGTCCGTATCGAGGACGTAGTAGTAAGGCTTAGCTCGCTTAGTTTAGTAAGTAAGGGTAACCTTTAAAGGAAGCGCTAGCTAAGGAGGATAGGATTCTTTATAGGTTATTATTAGAATAGAATCTAGACCCTTTAGTATCTAATTACTTATCCTATCCCTATATATATACTACTCGGGTAACACTCTAGTGTTTAGTCTTAGTAGGCCTATTATACTATTCCTATAGTCTATTTTAATAAAAGCTTATCCTTATTCCGGTGGAAAAAGCGTATAACCTAGCGCGCGCTTATAGGCGTTCTAGGGATCGTAGAGGCCGTATTTTAGACTATCTACCTTATTAGAGTAAGGCCTATTTAGGTAAGCTCTTTCATATAGTAAATAACCTCTACCTCCTATTATAGGTTAAACCTTTATTAATCGTGTTTCTAGGTATCCTATAATTACTAGTAACCTTAGTATCTTCGGGATAAGGTAGATTAGTTAATACTATACTCTTTAGTAATTACTATATACGTGAATTATTCTCCTAGTTCGAGCGCTTTAATTACTACTAGTATAGTCTTAATAGCTATAGTAGATATAGAGATATTACGCGTTATAATTAAGGTAGGATTAAGGTAGTTAATATTAAGTAGGCGCCGTATATCCGTATACGCTATACGGCCCTAGACGTTAATACGTCTTAGCCTAATCTTTATACTTTTTACGCCTAGTAGTAGTAGCTAAATTATCTATTACGGCCTTATAGTAGTATTCTTAACGTAAGTTTCTATCTCTCTAGAGGATTTAGGAACTAATTACTTAGAACGCTTATCTAGAAGGTTATATATAGGAGGAGAAGCTATATAGAGGCTACGGAAGGAGGTTTCTAGCGTACGGGCTATATAACTACGTAACCTAGTTACGTACGTACCTTTAGCTATGTTATTATCGCTTAAAATTTATAATAGGGGTTAACCTAATCTATAAAATACTTCTAGAACTACTTATACTTTATAATACTTCCTAAGCTTAAAAGTATATCTATACTTTATATTAGTCTATATTACTAGTATCTTAAAGGTATAAGAAAGGGGCTTAGAGATATATATATATATAAGTAGTACTAAATAGAACTATAATTAATTAACTAACTTAATTAGAATATTCCTCTAGGCTATTTCTAGCTTAGCGTAATATAGTTATTTACTTTCTCCCTCCTAGCCTTATACTATTACGGAGTAGTACTATTAGAAACGTTAAGGTAAATAAGGTAGATATATAATAGGCCTACTAGGACTAAATACTAGAGTACCGCCTAAGTAGTTTATATAAAGGAATAGGACGAGTAATTAGATACTAAAGGGTCTAGATTCTATTATAACGATATTACGCTACTACTTACGCTAAAAGAGTATAGGTTACTACTATAAAGGCGCGATAAGGATAAGGGAATATTTAGCGAGTTACTAGCTACTATAGTAGTTTAGTATAACTCTCTTACCTTAGATTTTAGGTATACCTTACTAAGGGCCTAGTACTAATCTAGTACTCGTCGACGCCTATATAGTATACGTATACCTCTTCCTCCCCTAGGCGCTACGCCTAGGGCGATAGGAGATACTCCTCTACGGCCGCTAGGCCTCCTTAGCGGCTATACCCGCGACCTAGACCCTAAGTCCCTAGGATATACTTACCTCTAGTCTTCCTCGAAGAGAGTCCGGATCTAAAACTAGGCCTATCCTATCCCGATCGACCTCGCGGGCGCACGCTTCCCCTTATCCTTTAAGGCCGTATATTAGACGGTACTAAACGCTAGACGCGAATAGACGATCTACTAGGATACTATAGAACTATTCGCCTTAGCCTTTAATAACTACGCTAAAAGCCTTACTAACCCTACTACTATTAAGGTCGCTCGGAAACTCTAGCGCCTAATTATAGTATAACTATAGGCCTTCGTAATAGGCTATAAACTCCCCGCTCCCTTATCCCTATTAGCTTAGCGACCCTCTAGTACCTAGGCGGGTATCGCTAAGACTACGAAAAACTTACCGGAAAACTCTATAATACTAGCTCTAAAACCTAGCCTAGCTCGGGCCCGCTCCTAGCCTCCTCCGCCTAAGGACGGGCGTATCTTAGTTACCGTACCTACTATAGAGCGTCTTAAGGGCGTAGCGGCCTATATTATCCGAAAAGCGGTCTACGAGGCTACTAAGATTACGCTAGATAACCTCCTAAAGGCTACTATTACGCTAACCGGATAGGCCTTTACCCCTATTAGCGCTAAAATCTAGGACTACCTTATAGCCTAGGAGACCTATAAGCTTATACTCCGTATAATTAACGCTAACTCGGCTACTATCCCCTAAACGTAGGTAAACTACGCCCTCCCTTACGTCCCTAGCTCTATCGCCGCTTTCGACGGCTCTAGGGTAGTTCTAGACCTCGATATAGTACGCTCTAAGATCTAATCCTAGACCTAGACTATTACGGGGTAATACTAATATAGACGTTACGAGCGAGTTAGGCAAGGACGCTATAGACGTTATAGACGTTACTATAAACGAGTTAGGTAAAGATTAGATTAGATTATTAGTTAGCCGAGGTAGTCCGTACGCGTAGTATATAGCTTTCTTGCGCGCGTAGCCTCCTACGAGGTTCTAGTTAACTAGAACCTCGTTATTAATCTTATCCTTTTACTCTATCTAGCCTAGCTTACTCGTTTAGTAGCCTAGGACCTCCCCGCCGTAATAGTAGGTTCTAGTTACCTTAAATCCGATCGTATAAGGGCTAGAGTTAGCTCGTAGATAAT
>ML978734.1:176901-205384 GCA_010015785.1 Saccharata proteae CBS 121410
ATAATACACCTAGGTTATTCTAATACTACATTAACGACGTTTTACGCCTATACCTTAACGTCTTCTATACTACCTACGTCGACGATATCCTTATTAACTTAGATAATATAGAATAGTATAAAGAGTATATTACTATAGTTTTGCAAAAACTACGCGAAGTAGGCCTATAAGTAGACATCGATAAGAGCGAATTCTATACTACCGAGGTAAAATACCTAGGTCTAGTAATATTAATAAGAGGTATCTATATAGACCCTACAAAAGTCTTAGCCATTAAAGAATAGAAACCTCCTATAAACGTTAAAGATATACAAAGCTTCTTAGGATTCGCTAACTTCTACCGTCGCTTTATTCGCGATTTTAGCGATATTACTACACTATTAACCCGTCTAACTCGAAAGGATACACCTTAGTACTAGACTTAGGACTATTAACGAGTATTTAACACGCTACGTAATTAATTTAACGAATATATTATACTAGTATACTTTAATCTAGATAAGGAAATCGAGCTTAAGATAGATACGTCTAATTATATAAGCGTAGGAATACTCTCTTAACGCGATAACGTAAATATCCTACGACCTATAGTATTCTTCTCTACAAAACACTTAAAAGAAGAATATAACTACGAGATTTACGATAAGGAGCTTTTAGCTATTATCTAATATTTCGAGGAATAGCGAGCTAAGCTTAAAGGAGCTACTTTCCTAATTAAAATTATTATAGACTATAAGAACCTAGAGTATTTTACTACTACTAAGTAGCTTATAAGACGTTAAATACGCTAGAGTATCTTTCTATTACGTTTTAATTTCAAAATTACGTACTGTCTAGGACGTTTAGGTAGTAAACTAGATAGCCTTACTAGAAGATTAGGGGATCTACCTTAGGAGGGGGGTGAAATCGACGAACGCGTCGCTTATTAAAACTAGGTATTACTAAAACCTTACTATTTTAAACTCGCTCCTATAATACTACTACCCGACGACTAAGAGCTACTTCCTAATAATTAAGAGTTATAAAAGCTTTTCGATTAAGCTTACGATTCGGACGAAAAAGTAAAAGAATATATCTACCTTATCTAGTTAGGAGCTTAACGTTCGAAAGAAATCTTACTTGTAGATTACTCGATCTAGAATAACCGTCTATTCTTCGGAAAACGTCTTTTTATACTAAACTACGATCTACTCCGCTTATTCTTAATTAAACGATACTACGACGACCTACTTATAGGACACCCGGGTAGAGAAAAAATAATAATGTTACTCCTACGAGATTACTACTAGGTAGGAGTATATTAGACGATTACTAAATATATACGGAACTACGACGTCTACTAACGTGTAAAAGTATCCCGAGATAAGTACTACGGTTAAATTAAGATAATACCCGCGCTAGAGTATAGATAGAAAGATATAGCTATGGATTTCGTAGGAGAACTCCTAGAAAGTAGCGGGTTTAACGCCGTCCTAGTAGTTACTAATCGATTATTAAAGATAATGTATTTAATACCTTACCGTATAATAACCTTAGCTATAGTACTAGCGAAGCTCTTCTTTACTAACGTTTTTAAACTATATAGACTACCGGACACGATTATTAGTAATAGAGGAACCTAATTTATATTAGAATTCTAGTTATACCTCTATTAGCGCCTTAGTATTGCGCTAAAACTATCTATAGTATACTATCCTAAGACGGATAGATAAACTAAGCGTTTTAATAGTATTATAGAGTAATACTTACGAAACTACGTTAACTACCGGTAGGATAATTAGGTAGAATAGTTACCTATAGCGGAATTTATAGTAGACTAGCTCGATTTAGCTACTACTAATCTTTCGCCTTTTACGGTAAATTACGGATTTAATCCACGATATATAGTATCTCCCCTAGAGGTACTCGCTATAGAAGCTTTAACTCCTAATAGTCGAGCTTAATTATAACTTTTAGACGATTTTATACACTAGATAGAAGTAATTAACGAGTACCTCGGCGAATATATAACGTATACTTAGTAAATCTACGCTAGATAAGTAAATCGGAACCGTGCTCTAGTACTACGGTATAAAGTAGGAGACGAGGTATTCCTACTTACCTCGAATATTTAGACGGAACGCGCTTTAAAGAAGCTAGACTACAAAACGCTCGGCCGCTTTAAGATCCTAGCTAAGATCTCGCCGTAAGCGTATCGTCTAGACCTCCTACTAATAATAAAAATCTATCTAGTCTTCTATACTTTACTCCTCCGTCTAGTAGGTATAGATCTACTACTAGGTTAATAATAGCCTCCGCCTCTACCTATCGTTATAGATAGAGAAGAGGAGTACGTAGTAGAAAAGATAGTTAGATCGCGGTATAATAAAAGTAAAAAGTGATTTGAATACAAGGTATAATAGATAGGCTATAATCGTGCTAATTAGGAGCTAATCGACTACCTAGATAACTCTCGTACTTTAGTTAACGAATACTACGAAGAGTATCTAAACGAACTAGTACTAGACGAAATAGTAGTAGAGCGCTACCTTAGAGGGGGGGTAGTATTACGGGGTAATACTAATGTAGACGTTACGAGCGAGTTAGGTAAGGACGCTATAGACGTTATAGACGTTACTATAAACGAGTTAGGTAAAGATTAGATTAGATTATTAGTTAGCCGAGGTAGTCCGTACGCGTAGTATATAGCTTTCTTGCGCGCGTAGCCTCCTACGAGGTTCTAGTTAACTAGAACCTCGTTATTAATCTTATCCTTTTACTCTATCTAGCCTAGCTTACTCGTTTAGTAGCCTAGGACCTCCCCGCCGTAACATAGACGGACCCTATTTACTACTAGATCTCTCGCTATAGCCCGGACTCGCGGGGCTTTACTACGTAGGTAGTATCCTTTACCGCGCCTACTTAACTCTTCCGTATCTTTAAGAGTAACCTCTCTAGGGAGATTAAGAAAATACCCTAGGTTACGCTATATAACCCCGGATACTAGGGATACTACCGCGGGCCGAACTATACTAGGGACCCTAGGTACTTAAACTATAGGAAGAAGATATAAGATTATAATAGCCCCTCTAGAGCTATATACTCCTAACCCTTATAGTACGTAAACTACTATAGCCCCTTTCCCTTAAACTACGCGCGCTACCTAGCTACGCCTCTTAAGTCTTATAGGACGATCCGACCTCTTACGAAGAAAGACCTCTAGCGGGTCCGCCGCCTTAGCCTAGTAAGCTATAAGGCCTCGTATAGCGATAGCGACCTTAGTAGCGCTAAATCCGCCGTAGAAGGCTCCCTATAGACGTCTACTACTCCCTCCTAGGCGCCCTCGGACTCCTAGGCGCCCTCGGACTCTTAGATAACTATAGACTCCTTATAGGTATCTACGGAACCGCCCGCTCGGATAGCTCCGGTATCCGTTAGCGTAAGCCTAACCTTATCTCCTACTAAGCCTACCCGGAGGCCTAAGAGGGCCGCCTCGTAGGTAGTAGGGGATATAAACGTTTACTAACTTACTACGTAAACTTAGGTATCTACCCCTCTACTCTCCTAACCCGCCCCTAAAGCTACCTAGGAATTAGATTACGATATATTAGACGCCGATCTATAATATTATATACCCGAACGAATATACTAAAGACGCTATAGGTCTACTAGGCTAACGTCGGATATAGCCTATAGTACTATATAGCGCTCCTATAGGATTACACGGCGATACGCGAGCCGATAGGCGTTATTAGTTACTAACTAGTAACTACGCTTAAGTGTACTAGGGTACCTGGGCGGGGTATAGAGTCTAGACGGTAATAATAGGCTATATTTATATGTATATCCCCGGTACAAAAAGATTAGATAGAAGGTAGCTTTTCCTCGCTATAGAATAGAATAATTAAGACGATTGTTTTTATATAGTAGCTACGATACTTAATTGTATATAAGTAAAGTAAATTTCTAAATTTATTCCCTAACTTTCTATATTAACAATTAACCTACCTAATAACTATTCCTATTACTAAGGTTCTCTATACTAAACACACGAAATACCCCCTCGGCCGCAAGCGGCGGCGCAGGTAGTAGCGTAGTAGAAGGCGAACACTAAAGGTAGTTAGCCGCACGAGATAAGTAAATCGAACGTCGCGATTAATAACTCGTTATATACGCCGAACTAGTAGAGTATTTAGAGAGCGAAAACGCTAGGATCACGGCTATACTAGTAGCGTAGTATCCTATACCGGCTAGCGAACGGCTAGTAAGCGTAAAAGAAGAAGAAGAAGTTATTACCTTAGAACCTACTAAAGCTAGGATAGCCGAGGGTAGTAAATCTAAAGCCAAAATACCCGAGGGTAGATAGTATTCACTAGCTAGCTAATCCTAGTATAGTATAAAGCTAGAGATAGCCGTTATCCGTCTAGTATAACTATACTAGGGAGAACCGCTACTAAAATAGAAAGATTTCCGTTTTAAGGTTACTAAAAGCTAGTAGCTAGAAGGCCTAACCTAATAGAAGTAGTAGTAGACTATATTATATAGTACCCTTACTATAGTAGGTTAGAAAGATAGATACGAGTTCGGAGGACTAACTATCGTTAATAAAGCGTTATTATCCACGGTAATCCTATAAAACATAAAAGGTCCGGTAAATTTAATTACTTTAAGCTACGCGAGGTATAGGATAGCGATACTATTAGCCCTACGCAACTCGTTTAAAGTAAGCGATAAGTATAGATACCGCGAGAACGCGTAGAAACTCCGGGATATAAAGTAGAATAGTAAGGATACTACTAAATACGTTAGAAAGTAGTAACTCCTAGTATAAGAGGTAGTTATTAATAATCTAACCTTTACGGATAAGGCTATTAGGAACGATTTTCTTTATTCTATTAAGTCGGATAAGATAGAGTAGTAGGTATATTAAATTCTCACTAAGCTAAACGTAATAGAAATTATATCTTTTATATACTACGAGCGATTCTTATATACTTTTAGAGTAGAAAAGAGTTTAGGGAAGAGTTTAGGGAGTACTATTCATAAGGTTAGTAATAGATAGCCGTAGAAAAAGAAGAAACCCGACTACACTTACTAGAATTATAGAAAGAAAGGCCATACTACAAGAGATTATAGGGGAGATAAGGTAGGAGATAGATACACCTATAAACTAGGCAAGAAGAGTAATTAGAAAGAGAAGGAGTTAAAAAAAGAGAAGGACAAGAAAGATAAGAAATAGAAAGCCGGAAGTTTTCATTTAATAGTCTACTTAACGTTAAAATAACACTCGAATCTACTTTTTAATATAGGGAGTAACGTGTATATTATAAACGATTTAAAGGATTTAGATCCGGCTATAGTTATTACTATAGGATCCTATCTAGTAAGTACTAGTACAGGACTAGTATATATAACTTATATAGGAACCGTAAACCTAAGGATTATAAAGCTAGGTTATAAGGATAGTTTAAGATACACGGTTATTTCGCTACTAAACACCCTATACATTCCGAAATTTCCGGTTAAGATACTCTTAGGAGAGCTTATATTTAGAGCTAGAGGGAGGATCGAGGATAATATACTAATTAGGCCTACTAGAGAGGGAATTACTAACCTTAATCTAATACGGCGCGGTTACCTACTATAGTAGTATAGTAAACCGGAACTACTAAAGACTCTAGCTCTATTCATATACCTTATTTTAGTAGGAGATATTACTAGCTTTAAAGTTAAATACTTAGCTACGGTTTTAGCTACCTATAGACGAGATAGAAGTAGTAATAGCGAAAATTTCGAAAATTCCGCTAATATTAATTAGATAATAGATAAGCTTATACGAATACTTATCTTATAGTATAGAAGATTAAGCCACTATAGTATTAAGAGGCTGTAAAAGATAATTAAGTCTACTACCGGAGTAGATATAGATACTTCCCTACTAGAAGCGATTCCCTATAAAGCTTATAACTAAGTAAAGATTACTAAAATCGTTAGTAAAGATCTATTTAAGCTAGTAAGTTTTACTGGAGAGGTTGTTTACTTTAATCTTAGAGAGATTAAGCTAGAATCTATTAACGGTAACAGATATTTTAACATCCGGACTAATTAGTTTTCTCGCTTCAGGTAGTTTACCGCGTATAAGTAGAAAAAGGATATTCTAGTAGACCTTAAACATACTATAGAGGTACTTAACCTCTAGATTAGCGGATCTTAGCGCGTATAACGCGTATATATTAATAGCGCTCGAGAACTAATTATAGAAGGTGTTTTAAATAAGCTTACGGATTTTAAGCTTTTCTATAAAACTAACTATATTAAACTAACGGTTTCCGCGCCTTATAACTACTATTAGAATAGTATCTTAGAGCGCGGTATACGTATTATCTAGGATACTACACGAGTAGTATCTATATAGATAAGGGTTCCCTTATACTTTTAGGATCGCCTTATAGAGGGTGTAACTTATACTACTAATAGAACTATTTCAAGTAGTATCCCTATATTAGAGACACCGCACTAGCGATTGTTTAACTCTATCCTACGCGGTATAGGCGATAGGGGCGCTAATAATAGGGGCGCCGGCGATATAACTACCGCCGGAAGCGTTAAAAATTCCGGTAATAAGCCGGATATCTTATACTTGCGAATTTTGGGCTTAGTATACGTTGCGCTTGTAGAGTAAGTACACCGTATAAATGTAGAGAAGCTAGAACTACGTAGTATTAAGGGAATCTTCCTTAGATATACTAGAGGGTATAACTACTACGTATAGGCTCTTAATAGGAGCCGCTAGATCCGGACACCAAATATTATCTTCTACGAAGATATAGGAGTACCTATAATATAGCTATCCGAAGTACTACGTACTAGTAAACTAGTAAAACTACTATATACGGCGGACCCGCGCGACGTAGTAAGATTACTACTACCGGTAGTATAAAGGCGCCTTCGCTATCGCACGAGTAAGCCGAAGGGGAATATGAAAAGTAACGACCTAAATATAGTTACGGAAGATATTATAGATAAAGAAGGTAACCTTCGGCCTAAGCGAGGTAGGCTAAAGAAGCTACATAAGGACGTATATACTCCTAAGCTATTTACACCGGATGAAACGTTTATTTATACTATAGAGTAGGTTAATCAAGAAGATAATAATAAGGGATTTAGTACCTTCTTAACTATAGTAAGCTTAGATAGTATAACATCCGGGGTAGGTTTAGATAATACCCTAGTATTTGCAACCGCAATAGCTAGCGCTAAGGCAAAAGAGTAGATAAGTGCTTATTTTAAGGAGATTAAGCAGCTAATTAAATTAGGAACACTCGAGTTTATACCTTAAACGGAAGTAGAGAACCTTATTTCTACTAAATAGGTACTTAGAAAGAAGTACCTAGCTAATAGATCTCTAGATAAATATAAAGCGCGCCTAGTTACTAGAGGGTTTATATAATAGTTTAGAATCGACTACTTTAAAACGTCGTCTTCTATAGCGCGGATAGTAAGCTAGAGAATTATACTTGCCCTAGCCGCTATTCATAACTAGCACGTTGTATAGGTAGATTTCGTTAGAGCCTACCTAAAGGGATTACTTAATAAGCTAATCTACATAAGACTCTTCCCGCTATTAGAAGAGTATATACAGGAGATAGGGGCGCCTACTAGATAGTATAAGGGATATGTAATTAAGCTATGTAGGCCTATTAATAGTCTTAAACAGTTAGGAGCGGAATAGTAGAAGTATATCTAATCTTAACTTACAAGAATTAGAATCCACCTATTAGAAGTAGATAAGGCTATGTATACCTTAGTAACGGAGAAAGGAGAAGGTTTAGATAGAACTATACTAATAGTAATTACCGTTTCTTACGTCGACGATTTTCTACTTTTTAGGCCTAATAGGCAAAGAATTAACTAAACAATCGCTACTCTCGGGGAGTTAGTTAAGCTTACTAACCTAGGTAATGCTAAATAGTACCTAGGTATCCGCCTAAACAGATTAGATAGAAGTATTCTCCTAGATTAGGAGTAGTATACTACTAAAGCGCTAGAAGCGCTCTAGATAAGCGATTATCGAACAGCTAGTATACCTTTTAAGCCTAGTAACCTAGTAATACTAATACCGGATAAAAAAAAAGCAGTAGACACTACCATTAACTAGTCGATAAGGCACGAATTTCGCTATCTTCTAGGAAAATTCAATTTTACTACTAATATAACTAGACCGGATTTATCTTTTACCGGATTAATATAGGTAAGAGTTATAAGTAAACCCACGGCTAAGTAGCTATAAGGCCTTAAGCGGATCCTACGCTATATTAAGAGGCTACCTAGGCTTAGTATCAAGTATTAAGCAGAACACCGCTATAAGGAGAAGTTCGGAAAATTAGGCTTACATAGAGTTTATAACTCCTCTTACGCTAGTAATCCTTCCACCGCTAAATTAAATAGTAGGGTAGTCTTCTTTATAGTAGGAGGGCCTATAAGCTAGAGCTCGCGCCTTTAATTAATAGTTGCGCTAGGTACTATAGAAGCTAAGTACTACGCGCTATTAGAAGCTATAAAGGAAGTAGCCTAGATCCGGATATTCCTAGAGGAACTAAACCTAATACTAGAAGGACCGGTACTATTACTAGGAGATAACACGGGTACTCTTAGTTAGACTAATAGTCTATTACTAAAGGTAAAGCGACACGTTAAAGTTCGCTATAGGCATACAGATAGTAAATAGAAGTTAGGTGCTATTAAGGTATAGTATATTAAGATAGTAAGTAACGCTATAGACATTCTTACTAAGCTACTTAGGCTATAGATGCACGAAAGAGTAGTTAAACTACTAGGTCTTATAAGACAAGACTAGAAGGTAAGGTTTTTTAGTTATACTATTAAGCTGTTCGTTTTTCTAGTATAGGGGCGTATAGGATTACACGGCGATACGCGAGCCGATAGGCGTTATTAGTTACTAACTAGTAACTACGCTTAAGTATACTAGGGTACCCGGGCGGGGTATAGCGTCTAGACGGTAATAACAGGCTATATTTATATATATATCCCCGGTATAAAAAGATTAGATAGAAGGTAGCTTTTCCTCGCTATAGAATAGAATAATTAAGACGATTGTTTTCATAGCTCCTATAGCTTACCTTCGAGTAGCGTATTAACCTACTCTACGTCTAGGAACCCTATACTTCTATAGGGAACTAGACCTTAAACTACCCTAGCTACTTCCTCCTCTCCCTAGTAGAGTCTTAGGAGGAGTTAGATAATTAGGAAGCTACCTAACCCTAGGTTTTTATATATAGCCTTAAGAGCGATAAGCTATATATAGCTATTATCTACTCCTACGTGTCTAGGGATCTCCTCTAGGTTAATATTAACGGGTATAGCGTACTAAATATTTACTAATAGCCCTAGTAATAAGAAGTACTAGACTACGTCCTCTCTCTCGCTCCTACCTCCCTTATACTTATTAGGGGGACTTTAACGCTTACTACGAGCTATTCGAGCCTAGGGCCTAATCTACTAATAGCGGTACCCTCCTCGCTTAGTAGACGTCCGTAACTAGTATAGACTATATTAGGGAGGTAGGGGCGCCTACCTATAATACCGGCTATATCCTCGACCTTTCCTTCTCTAATATTCCTTTTACGACTACCTTAATCCGGGATAAGCTCTATACTAGATCCGATTACGAAACGTAAGTTACCGAGATCCCTAATAGAGGCTACTACCCCCTAGTACCGGTTAAGTACCTCGTACTAGACGAAAGGATCCCCTATTTACGGGACTTCTTACCCTCGGACTAGCTAGACTCCCGGACCTATTACTCTACTAGACTAGCCTAGAACTCGACGATATAGTTACGCGCCTTACTTCCGCCTTTATATAAGCTATCGAGGGAGCTAGCTACGTACGTAAGCTAGGCGGGCGTTCCGCGCTATAGTAGACGGATAAGTACTATACCTACTATAAGGCCTTCCGGTAGGTAGCCCTCCCCGGTATCTAGGAATATTATAGCGGAGAGGTTCCTAGGCTACTAAACGAGTAAGCTAGGTAGGGCTAAGTAAAGGATAAGATTAATAATAAGGTTCTAGCTATAGAACCTTATCGGAGGCTATACGCGTAAGAAGGTTATATACTACGCGTACGGACTACCTCGGCTAGCTAATAATCTAATCTAATCTCTACCTAACTCGCTCGCGGTAACGTCTATAGCGTCTATAGCGTCCTTACTTAACTTACTTATAACGTCTATATTAGTATTACCCCGTAATACTACCCCCCCTCTAAGGCGGCGCTCCGCCGCTATTTCGTCTAGTACTAGTTAGTCTAGATACTTATCATAGTATTCATTAACTAAGGCACAAAAATTATCAAGATAGCTAATTAGCTCCTAATTCACACGATTATAGCCCACCTATTATACCTTATACTCGAATCGTTTTTTACTCTTATTATAACGTAATCCAATAATATCCTCTACGACGTACTCCTCTTCTCTATCTATAACTACAAGAGGAGGTAGAGGCTATTATTAACCTAGTAGTAGATCCGTACCTACTAGGCGGAGAAGTAAAGTATAGAAGACTAGATAGATTTTCATTATTAGTAGGAGGTCTAGACGATATACTTACGGTAATACCTTAGCTAGGATCTTAAATCGGCCTAGCTTCTTCTAATCTAGCTTCTTCGAGGCTCGTTCCGTCTAGATATTCGTAGTAAGTAAAAAGACTTTATCTCCTACTTTATATTTAGGTACTAAGGCGCGGTTCCGATTAGCCTACTCGGCGTAGATTTACTAAGTATAGGTTATATATTCGCTAAGGTATTCGTCGATTACTTCTATCTAATATACGAAGTTATCTAATAGTTATAATTAGGCTCGACTATTAGGAGTTAAAGCTTCTACGTCCTCTAGGGGTATAATTATAAATCGTAGATTAAACCCGTAGTTTACTATAAAAGGCGACAAGTTAGTAGTAGCTAAACCGAGCTAATTAGCTATAAATTCTACTATAGGTAGCTATTCTACCTAATTATCCTAGCGGTAATTAACGTAGTTTCGTAGGTATTATTCTATAATACTATTAAAACGCTCTGTTTACCCGTTAGTTTCGGGATAGTAAGCTATAGATAGCTTTAGTAAGATTCTAAGGCGTCGATAGAGGTATTTCTAGAAATCTAAGATAAATTAAGTACCCCTATTACTAATAATTATATCTAGTAGTCCGTATAGTTTAAAAAACTTAGTAAAGAAGAGTTTTACTAGTATTATAGCTAATATTATCGTACGGTAGAGTATTAAATACCTTATTTTTAATAATTAATTAGTAACTACTAAAATAGCGTTAAAACCGCTACTCTTAGGTAGCTTACCTACGAAGTCTATAGTAATATCCCTCTATCTCTATTCCGGAGCTAGGATTATTTTAATTTAACTATAGTATTTATCTCGAAGTACTTTAGTACGCTAGTATCCGTTATAGTTTCGTATATATTTAGTAATTATTTAGTATACACCTATCTAGTAGTAATCCCGTAGGAGGAGTAACGTAGTTTTCTCTCTACCCGGGTAGCCTACGAGTAGATCGTCGTAGTAACGTTTAATTAAAAAGAGACGGAGTTAATCGTAGTCTAGGATAAAAAGGTATTTTCCGAAGAATAGACGGTTATTTTAGATTAAGTAATCCGCGAGCGAGATTTCTTTTAAACGTTAGGCTCCTAACTAGATAAGGCGGATATACTCTTTTACTTTTTCGTCCGAATTATATACTTAGTTAAAGAGTTTCTATAATTCTTAATCGTTTAGAAGTAATTCCTAGTAATTTTAGAGCCGTTCGTTTAGAGGTAGGTTCTAATTATTAGGAAGTAGTATTATAGGAGTAAGTTAAGCGCTTATAAGTTTAAAATAGTAAGGTTTTAGTAATACCTAGTTTTAATAAGTAACGCGTTCGTCGATTTTACCCCGCTCTTAAGGTAGATCTCCGAATCTTCTAGTAAGACTATCTAGTTTACCTCCTAAGCGTCCTAGACAGTACGTGATTTTAAAATTAAAACGTAAGAGAAAGATACTCTACCTTATTTAACGCCTTATAAGTTACTTAGTAGTAGTAAAGTACTCTAGGTTCTTATAATCTATAATAATTTTAATTAGGAAAGTAGCTTCCTTAAGCTTAGCTCGCTATTCTTCGAAATATCGGATAATAGCTAAAAGCTCCTTATCGTAAATCTCGTAGTTATATTCTTCTTTTAAGTGTTTTTTAGAGAAAAATACTATAGGTCGTAGGATATTTACTTTATCGCGTTAAGAAAGTACTCCTACGCTTACGTAATTAGACGCGTCCGTCTTAAGCTTAATTTCTTTATCTAGGTTAAAGTATACGAGTATTATATAGTTATTAAATTCGTCGCGTAAGGCGTTAAATACTCGCTAGTAATCCTAGGTCTAGTACTATAGCGTGTCTTTTCGAGTTAATCGAGTTATTAGAGCCGTAATATCGCTAAAGTCGCGGATAAAGCGATAGTAGAAGTTAGTAAATCCTAAGAAGCTTTATATATCTTTAATATTCGTAAGGGTTTTCTACTCCTTAATAGCTAAGATTTTCGCGGAGTCTATATAAATACCTTTTATTAATATTACTAGACTAAGGTATTTTACCTTAGTAGTATAGAATTCGCTTTTATCGATATTTACTTATAGACCTACTTCGTGTAATTCCTATAAAACTATAGTAATATACTTTTTATATTATTCTATATTATCCGAGTAAATAAGGATATTATTAACGTAGGTAGTATAAAGGATATTAAGGTAAGGACGTAGGTCGTCGTTAATATAGTTCTAAAAGGATCTAAGTATATTATATAACCTAAAGTTCATTACTAAGGATTTAAAAAGGCCGTAGCGTATACGAAATACTATTTTCTATTCCTCGCCCTCCTTTATACGGAGCTTATTAAATGCGGTAATAATATTAATCTTAGAGAATATCTTTACGTTACTTAGACGGTCGAGAGTTTCGCGGATTAAGGGTAGGGAGTAGCGATTCTTAATAGTAATAGCGTTTAGACTATAGTAGTCTATATAAAAATATAGCCCTCTACCCGGCTTTTTAACGAAAAGGACGGGTATAGTAGCTAGGGAGCTACTTACTCGGATAAATCCTTTTAAAAGGTTATCTTTAAGGTACTTCTTTAATACCTTTAACTCGTCCTAACTTATACTATATAGGGGTCTAAAAGGTAGTTATTTATCTAATTCGAGAGGTATAGCGTAATTATACGGGCGATAAGGTAGTAGCTTATTAGAATCTTAGCGCGAGAATACGTCTAACAACTCGTAGTACTCGGTAGGTAGCTTAGTAGACGGATTTGTTTTCGGCTTAATAGATAATACTTTCTCGATATCGCGTAGAGATATAGCGAATACTTAAATATCTTATTATTTTTTTAAAAGGCGCGAGAACGGTATAAGGGATATTACTAATAAGGTCGGAGGTAGTTTTAACGAAACTATATATAGCTTAATTACCGGAACTAGGGTAGTAGACTAAACTAGGGTAATAGACTAAACTAGGGTAATATATAAATCGGTCGCCGAAGAAGTATAGTTCCTAGCGTAGTACTCGGTAAATTATAGTAAGTTATTCTACTAGTTAAACTATACCTAATAGCGTCTTATCTCGGAGAGGCTAAGGATAATAGAGTACCCTCCTAACGAGGTAAATAGAAAGGAATATTTTTCTCGAAATAGTTACCGATAGATAGGGATATAAATATATAGTAGGTAATAGTACCTAAGGATATTAAGCGTCTATTAATAACTCGAATTTCTTAGGGGTGTTTTAAAGGGATTATAGGGAGGTTCTATTTATACGCAAAGGTAATATTAATAAAGGTAAAACTAGTAGTACTACTATTAATAAGCGACTCTATATTAATAAGGCTACCTAGGGTATAAGGTAGAATAAATTACTAGGTATAGGAAGTAGTACTAAAGGTAGAAATAGAGACTAATATCGTCGAAGGGGACTCCTAGCCGCGACGCTAGGTAGGAGTACTTAGTTTCCCTAGTTAGGAGGAGTAGTAGGAGCTACGGGCGCGGGTATAGGCGTAAGCGTAGGTATAGGGCTAACTATAAACGTAGTAGTTACGATACGCGTACCGTAGTTAGGGTAGCCGTTAGAGATATAGCCTAGGCCGCCGTAGTATAGGTAGAGGCGGTAGTCGAGCCTATACTTACGCTTAGTAGGCGTAAGAGGTCTACGTCGTCCTATAGATAGATCTATAGTATTAGGGTTAGCCGGAGCTATAGCGGGAGACGGAGGTAGTAGTACGGCGGTAGTAGTAGCTATAGGAGTAGCTCTAGGAATAGAGATACGAGGTTTATAGTTACTATAATACGTAATCTCCTTAAGGGTACGATACTTAGCGTCGAGCTTTACGAGTAGGTTAATAAAGTTATCTAACTTATCCGGGATATTATAGTTAATAAGTAAGGTTTAAAGTTTGTAGGAGATATTACCTTAAAGAATAGTAATAAGCGTATCGTTACCGAAGCTAGTTTCTCCTTATAGGCGGCGGAAATTAGCGATAAAGTCGCTAAATTCTTAGTTCTTTATCTTTAACCTATAGATCTCGCGGACGGTGTTAGCTTTACGCTAAGGATCCTTAAAAGCCTAGTCTAGGAGTAACTATAGTTCGTCTATAGTCTTAAAGGTAGGAATACTATTCTCGATCCTTAGAGAGATCTATTTAAAGCTAACTAGTCCTAGCTTATTAATTACGTATCCTAGCTTAGTATACTTAGTAGTATAGTACTTATACTCGAGTAAGAACTTTATCTAAACGCGATTCTTAAACCCTATATAACCCTCCTTTAAGCTATTAAAAGGTTTAATCTTAATCTTTTTACGGCCTTTATCTAGTTCGTTATAGGCGGCGGTAGTAGTAGCTATAGTAGTAGTAGTACTACTACCCCGGTTAATAGTATCCTATAGGACGCGGGTAGCTATCTCTAGATCCCTAATACGGAGAGCGCCTTCTATAATCTCCGTATTCTTCTATTTAATAAGGTAGAAGTCGTCGTTAGCTTTATCGTAAAGCGTATTAATCTAAGCGAATGTCTTAGCTAGGTTATTTATAATAGCCGTTCTAAGCTCTATAGCGTTAGTAAATAGCCAAGGCGATCCTATAATCGTAGGATAGCGAGGGTATACGTTATTCTATTCGTTACCCTCTATTATTTAGCCGGTTACTCGGTTATTAAATTAGTAGTAGATCGTAAGTAAGGGTTTTAGTAGATAGTCGTACTAGATTAGGAGAGATCGTCTACGAGCTAACTCTAGCCCGTATATAATCGGATTTAGTAGCTAGAACCTACTATTACGGCGGAGAGGTTCCTAGGCTACTAAACGAGTAAGCTAGGTAGGGCTAAGTAAAGGATAAGAGTAATAATAAGGTTCTAGCTATAGAACCTTATCGGAGGCTATACGCGTAAGAAGGTTATATACTACGCGTATAGACTACCTCGGCTAGCTAATAATCTAATCTAATCTCTACCTAACTCGCTTACGGTAACATCTATAGCGTCTATAGCGTCCTTACCTAACTCGCTTATAACGTCTACATTAGTATTACCCCGTAATAGGGAACCTACGCCGGAGAAGTAGATATTCCTTACTACGGTATAGAAGGCTAAGAGAGCCTACTAGCGCGATAGAGTCTCTAACCTTACTACTAACTAGGAACTCTACGCTATCGTAGGCTAGTATAAGCTCTCCTAGAACTAGTAGGATACCCCTATCCTTAACGATAGCTAGCTACTTACTAACCCTAGGGAGAAGGCTATAGCCTTATAGGAAGTAGTACTAAACCGTTTCTCTAGTAACGATAACCTACCCGATAAGATACTAGACCTTATAGACGGACTAGCTAATATCCTATAGGACTCGGTAGTCTCTTTAGAGGAGGCTAAAAGGTTAGTAATTAGGGTAAGTAGTACCTTGCCTAGCCCTAATCGCGTAACTATACGCCTCCTTAAAGCCGGATAGATAGACTTAGGAGAGCTAGTACGCCGCCTCTACTAGCGCTACCTCGAGCTAAGCTACTTCCCTAACCCCTAGAAGATAGCAGAGGTAGCTATAATCCTAAAGGTAGGTAAAAAGGACTATACCTCCCCCTACTCCTAGCGCCCTATCGCCCTACTCTCTTACCTAGGTAAGGGATTAGAACGACTCGTAGCGCGCCGGATCGCGTACCTAGCTATAGGCTACTACGTCCTTAGCCCGTAGTACGGCGGCGCTCTACCCTAACGCTCCGCTACGGACCTCGTAGCCTCCTTTACTTACGACGTTAAGACTACTTAGGCCTCGGGTAAGGAGGTAACTATAGTTACGATAGACGTCTAAGGGGCCTTCGACGCCCTCCTCCGGAACTACCTTATTCGCCGTATAGCGTAGTAGGGCTAGCCGCTAAAGCTACTCTAGTTTACGCGTAGCTTCCTTATAACGCATAGGGTATAGGTTCGCCTAGGCGCTACTATTACGGAAAGCCGGCCGGTAGCCTATAGTACGCTATAAGGCTCTCCTCTCTCCCTAGTTCTCTATACCCTATACCTAGCCGAGCTACTTAACTAGGACTAGAACCTACGCTTCGGATACGCGGATAACGTCTACCTCTACCGGGCGGAGTATACGCTTAAGGCGGCTACTACCTAAATCGCGGCGGATATTACCTAGGTCTAGGCCTAGGGGCTAGAAAATAAGGTGTTTTTCGCCCTAGAGAAGGAAGAGATAATCTACCTTACCCGGCGTAACGGTAACCTAAACCCCTACTACGAGGTTAGCCCTAATTATATTATTACACCCGTCCCGGCGGCTTAGAGGGGGGACGGTAGCTAACCCGCCCTCTAGTAGCTTAGGATATAGTTCGACTAAAAGCTTACTTTCTAGCGGTACGTTACCTAGCGAGTAGCGGTAGCCCGGAAGGTAAGCTAATACCTCTACGGCCTTACTTATACTACCTATAGCCCCCCGGTAGCGGCGCTCCGTAAGGTAGTTATAACCTATATCCTCCCTAAACTCCTCTATAGTGTAGAGGTTTAGTATAAGGGCCGCTCTAAGTACGCGGGAGTTAGCCGCGTATCCGGCTAGAGGATAGTTAGTACTAGGGTAGGATAGTATATTACCGCGCTAGACTATACGCTTACCCTAGTAGTACGAGCCGTCTTACTAG
Source organism: Saccharata proteae CBS 121410 (assembly GCA_010015785.1). Classification (NCBI taxonomy): domain Eukaryota; kingdom Fungi; phylum Ascomycota; class Dothideomycetes; order Botryosphaeriales; family Saccharataceae; genus Saccharata; species Saccharata proteae. The sequence goes on from ML978734.1 coordinate 194,113, forward strand.
TATAGCGGACTATACCTACCCCTATCCTCTTCCGTGAATTAGGCCTACCTACCGCGGCTATTACTCTCGAGAACGTTAAATAGCGATTTATAAGGTACCTCCGTACTACGGATACCTCCTATCCCCTTACCCGGCGCTCGGAAACTACCCCTATTACTAGAGGTAGGGGTATAGGTAGCTATTACTAACTACGCTCCCGCGTCTAGCGAGTAGTATAAACGCTCCCCTAGCTCCCCCGGCTATAGCTTATAGCCCTTTACTACTCCCCTAGCTACCGCACTAACCCTATAGAAGGCTAAACGAAGGAAGAGGTAGCTAAGGCCTTTATAGCCTAGTAAAGAGCCCTCCTCCCGGACGTACTTATAGTCTTCTTAGACGGTACTGAGTAATAGTACGATAGTACGAAGTAAGTAGCCTACGGCTACGCGATCTACTAAGGCTAGTAGCGAATTACTAAGAGTACTAGCCGCCTTAATAGTCTCTTATACGTGTTCTACGTAGAGGCTATCGGTATATAGCGCGGCCTCTAGTACGCGCTTCGGCTCCTATACCGCTAGATAACCGCCTAGCTCTACGTAGATAGTACGTCGGTAATCTAGGGCCTACGCGGGATAGCCTTAAAAACCTCCTAGTAGGCCTTCCTAGGGGTCTACGTAGTTATAGATATACTACCTATCCGGGTTAGGTAGTCCCCCGGATATATAAGGATCCCTAGTAATAAGGTCGCGGACGCGCTTACTAACGCCGTAGCTATAATAACGATAGAACTAATAGGTATAGCTACCCGCCCGATACTATCTAGAGTTAAGAGTATTAGCCGCGGCCGTATCCGCGCGACCGTATAAACGTAGTAGGCCTCTACTATACCTAGGCTTAGCTAATACTATAGCCGCTAGGGCCTTAGATATAACCCGGAGGTCGAACCTTACGCTCTTACCCTCTCCTAGCTAGTCCTCGCTAGGTACCTAGCTACCTAGACCTTATACGGCGACTTCTACTAGTACTACCGAAAGTATCGCTATAAGGATATAGGTATTAAGTATTCCTACGGATAGCCTAAAACGCCTAACTACGTAGTACGCTACTAGAAGATATATAATACCTTTAGTAGGTAGCTAACTAAGGATCTAACTAGACCCCTAATTACTACGAAAGACGGCTAGGCTCTCCTTACCTAGATAAAAGAATCCCCCGTGCTTCGCTACTTACCTTAAGGCTATAGCCTTCTACTCCGATATCTACCCCCGATAATTACCCGGGGGTAGGCTCGCTTACCCTAGTCGCTCCTTACCTTCCCTTACCTATACTAATCTCTATTCCTCCTCCTTACCCTTGCCCCCCCTCTTCTCTACCCGGCGTAATATAGGAGGGTCTCCTACCTACCTATACGGCGCTCCCGCTATGTAAAACGGTACCCTCTATATACCCTATAAATAGATAGTAAAACCTAGAGCCCTACCTACCTAACGGGGCGGGCCTCTATAGAGCGCGGTATAACCGTAGTAGTCCCTACGACTATCGTTATCGAAGGTAGCGATTATATCGTATAAACCTATCGCTTAACGCGTCTATAGTACCCTATAGGAGGTCTTAGTATCGGAGCCTATCGGCTCTAGCGCTAGTAGACGTAGAATTAAATTAATTAATTAATTAATAGTAGTTTAGTAACGGACTAGCTAAGTTATAAGCTACTATAGTAGCTTAGTAATAAGTTAGGTATTAAAGAGGATTTCGATATCCCTACTTTAGCGTTAGTAAGGGCCTAGGGTATAGTAGCTACTCCCCTAGAAGAGGCTATCCTCGTATACTTATATTAAGTAACTTTCGCCGGGATTAAGACCCTTAGTAATACTACGCTAGAGTTAACTTCTTAAATTACTCTATAAGTACCCTACATATATTAAGTAAGCCCTTTATCGCCGGGATTAAGTTCCCTAGTAATACTATACGCTAGAGTTAAATACTCGAATTACTCTATAGCTATAAGTCTTAGTAGTAAGGATTTAACTCCCGTTCTAAGTGAATTTTTACGCTAAAAGTTAGAGGTTTAATGTATTTACTTTAGCGCCTACTTATAGTTACGGGTATAATTCCCGCGTTAACTACTCTTTTTACGCTTAAGTTAAACTTTTAATCCGTTACTTAGCGCTTACTTAGAGTCTAGGGATACGCTATTACCCGATAATATAGATAATTAATCCGTAGTTAACGAGTAAAATCTATAGGAAGCCGCCTAGTAGCCTATAGTATACCCTATAGCTCCCCCCTATCTCCTATTCTATATACCCTATACCTCGCCGAGCTCCTTAACTAGGACTAGAACCTTCGCTTCGGCTATATAGACGATATCTACCTCTACTACGCCGAATACTCGCTCGAGGCTACTATAGTACGCATCGCGGCTAATATTACCTAGGTATAGGTATAGGGGCTAGAAAACAAGGTCTTTTTCGTACTAGAGAAGGAGAAGATAATCTACCTTATACGGCGTAATATTAATTAGAACCTACGCTACGAGGCTAGCCCTAACTATATTATTATACTAATCCCGGTACCGTAGAAGGGGGACGGTAGCTAACCCGCCCTCTAGTAGCTCGGGATATATAGTACTACGCGCTAAGTCTACTATAGTTCGGCCGAAATTACGGATTAAACGTATTAACCTTTCTAACCCTCCTACTTTACTACTATACTATCAAGTAACTAGGTACTCCTTTACGCTCTATCTTTAGCTAGACTATAGCTAGGAAGGAGCTCTTTCTACCGTAGCGCGTAATAATATATAGAATATACGAGATAGGGGGCTCCTATACTAATATAGCTAAGCGCCTAAAAATACCCGCGTTAACCGTCTAATCTACTATCTCTCGAGCTACTACTCGTAACTACTACGTTAGTAAACCTCGTAGTAGCCGACCTAAGGTAGTTACTCTAATGGATAAGCGTAAGATTATACGCGAGATAATTACTAATCCGAAGGCTACCTATAAGGAGACTAAAATTACGACCGGATATTACTTTAGTAATACTACCTATAGAAAGATACTTAAGAAGTATAATATCAAGAAATAGCGCTATATAGGACGTCCTACGCTTATATAAAAGTATATAAGTACTCGCTTTTAGTTTACTTTAGCTTATATTAACTAGATAAAGGATTAATATCGCTAGGTAGTATAGAGTAATAAATACTTAGTAGAGCGTAGTATTAGCCGAAAGAGAGAATAGTACTTTAGGACCCCTACGTAGAAGTAGAAGAAAAGTTAATTACCCTATATAAAATAGGTAAGGATATATACGTAATAGTATAGGGAGCCTTCTCTAGAGCCCTAGGGAGGTATCTACTATACGTAATAGAGAGGGACCTAAACGCGAAGAAGAATAGCTACTTAGTAGCCTTCTATATTAAAGTAATAGAGACTAGCCTCGAGATAGCCTATTAGCCTAGTATACTCTTTATATAGGATAATATACCTATCTATAAAGCCTATACGGTACGTAAATAGATAGCTACTTATAGAGTAGTACCTATCTAATAGCCGGCCTATTCCTTAACTCTTAACCCGATTAAATATATCTAGTTCTACCTTTAAAATAGAGTATTAAAGCTATACCTAGAGCTTACTACTATAGCTAGTAGTAAAGTTAATATTATAGAGAAGCTATAGGATATATTACGCGAGAGCTAGGATAACGTTACTATAGTCCGATCGTAAGCTTATATCTTAGTAGTATATAGCCTAGCGGGTAGCGGTAGCCCGGAAAGTAAGCTAGTACTTCTATAGTCTCGCGTATACTACTTATAGTCCCCTAGTAGCGGCGCTCCGTAAAGCTATAGTAATATATATCCTTCCTATACTCCTCTATAGCGTAGAGGTATAGTATAAAGGCCGCTCTAAGTACGTAGGAGTTAGCCGCGTATTAGGCTAAATAACTATTAGTACCCGGGTTAGATAGTACGTTACCTCGCTCGACTATATACTTACCTTAGTAGTACGAGCCGTCCTACCCGTCTAGCGGAGTACGCCTACTCTAGTCCTCTTTTATAGAGCCGGTCTACTTACTATAGCTATTACCCTCGAGGACGTTAAATAATACTTCGCGAGATATCTCCGTACTATAGACGCCTCTTACCTCCTTATCTAGTACGCTAAGACTACCCTTATAACTCGAGGCCGAGGCGTAGGTACTAGCCTCTAGCCGCGCTCCCGAGTCTAGTAAGTAGCGCGGATACTCCCGTAGCTCCTACGCCTATAGCTCGTCGTACTATAACTACTCCCCCGGATACCGCACTAATCCTACGGAGGGCTAGACTAAGGAAGAGGCGACTAAAGCCTTTATAGCCTAGGAGGCGGCCCTTTATACGGACGTAATTACCGTCTTCTCGGATAGTACTAAATAATAGTACGAAGAAATAAAGTAAGTAGCCTATAGCTACGCGATTAAATAGGGATAGTAGTAAATTACCGAAGGTACTAGCCGCCTTATATCCCTAGTAACGAGATCGCGGATACGCTTATAAATACCGCGGTAAAGATAACGATAGAGCTAATAGGTATAGCTACTCGCCTAATAAAAGACGGATAACGCCGGACCTCTACGGAGTAGGCGCTAAGCGTACGAGGAGTAGGCGTAGTTTAGATACCGTCCGTATTAAGGACGTAGTAGTAAGGCTTAGCTCGCTTAGTTTAGTAAGTAAGGGTAACCTTTAAAGGGAGCGCTAGCTAAGGAGGATAGGATTCTTTATAGGTTATCGTTATTATCACGCGGTAGTAGTAATGACTTACGATAGTGCCTAAAGACAAGATATAAGTAGATAGATAATTAAGATCCTAGAGCCTCTAGCTATACTACGCTCTAAATAGCGGCGTAGCTAGGGCTATAGGCTATCTACGAATACTATAGAAGGATCTACTAAGAGAAAGGATAGTCCATAGGACAATAAATAGATAGTCCTATAGACAAGATAAAACAAGACAAGAAACAAATAAGTAGGACACGTAATAGTACCCCCCTAAGAAAAAGGGGTCGTCCCGACTCCTTAAGTAATTAATCTAGTAGACGCGTAGGCTTCTAACGCGGTCGACCACGTCGTGTTAGTAGGAGGGCTCGTGGATTAGGAGCGATAGCGTCGTCTAGGGGCAAAAGCGGCGGCGGCTACTAATCGTGAACATCGGCGATACGCTCGTTAGGAGCGAAGTTAGAATTAAGGACCGGTAAACTACGTGCCTACTTAAAATTACGGATAAGGTACTTTAGTAAGCGGTCCTCTCGTGTCTAAAGGTTACGATTATCATCGTAATCCCTGAATTTTACAAGGTACTTAGTAAAGAACGGACTACGACCGTAGCGCGTGCAGCGTTAAGCGAGTAAACGTTCGATAATAGTCTAATTATCGGGTTACGGAACCGGGTTCGGAACCGCGCCTCGTCTAAAGGGGTTAGCTCTAGCGGGTCCGGGCTCGATTTACTCGATAGAAATAACCGGATACATCTTATAGTAAGAAGGTAGATCTAGCTTAACTACCTTCCTATAACCTATAACGCGAATAATAGGAAAGGGGCCGATCCGTTTAATACTAAACTTGCCTCGCTATTCTAGAGCTATACCTAGGGCCGTGTAGCCCTTCTTAAGGTTCTTTTTCACATTAATATAGACTATATCCCCTACTTAAAGAGTAAGTAGCTAATAGGCGCGGTCGAAACGTACTTTTATACGGAGATTTACCTAGACTAGGGCGTCGGTAGCTTTATAGCGTAGAAGTTAACGACGTACTACGAGGTTATCTTCTACTATAGGGGGAAGCGGAAGGATAAGGTTAAGCTCCTCGCGAACCTTCCTACCTATAAGGTACTTGTTAGGGGATATCTCGGTAGAGGTATTACTAGAGTTATTTATCTATCGATAGATAATCGGGAGAATATCTACCTAGTTATCGTGGCCGGCGGTAAGCTAAAATCGTAAGGCGATCTCGATTATCTAGTTAGAGCGCTCGCTCTATCTATTACTAGTAGGATAGTAAGCCGTAGTAACATAGAGTTTAGTTCCTAAGCGTTCGAAAATAGACCGCTATATATTAGAAACAAACTTAGTATCCTAGTTAGAAATAATAGCTACGGGTATCCCCTAGTACGTAGTAGTACTAAGAAAAGCCCCGGCCTACTTAGCTACGCTCTAGTCGTTCCGGCTAGGAAAAGCGAGTACTATCCGAGATACTTTACAAGTAATAGATATAAAAGCGTTATACCTAACGTGCTTAGGGAGGCTAACGACAATATCGATAGTTAGGGTATAGAATAGTACATTCGTATATACGATTAGCTTAAGCTTACTAAATAGCTTATAGCGGGTCGTCTATACTAAGTTATAAGCTAGACATTACTAAATATAGCGCGTAAGGCGGCGAGTAAGCTTACGAGTATAGTATCCGACACGGAGGCGTTCGTAGGCACGATTAAAACTATAATAGGATAGGTAATCGTAAGCGAAGGAGAAGAGGTCGGCCTATATTAACTTAGGTATATAAAGCCGTAAGCGCTAGTCGTCGCTATCTACATAGTAGACTAAGTCGTCCCGAAGTATAAATAGCACCCCTAGCTACGGATCGTCCGTAAGGGTAGTAAGGATAGAGGAGATATAATAGTTAGTTTCATAGGCCGCCCGTAAGCGCTTACGGAAGTCCTTAGATATCTTAACTACTAACGTGTAATAAGTTAAGGTTCTAAGCTACTAGTCTATATACCGGTCAAGAATCTCTTTAAGCCTAAATTCCAGGTACTATTATTTTCGTAGTAGCCGAGAAAGAGTATCTAGCACAGTATATTCCTTACCGGGACGGTAGCGAAAGTCGAGATTAAATCCTAATAGATACATAGATAATCGTATAAGGCGAAGATTTATTTTATCCGTAGAGGATATAGAAAGTAAGGTTTATTTTACGATCCTAAGCGCTACAGCGTAGTTAGTAATAACGATAGTTAGTCTATTAGCGGAATTAATAAATCGTCTTAACTTTATTACCGTCTAAATAATACTAGCGACTTTAAGCTCCGTAGGCTAATAGCGTGTTTCCGTAGGAGTAAGAAGGCGACTAAGGAATATAATTAGTTAGATATCTTTTTAACGAATAGAATTAACTATAACTAGATTACTAACCGTATAGTATACTATAGCGCTAATACCGTATCGGCTCGTATTAACGTCGATGTAGAGCTAGCGATAAAGGTTAAAATAAACTAAAACAGGATTCTCCGCAAAGGCCTTCTAGAGATAATTAAAAGTAGCTAGCAAGTATAGTTCCGGCTCAATAGTAGCCTTACTAATATAACTAGTACGTTCCGCACGAGTAGCTCGGGTACTTAATAGCTTAAGAGCCTAGAGCTTTCGCTAATATAGCGGAGTAGAGATAAGCGCGTAGTCCCGAATAAAGCGACGAAGCTATCCCGTAAGGTATAGGTAGTACTTAAGGTCTTTCACTATTTCCGGAAAACGTATATCGGAAATCGCATCGAGTTTCGCCTAGCTTATTACGACCCTAAAGCTATTAACTTTCTATCTAAGTAAAGTAATAGAGGGAAAGGCAATAGTAGACTTCTATAGAGATAAGGTAAGGCCGGTAGCTTATAGGACATCGAAAATCCGGTCGAGGTGACTAATATACTTACTAAAGGTTTTGGAGAAAATAACGATATCGTCGACGTAGACGCGGTAGAATAATCGAAAATCCTTAAGTAGGGTTTCCATACGTCGCTAGATAAATAGTAGAGTATTCTTATATCCTATTAAGGTAACTTTAAATCGTTCTATACCGCGGTAGGAAAGTATAGAGAATTTATAGCGATCCTCTAGTACGACTAGCTACTAGTAGAAGAATTAAAGAGTATTAACTACCGTGATAAAGGATGCGCCCGTAACTACGGTAATAATATCTTCCTAGTTCGGAATAGGCTAGGCGTCCGTAATCGTAATACTATTAAGGCTACGAATATCTATAACTACTCGTCCCTTACGAACAGGACCGTTAGGCGTATTAGTAACGCGCTAAATAATAAAGATAGGAAAACCGAAAGGAGTAGGTTCGTTAGACTATTCTATCCGATTCTAGTCGCGTAGCTTATTAAACTTCTTATTAACTAAAGCTTACTCCTTAGGTCCTAACTAATAGACTTTATAAGCAAGCTTAGCGCTAGAGAGTTACTAATCTTTGATAAGTGGAATACGTAGCTATTAATCCTAAGGAATGTTCGTAATACGGCCGTCGTTAGTAAAGAGATACTCGTATTTCCGCACTAATGCGTTAATCTAGGAGATCGAAGTACCCCTAGAATCGTAAGCTAATGCCCCTAGGTATACCTTTTTCTAGCGCGAGACGTCCGTCGTAGTAATACGGAGGGACTTATTAGGTTTAGTAGGAACGCTAGATCGGTCGGTATAACCTTTATTAATATAAAAAGTTAATACCGTTAACTTATTAGGTCCGGAAGCTATTAGTTTTTTAAATCGTGCTACTCGTACGAAGGCGGGGTAGCTGTAGCCTAAGATAACGTTACGGCCGTACTAGCGTATACGTAATTATCGCGATTAACGTGCATCGCGCCTTCTTCACGATACTCCTAAATAGTACCAAGTAGTATATTAGTACGGAGCGTGTATAGAGCTAATATAGTGTTAGCTACTAGTACAAAACTAATATTAGCATCGATAAGATAATAATAGGATTAGATACTATTATAAATAGGCTTGTTATCCGGGTAAAACGCGTAGTTACAGGCGCGGCGAATATCGTAAGGCTTCAAGACCGGAATCGACGTAGTCGTAGAAGGAGGTATCTATATAGTCCGAGCTACTTTAACCGTATAGCGAGGAAGCAGTTTAGTAAGGGTTTGTAATAGAGTAATAAGACCCTTATAAGTAGTAATTACTAGGGTACGATTATCGAAATCCAGGACTATTCCTGTATTATTAAGTACGTCGGAGCCGAGGAGTATCTTAGCTAGAAGGATAGGAAGAACGTAGATTTCGATCGGTATCCGTGCTATTATAGGGGCCCTAGTAAGTCTGCCTAGAACGTATAAGAAGCTCTAAACGTATTTATCCGTCGTAATAGCCTAGTTACCGATAGGATTAAGACGAAGAGGAACGTTAAGCTTCTTAATTAAGTAGCTTTACCGAAGAAGGTAGGATCGATTACCGAGTATAGGCGTATATCCGGAATTAACGTGTAACTAAATAAAACCCTTATTCCTCTAAATAGACGCCGTAATAGTCGCGAAACGCTAGGAACGATAGGCTTAACTAGGATTACTCGGAGGTACACTACGAGCGTCTATAAGGCGAGAGTGAGCTAAAGCGAAGCTAGCCTTAGAGGGCGTTAATAGCTTACAGGAACTACGAAGATAACGGTATAGTTCGTTCCGAGATACGAAAGTAGCCTAACAAGTACGGTATTAAGGTAGTATAGATAGATTAGGCTAAGTATAATAGATACTAACAAAAGCGGCTACGGCTCCTTCCTCTAGGTTTATATAGCTATCGTCGTCGACAGCTATTTCGTTAAACACTTCCTTAACTTTACTATACTCCTTAAGCCCCTAGGTGTCGTTTATATCGCTATAATACGCACGTTAGGAACTACGTAGGTTATAAGACTAGGACTAAGATTAGGAAGGGTATTAATCGGTTCGGGCTTACTAGCGATTCCTATTACTACCGCGATTTCTAAAGGCGGTAGCTACGTTTCCTCTACGGGTAGATAGCACCGTAGTAGTAGTAGAAGAGGCCGTAGATAGGGTAGGAAAGGTAAGAAGCCGCTAAGGAGTAATAGTAGGTAGACGAGTAGGCTTAGGAACCGATAATTATTCATAAGATTAAGCTAGAGTATCGGAATATAGCTAAGAGTACGACTAGAAAGGACGTATAGAGCCGCGACTACGATAACCGCTATAACTACGAGAAGGAGTAGGCGCGTAACGACGCTATCCGATATAGTCTTAAGTAATCTAAGGCTAAGAGCGCTAGTAACTACGTAGCTAGCGAAGAAACTAAGCGACGGTAGTAGTCTCTATAGGGTAAGGAATAGCGGTAAGGAGCACCGGATTAATCATAGTATAGAGAATACTAAGCTAGGTTACCGGATCGTGTATAAGACCGGCGCGAGTAGTGCGGAGGAAAGACTAGACGAAGGTAGCTATATTAACCCGGGTAATAGCGTTATTAAGTAAGTACTAGAGGTAGAGAAGGCGCTCTATAGCGTTAGCCGTAGGCTCCTTAAATTACTTAATTAGTGCCTTATAAAACCTATTAATCGGGGTAAAGCGTAAAACGTCGCGTTAATCGTCGTTAATACTACTAGTGTACTATTTAATAGTAGCTCCGCGAAGGGTTTAGGATATATTAATCTTAACGATATCTTCCTCTCGAACTATAATATAGTTTTTAAGCCTCTCGATAAAGAAGAAGACGTTACGGATAATTATATTAGTACTAACTTGAACCTAGGCAGCGTTAGGATGCGCTATAGTAATAGGAAAGTCGGGTTAAAAATAGCTAACTTCCTGGACCCGAAAGTAGCCGGTATAGCCTATCCGTTCCCGTTTAGGTCGATCGGGACGGTCGCGGTCGATACGCTAAGAACGATTACGTTCGAAACGCTAAGCGCGGTCGTTATTAAATCGATTATAACGAGTAAAGTCGTTATCTATAGGATTAGTAGGTAGTATAGAGTTCCGATCTATAGTACTAAGCTTACGATTAATCTTAGTATCTATATCCCGATTAATTATATTAAATTTACGTTCGATACTTAGATTTATATTCCGTATAGCCTCCGCAATCTAGGCTAAGGTTACACTATCGTCGGGCTAGCTAGCCTAACTACCCTAGCTATCGGACAGCGGGGGAGGATCCGTATTAGACATAGGCGTGGATCAGTAAATTAGGCCTATAGTAGCAAGAAAGTACTATACAAAACGTCGAAAAATAGCGGGAGTAGTAAGCTACTCAAGTAGATAGGGTAGCTCAGGAGGTTCTTTCGTAGAACGTAAGGAACGCCTAGGAGGCGTAGGAGGCGGTTACTCGACGAGTAGCCGGTCAAGTAAAAGTTAATAGTCCGGAAAAGGTACAAGAAGCGTAGGGTAGACCTAGGAGAAGGTAGTAATTTAATACCTAAGCTTTACGGTAGACTAACGAAGAGATATCCTAGGGAACGAGAGTAGTAAAGTAGATACGTTCCTTAAGGCGTAATAAGTAGAGGCTTATAGTTTACGAGATAGGT
>ML978734.1:214208-243353 GCA_010015785.1 Saccharata proteae CBS 121410
ATACTTCGAGGAATAGCGTACCGAACTCGAAGGAGCTACTTTTCCGATTAAGGTTATTACGGATTATAAGAACCTAGAGTATTTTACTACTACTAAGCAGCTTACAAGACGTTAAATACGCTAGAGTATCTTTCTTTCACGGTTTAATTTCAAGATTACGTACCGCCTAGGACGCTTAGGAGGAAAACTAGATAGTCTTATAAGAAGATTAGGAGATCCACCTTAGGAGGGGGGTGAAATCGACGAACGCGTCGCTTATTAAAACTAGGTATTACTAAAACCTTACTATTTTAAACTCGCTCCCATAATACTACTACCTAACGACTAAGAACTACTTCCTAATAATTAAGAGTTATAAAAGCTTTTCGAACAAGCTTACGATTTAGATAAAAAAGCAAAAGAATATATCCGCCTTGTCTAGTTAGGAGCCTAACGCTTAAAGGAAATATCGCTTGTAGATTACTTAGTCTAGAATAACCGTCTATTCTTCGGAAAACGCCTTTTCGTCCTAGATTACGATTAGCTCCGCCTGTTTTTAATTAAACGACACTATAACGATCTACTTATAGGATATCTAGGAAGAGAAAAAACTATAATACTACTTCTTCGGGATTACTATTAGGTTAGCGCATATTATACGATTACTAGATACGTGCGGAACTACGACGTATACTAGCGCGCGAAAGTATCTAGGGATAAGTACTATAGCCAAATCAAAATAATTCCAGTACCGGAACATAGATAGAAGGATATAGCTATAGACTTCGTAGGAGAGCTCCTAGAAAGTAACGGATTTAACGCTATCTTAGTAGTTACTAATCGATTATCAAAGATAAGGTATTTAATACCTTACCGCACGTTAACATCGGTAATAGTACTAGTAAAACTCTTCTTTACTAATATTTTTAAACTACACGGATTACCCGACACGATTATTAGCGATAGAGGCACTTAATTTATATTAGATTTCTAGGAGTACCTCTACTAACGCCTCGGAATTTCACTAAAACTATCCACGGCTTACTATCCTAAGACGGATGGACAAACGGAACGTTTCAATAGTATTATAGAGTAATACCTACGAAACTACGTTAATTACCGGTAAGATAACTAGGTAGAATAGCTACCTATAGTAGAATTCTCTACTAATTAGCTTAATTTAGCTACTACTAACTTATCGCCTTTTGCTATAAACTATAGGTTTAATCCACGGTTCATAATTACACCCCTAGTAGACGTAGAAGCTTTAACTCCTAATAGCCGAGCCTAATTACAACTATTAGACGACTTCGTTTATTAGATAGAAGTAATTAACGAGTATCTAGGTAAACATATAACTTATACGTAGTAAATCTACGCTAAATAAGCTAATCGAAACCGTGCTCTAGTACCCCGATATAAAGCTAGGGATGAAGTATTTTTACTTACTACGAATATTTAGACGGACCGCGCCTTAAAGAAGCTAGACTAGAAGAAGCTAGGCCGATTTAAAATCCTCGCTAAGGTGTCGCCGCAAGCGTATCGTCTAGACCTCCTATCTACAATGAAAATCCATCCGGTCTTCTATACCTCGCTACTTCGGCTAGCTACTATAGATCCGTTACCCGGCTAATAACAACCTCTACCTCCACCTATTATAATAGATAGAGAAGAAGAATACGTTATGGAAAAAATAGTTAGATCACGGTATAACAAGAGCAAAAAGCGCTTTAAGTATAAGGTATAATAGATAGGCTATAATCGAGCTAATTAGGAGCCGATTAACTACCTAGATAACTTACGCGTATTAGTTAACGAATACTACGACTAGTATCTAGACGAACTAGTACTAGACGAAATAGCGGCTAAACGCCGCCTTAGAGGGGGGGTAGTATCACGGAGTAACACTAATAGAGACATTACAAGCGAGTTAGGCAAGGATACTACGGACGTTATAGACGTTACGAGCGAGTTAGGTAGTAATTAGATTAGATTATCGGCTAGCCGAGGTAGTCTATACGCATAGTATATATAACCTTCTATCGCGCGTAGCCTCCCACGAGGTTCTATAGCTAGAACCTCGTTATTAATCTTATCCTTTACTCTATCCTACCCTATCTACTCGTTCAGTAGTCAGGGATCCTCTCCGCCGTAATAGGAGCGCGGGGAGGATATAGGTCACGACGGCTTTACGGAGCGCCGCCGCCGGGGGGCCGTACGTAGTATAAGCTAGGCCGCGTAGGTGCTAGCTAACTTTCCGGGGCATAGCTACCCGTTAGGCCACGTACCTCCGGAATATAAGCTTTCGATCGAACTATATACCGAGCTACCGGAGGGCGGGTTAGCTACCGTCCCCCTTTTATAGCGCCGGGACGGGCGTAATAATATAGTTAGGGCTAACCTCGTAGGACGGGTTTAGGTTACCGTTACGCCGGGTAAGGTAGATTAACTCCTCCTTCTCCGGAGTAAAGAACACCTTATTTTTAAGCCCCTAGGCCTAGACCTAGGCGATGTCTACCGCGATTCGGGCCATTATAGCCTCGAGTATATACTCCGCTCGATATAAATAAACGTCGTCCGCGTATCCGAAGCGTAGGTTCTAGTCCTAGTTAAGTAGCTCGGCTAGGTACAGCGTATAGAGGACCGGGGAGAGGAGGGAGCCTTACGGCGTGCCGTAGGCTACCGGCCGGCTTTCCGTAATAGCCGCGCCTAGGCGGACCTACACGCTACGCATCGTAAGGAAGCTACGCGTGAGCTAGAGTAGGTTCGGCGGCTAGCCCTATTACGCTATACGGCGGATAAGGCGGTTCCGGAGGAGGGCGTCGAACGCCCTCTAGACGTCTATTATAACTATTATTACTTCCTTACCCGAGGCCTAGGCCGTCTTAACGTCGTGAGTAAAGGAGGCTATAAGGTCTATAGCGGAACGCCGGGGTAGGGCTCCGCCGTACTACGGGCTAAGGACGCGGTAGCCTATAGCTAGGTAAGTAACCCGGCGAGCCACAAGCCGCTCGAGCCCCTTACCCAGGCAGGACAATAGGGCGATAGGGCGCTAGGAGCGTAGGGAGGTACGGTCTTTCTTACCTACTTTCGGGATTATAGCTACCTCCGCTAGCTTCTAGGGTCCGGGGAAATAGCTTAGCTCGAGGCAGCGCTAGTAGAGGCGCCGTATAGGCTCTCCTAGGACCGCCTAACCGGCTTTAAGGAGGCGCACAGTAACGCGGTTAGGGCCGGGCGAAGTACTACTTACCCCGATTACCGACCGTTCGGCCTCCTCCGGGGAGACTATCGTGGCCTATAGGATAGTCGCCGGGCCATCTATTAAGCCAGGCGTCTCCTTAGGTAGGTCGTCGTCGCTAGAGAATCGGTTAAGCACTATATCCTATAATACCGCCGCCTTTTCCCCCGGGTCGGTAAGGAGCTAGCCCTTATAGAGGATAGGGGCCTCCTACTAGTTCTAGGAGAGCTTATACTAGCCTACTACCGTATATAGCTCTTAGTTAGTAGCTAGGTTAGAGACTCTATCGCGCTAGTAAGCTCTCTTAGCCTTCCGCACCGTAGTAAGGAACGCCCGCTTCTCCGGCGTAGGCTCCCGCGTACCGGGGAGGGCCGCCTATCGGAAGGCCTTATACTAGGCGTAGTACTCGTCGGTCTACTAGGGCGCGGTGCGCCCGCCCTACCTACGCACGCGGCCGGCTCCCTCGATCGCTTACGTAAGGGCGGAGGTAAGGCGCGTAACTACGTGATCGAGCTTAGGGCTAGCCTAGTAGAGTAGCGGGTCCGGGAGTCTAGCTAGTCCGAGGGTAAGGAGTCCTATAAACTAGGGGAGTCGTTCGTTAGGCACGAGGTACTTAGCCGGGGTCGGGGGGTAGTAGCCCCTATTAGGGATCTCCGTAACCTATATCTCGTAGTCGGAGCTAGTATAGAGTTCGTCCCGGATTAAGGTAGAGGTAAAAGGGATGTTTATAAAGGAAAGGTTAAGGACGTAACTAGCGTCGTATATAGGTACCCCGGCTTCCCCGATATAGTCTATACCCGTAGCGGACGTCTACTAAGTAAGGAGGGTACTACTATTACCCGACTAGGCCCTAGGCTCGAATAGCTCGTAGCGGGCGTTAAAGTCTCCCCCGATAAGGGTAGGGGAGGTAGGCGCGAGGGAGAGTACGTACTCTAGAGCTTCCTACTACCGGGGCTATCGATAGACGTTTAGCACGCTATACCTATTAACGTTTACCTAGAGGAGATCTCTAGACACGTAGGGGTAGATAATAGCGACGTAGAGCGCGTCGCTTTAGAGAAAGTATATAAAGACCCGGGGGCGGGTAGCCTCCTAGTCGTCTACCTCCCCCTAGGATTCTACCGGGGAGAGGAGGGAGTAGGCGGGGTAGTTCGAGGTCCGGTTTCCTATAGAGGTATAGGGTTCTTAGACGTAGAGAAGATCGATTCGCTACTCGAAGGTAAGCTATAGAAGCGCTATATAGTACTACGGGCTACGTCCGACGTTAGCCTAGTAGACCTTTAGCGTCCGTAATATATTCGTTCGGGTATACGGTATTATAGACCGGCGTCTAACATATCGTAGTCCGATTCCTAGGTAGTTTTAGGGGCGGGTTAGGAGGGTAGAGGGGTAGATACCCGGGTTCGCGCTATAAGTCTACGGACGTTTATATCCCCTACTACCTACGAGGTAGCCCTCTTAGGCCTCCGAGTAGGCTTAGCGGGGGGGGGGAGTCGGGCTTACGCCGGCGGGTACCGGAACTACCTAGACGGGCGGTTCTACGGATACCTACGAGGAGTCGGCGGACGGGTCTAAGGGCGCCTAAGACAGGGTAGTCGAGTCCGTAGGCGCTTAGGACGGGGCGGTAGACGCCTACGAGGAGCTCTCTATAGCGGATTCTATACCGCTATAGTCGCTGTCGCTGCGTGTAGCCCTAAAGCTCGCTATACCGAGGCGGCGGACCTATTAGAGGTCCTTCTTCGTAAGAGGTCGGATTACCCTATAGGTTTTAAGAGGCGCTACCGGGTAGCGTGCGTAGTTCGAGGGGAAGGGTCCGTAGTAGTTCGCGTACTACGAGGGTTAGGGGTAGGCGGCGCTAGAAGGGCCGTCGTAATCTTACGTCTTCTTCCCGTAGTTCGAGTACCTAGGGTCCCTAGTATAATTCGGCCCGCGGTAGTAGCCCTAGTATCCGGGGTTATATAGCGTGACCTAGGGCGTCTTCTTAATCTCCCTAGAGAGATCGCTCTTAAAGATACGGAAGGGTCGGGTAGTAGTAGTAAAGGACACTACCTACGTAGCGAAGCCTTACGAGTCCGGGCCGTGTCGAGAGATCTAGTAGTATACGGGGTCTACTTAAGTCTAAGATCGGATCTCGGAGTATACTATATCGAGGTCTAGGACTAACCTAGAGCCGTCGTATACGGTGATAGAGCTAGGGACGCGGGGGAGCGCGTAGTTTACCTAGGCCTAGGGGATAATAGCCGAGTCGGCGTTAATAGCCCGGAGTATAAGCTCGCAGTTTTCCTAGGCTATAACGTAGTCCCGGATCTTAGCGCTAGCCGGGGTAAAGGCCTAGCTAGTCTACGTAATAGTAGCCTTCGGGAGGTCGTCTAGCTTAATCTTAGTAGCCTCGTAGACTACCTTACGGATAATAAAGGGCGTGATACCCTTAAGACGCTCCGTAGTAGGTACGGTAACTAGGATACGCCCGTCCTTAGGTAGTAGAGGCCGGGTACGGGCCCGAGCTAGGCCGGGCTTCGGTGCTAGTATTACAGAGTTTTCCGGCTAGTTTTTCGCGGTCTCCGCGACGCCCGCCTAGGAGCCGGTAGGCTACTAGGCTAAGGGTAAGGCTAGGGGAGAGGGTAGCTTATAGCCTATTACGAAGGCCTAGAGTTATACTATAATTAGGCGCTAGAGTTTCCGAGCGACCTCGATAGCAGTAGGGTTAGTAAGGCCTTTAGCGTAGTCGTCGAAGGCCGAGGCAAAAAGCTCTACGGTATCCTAGTATATCGTCTACTCGCGCCTAGCGTTTAGTACCGTCTAATGTACGGCCTTAGAGGACAACGGAAAGCGTGAGCCCGCGAGGTCAATCGGGATAGGGTAGGCCTAGTTCTAGATCCGGACTCTCTTAGAGGAGGACTAGAGGTAGTTATAGCCTAGAGACTCGGGGTCTAGGTCGCGGGTGTAGCCGCTAGGGAGGCCTAGTAGCCGTGGAGGAGTATCTCCTATCGCCCGGGGCGTAAAGCCTAGGGGAGGAAGAGGTTATCGTGTACTTTATAGGTATCGGCGAGTACTATAGTAGTACTAGGCCCTTAGTAAGGTATACCTAGAATCCGAGGTAAGGGTTTTATGCTAGATAGTATCGGGCGGGTAGCTATACCTATCGGCTCTATCGTTATCTTTACCGCGGTATTTACGAGAGTATCCGCTATTTCGTTACTAGGGATACTTATATAGCCTAGTAACTACTCGACCCGGATAGGTAGGACGTCTATTACCGAGTATACGCCTAGAAAGGCCTATTATAAGGTCTTAGAGGCTATTCCGTATAGGCCCTAGATAACCGACGTACTATTAACGTAGTTCTAATATAGATATATACTTATACTATTTAAATCGCGTATACTATCTATCTACTTTAATTACTACCTTAATACGTCTTTTTATACTATAAAGAATACTATTAAATACATCCTAAGAGATATTATCCTAGCTCTTACGTAGTATATTACATAGCTTCTCTATAATATCTAATTTACTACTAGCTATAGTAGTAAGCTCTAGGCATTATATTAGTACTCTATCTTTAAGGTAGTACTAGATATATTTAATCCGGTTAAGATCTAGGAAATAGGCCGGCTATTAAATAAGTACTACTCTATAAGTAGCTATCTAATCGTATACTATATAAGCTTTATTAATAGGAGCGTTCTCCTATATAAAGAGTTTAATAGGCTTATAAGCTACCTTAAGGTTAGTCTCTAGTACTTTAATATATAAGGCCGCTAAGTAGCTATTCTTCTTCGCGTTTAGGTCCCTCTCTATTTACGTATAGTAGATACCTCTCTAAGGCTCTAGAGAAAACCCCCTATACTATTATAGATATATTCTTACCTACTTTATAAATAGCGATTCTCTTTATCCTCTCCCTCTACGTAGGGGTCCTAAAATACTATTCTCTCTAGCGGCCTTTACCGTAGTCTACGAAGTACTTATTACTCTATACTAACTAGCGCTATTAATTCTTTATCTTATACTTCGTAAGTAACTTTCTATAGGTAGTACTACTAAGGTAATACCCGGTCGTAATTTTATTCTACTCGTAGGTAGCCTTCGGATTAGTAATTATCTCGCGTATTATCTTACGCTTATCCCTTAGAGTAACTATACTAGGGTAGCTACTACGAGGTTTACTAATATTATTAGTATAGGTAATTTAGATAATTAACGCGGGGATTTTTAGACGCTTTACTACATCCGCGTATATACGGCTAGTATCGTATATTCTAATTATAGTTCCGCGTAATAATAGAGAGTACTCCTTCCCGGTAATAGGCTATATAAAGATAGGCTAAAAGGGGGTATATAGTTACTTTATAGTATAGTAGTAAATTAGGAGGATTAGGAGGATTAGAAGGTTAACGTATTTAATCCGCGTATTTAGCTTAACTATAGTAAGTTTTACGTATAGTACTATATCTATTTTCCTTTATAGCTAACTACGGGTTAACCCGTAATTTAGGGTTATACTCCTAGAGTTATAATCGAAGAAGCCTAAACGATAAATAGTATAGCTTTACTACGCCTTATATAAGATTTTATATAATAGATAGAATTTATTAATAGCTACCTTAGCGAGTATTTCATATACGTATAGTAAGCTTATACTAAGAAAATTATAGCTATACGCCTATAACTTAATATAGAGTAAGGGACGAAATTTTTCTACTTACTACTAATGTCTAAATAGATCGCGCTTTAAAGAAGCTAGACTAGAGGAAGCTAGGCCGAATTAAGATCTTAGCTAAAGTATTACTAAAGGCGTATTAAATAGACCTTCTAGTAACTATAAAGATCTAGCTAGTCTTCTTTACCTCTCTAATCTATCTACTAAGTAAAGACCTATTACCTAGCTAATAATAGTAAAGAAGAGTATAACGTGAAAGATTTAGTTAGGATATAATTTAGAAGTATAAAAACGTTTTAAGTACTAAGTATATTAACTAGGATATAACTAACTATACTACTTCGGAGCTATTTAATAAGCTTACTAACTTATAGGCCCGATTTAATAGCTTCTATACTACCTACCTAGACGAGCTAATACTAGACAATATTACCGTAGAGTAGTACCTAAAGAGGGAGTAGTATTATAGAATAATACTAAGTTAAGTAGATTAGTAATAAATATCTAGTTATATTATATCCTAGCGTTAAGTAGGTTAAACGAGTAAATAATAATATATACCTAAGTTATAAGCTTAGATTATTAGATTAGATTAGTAAGCTAAGAGGTCTATACGTAAATTAGTAGTAATCTATACTTACCTAGTACTTCTCCTATTTCTATACTAAAAATTCTTTTTTTATAGGATTGTATAAGAGGGTCTAATTAAGGGTATATACGTGACTTAGTTACGTATCTATGTAGCCTATACATAGTAGACTTTTCACCCCTTTTCTATCCTCTACGTAGCCTCCTTCCCTCTCTATATAACTTTCTAGACAAGCGGTCTAAGCTATTAATTCGTAATTCCTACATTATTAATATAACCTTTTTCCTTACTACGGCTTAACCTATTTAGTCTACGTTCTATACTACTTATAATAATAGTAATAAAGGGTATTATACGATACTAGCCTCTTATAGGCGAGTAATAACTACTATAACCCGAATATTTACTTATACTATACGGAGTAATTTAAATATTTAGCTCTAGCGCTAACAAAATAGATATAGCTAGCTTCGCTAGGGAAATAATCTCTATAGACGAAACATTCTACTTATTCCGAAGTAATAAAAGGAATATCTATAGGGTAGTTATACTATAAGCCTAAGGCCCTTAATAGCGCTAGAGGAGTAATTAAACATTAAACTCTAATATAGTAGAAATAGTTTTAATTAACGCGGTAACTAATTAGTAATTTAAGCCTTTAAGATATCTATTATAGGGTATTAAGTAACCCTAGGACCTTAGTAGCGCTAGAGAAACGCTAATAAGACGTTTAACTCCGAGTATAATTTTACTAGATAAACTAGCTTTACTAGGGATAACTTACTACCTATTAGCGACGATTTTACTCGACGTTAGTATTTAAAACTTATTACTATAAGTAGTTAAGATATCTACGGATAGTAAAGGTATCTAGGACCTCGTTAGTAGTAAAAGAACGGATTAAACGTTTAATCCTAACGTAGAAAAATTACTAAGTAAGCGCTAAGTAACGGATTAAACGTTAAGCTTAAGAGTAGAAAATAATACTTAGAACGGGAATTTAACCTAGACTACTAAGACGTAGAAGTACGGAGTAATTCGAGTATTTAACTCTAGCGTAGTCCTATTAGGTAATCCGATCCTAGCGGGAAGTTACTCTCCGCGAGTAGGCGTATATAGAGTAATTTAAGTACTTAACTCTAGCGCGGTGTTACTAGGGGTCTTAATCCTAGCGAAAAAGGGGTTATTTGAAATAAGTATTTAAGAATAGCCTCCTATAAGGGAGTAACTACTATAACCTAGGCCCTTACTAACGCTAAAGTAGGGATATCGAAATCCTCTCTAGCGCCTACCTTATTACTAAGCCGTAATTATAGCTTATAACTTAGCTAGTCTATTACTAGGCTACTATAGTAGCTAGTAACTAGCTAATTATTCTCTTATCTCTAGGGCCCTTCTTCGATAGTAACCTATCCTTAGATTTCCCCTCGCCCTTATACGCCTAGTACTTACTAGGTACTTCGCTACCCGGACATCGTATAGTAACTTCTACTAGTACTACCGAAAATACTACTACGAAGATACCCGAGTTACCTACTCGTATAGACGGCCTAAGACGCCTAATTACGTTATATAGTGCCCTAAGATATATACTACCTTTAGTAGGTAGCCGATAAAGGACCCTATAGGGCCCCTAATTACTACTAAGGACGGCTAAATACTCCCCGCCTCGCTCCTAAAGAACCTCCCGCGCTTCGCCGTATATCTAGAGGCTATAGCCTTCTACTCTAATATCTACCCTAGGTAATTTACTAGGGGTAGGCCTACTTACCTTAGTTACTCCTTACCTTTCCGTACCTATACTACTTTACTACGATTTCCTTACCTTACTACTCTACCTACTCCCCCCTATCCCCCTTAGCTATAGACCCCCCGAGTAGCTCTTATACCTTCTACCTAGCGTAATATAAGAGGGCTTCCCCCTCTATATAGCGCTCCTACTCTTTATAACGGTTACTTCTATACACTCTATATATAGATAGAGACCTAGAGCCCCGCCTATCTAACGGGGTAGGCCTTTATAGAACGCGGTATAACCGTAGTAGCTCCTATAACTATTATCTTCGGAGGTAGTAATTTTAAAAATCGCGTAAACCTACCGTATAGTACGTCTTTAGTACTCTATAGGAGGTCTTAGTATTAGAGCCTATTAGCTTAGGTACTAGCGGACGTAAAACTAATTTAATTAACTAAAAAATAGTTAACCTATCCTTAGAGTCCTTATTAATAGGCTCTACCTTAGCGTAAGCGATAGCGCTATATTTCTTAGTAAGCCTAGTAGCGGATACGTCGTATTAGTCGTCCTTAGCGTACGAAGTTACGTAGTATTCTTCCTAGCCCCTTTAGTAGCCTTACTAGATAGTAATTTTAAATACCCGTTAGTACTATTCTTACTAGGTAATCGTAGAATACCTATTAGTATTACCTTCGCCCTAGCTAGCTACTTCGCTAGGGAACCGGTCCCTATAGACGAATTAAAAGGGTTTTAGTTAATAGAAGGGTTAGGTTCAACGAGGTAAATAAGGAGGTTAACGACGAGGAGGTAATCTAGGTAATTAAGGTAGATAAGCGAGGTAATAATAACCGATTATTAGGTTCTCTAGAGTAAGAGAAAAGCTCGGAGAAAATACTAGAGAGCGGTATAATCTTACGTATAATAGGCTTACTTAGTCTACCTACTATAGCCGCTAATTATCTATCGTAGCTACTATATAAGGTAATAGGGTAAGGGGGAGTATCCTCCGCTCTACTAATAGTTAAATTTATAAACAAAGGTAGTTATATACGGAGGAAAAGGCTATCTAAGGGGCTACGTAGATATATCGAGGGGGCCTAGTTACTATATAGGGAGGAGTAAGTACTCCGTAATCTAGTTTCGTATACCTAGCCTCCGGCCGTCTAATACCTCGATTAATCGTATTATCTTACACTATACATATAAGCCAAAGGTAAGTAAAGCTCGGAAGAATAACTTAAAGAATAACTTAGAGAATAAAAAGTAAAAGGTAGGAAAGATCTACATATTAATAGGTAGGACTAATAGGTTCTTTCAAACTACCTATATAGCTTACTCCTAGAAATATAACTAAGATTAAATTCTATTAATAATTTAGAGGACCTAGTATAGTAGTCCTAGGAGTTATCTAATTAGAGGATATTAAGTAGTATACTAAGTAGTAGAAAATATTAAATATAGCTTTTTTTAAGGTAAAATATATTAATATAACGTTCTAGCTACTAGCTATATACCTAGTCTATCGTATTAATATTACTTCTAGATTTAGACCTCTATAATAGAGCCTATTATAACGAATTTACTAGTGACTAAGGTACTAAACGTATTAGAATAGTAAACGTTACTATAAGTCCTTAGAATACTAGAGGAAAATAATATATATAGATATATTTATTTACAAATAATTTAAGGTACTATTTAAGTAGATAAGTATCTAAATAATTATATAGGGGTTTAAAATTAAAATCTTCCTAGATATAGGCTTTTTATATATATAGAGAGAGAGAAATATATATATATACTAATATACTAGTTTATAGGTATAGATATACCTATAATAATATTAAGTTCTAAAAGCCTACTTCCCTTTTAAAGACTACTACTAATAGATAGAAGCGTCTTAGGATATTATCTAAAAAAGAAAAAAGCTAAACTAGAATATTCCTATTAATCTTATCTACTAGTATAGTCTTATAAGAGGAATAATAATATAGTATTCTTATATCTATATTATAAGGTAATAATATAATATATAGGAGTATATTAAGTCGCTAAATTATAGAGATATTATTAATTACTAAGAATATATTACCTCTTATCCCTTAAGCTAGTAATCTATAGTATACTTAGGTATATGAAAAAAGTTAATTAGCGTTAAGGAATAATAATACTTCTTAATTTACTCTAAAATCTAAATTTAATATAGGAAGCCTAGTATACCTTACTACTAAGAGTAGTCCTAAAGAGAAAACCTCTAATACTAGTACTATTTCTAAATATAGGAATACTTCTTAGTCTATAGGAATTTTAATATTCTTCCTACTAAGATAAGTAGTCTTATCTTATTATTAGGTATAGATTTTAAGTATAATTTACTTTCTTACTATCCTTAGCTACTAGCGAAAAAGGTTAAATACCTAATAGCTAAGCTTACTTCTACGTTTAAGACGATTTATAGATTAGATAGAAGATATAGATAGCTACCTTAGGGAATATATAATTTATACTCTGTAGATCTACGTAAAGTAAGTAAATTAGAACTAAGTTCTAGAACTACTTACTAAGGAGTAGATATATTTTTCCTACTTATAACTAACTAGTATCTTATTAGATTATGTATTAAGATAGATAGGCTAGAAGAAGCTAGGATAGCTTAGGATCCTAGAAGAGGTCTACCTATAACTATACTATTTCGAGCTTATACTAAGTAGAAATATCTACTTAGTATTATACCTCTCTACTTTACCTAGTACGAATAGACTCTATCCCTAGCTAATAGTAGTAGCTACTACCTACTATTATAATACGTAGTAAGAATTAATATAATACTAAAAATATTATAAGCTCTTAATTTAATAAGAGTAAAAATTATTTCACCTATTTAGTCTAATAGTTCTACTTAAACTATAGTAACTAGGGACTATATAATACTTCTACTAGCTTAAAAGCCCTAGTTAATTATGTTTAGAAGAGCTATATAGAGGAACTTATACTAGAAGAAATATACTCTAGATCTAATATAATACTTAGAGGATAAGTTAGTTTAAATATATTATATATATAAAAGGTATATAGAATAGTTAAATAAGTTTTAGTAATAATCTTTACGAGGATAGAATAGTAGAATATTTAGCTAGTTAGCTATACTAAGCTATTAGGTTTTAAATATACTATACGATATTTCTTATTTTACTAATTCTTATAATAATATAAGGCCTTCTAAATATATACTTCTTTTAATATCTATAGTAAACCCTATAAATTATATATTATAGTAATTTATATATCCTATAATCTAGTAAAACGCGGTGTACTAGTCTTAGCGCGCTAGTAAGCCTATACGAACCTTAAAGCCCTAATATATAGGCGCTTATACTCCTTTAAGGCTATATAACTTAATAGAATTATATACGGATAGATAAATAATAGTATTAATATTACTTAGCGCGCTATAGACTATTATCTAATATTCTCTTAGTATCTATGTATATACTTAATAGCTTTAATATACTCCTCCTAGTAACTACGCTCCCTATAGAGGTAGATTAAGTATTCTATATAACTAAAAGTAGTCCTTTTACTTCGTAGTCGCTCGAGCGTATAAGTATTAGTATATAGGATTATATAGATAGATAATTCTTATAACGCCTTTCGTATCTTACCCCTATCTACTAGTTACTTTACTACGCGATACGCCTAGTAGGAGTTCTTCTCCTTAGCTAACTATATTCTATAATACTTATCTATTAGCGCTCTACTAATCTACCTATTAAGTATAAGATTATAATATAGGTTATCTACTAGCTACGGGATCCTTTATAGTCGTACTAATTACTAGAATAGTATAGTAGAGTGGTCTCTACGGAAGTTAAGGTATTCTATATAGCGTAGATCTTAGGCTAGGTACGAGAGATAAGGAAGGCGTTATAGACTATTTATAAGAAGATAGAGCGAGGGAGGTATCTTACGCTCTACTAGTAGTTAAAGGTATAGACAAAGGTAGTTATATATAGAGGAAAAAGCTATCTAGGAGGGTACGTAGATATATCGGGGAGGCCTCGTTACCGTAAGGAGAGGGGTAAGTACTATATAACCTAGTTACGTATACCTAGCCTCCGGCCGTCCGATACCTTAATTAATCTAGACATCTTATACTATTATATTAAGTAGCTAATACTAGAGAGGCTTCTAGGTCTTACGGTAATTTTTCTAGGTATTATAGTAAGACCTTAGCTAATTAGTAACGTCTATACCGTTTATATAGTAGTTATATATATTAATTATTAGTAGGATAGTAAGTTCCTTTATAGGAGTACTACCGAAAATCTTCCTTATTACGCGCGCCGTAGTAGAGGTAGTAGTAGGCCTACGCCTAGCTCTAAGAATCTCCTCCTTACTAGTATAGACTATAGTTCTAAATAGTACTACGTTTAAATCCTTCTATCCGAATTATAGTACTTCTTCGTCTACTAAAAAGGTATAGAATTTACCCTAAGGTAACTACGCTACGTGCTTAAGCTTAAGGTTAGATATATAAGGAAGAAGGCCTCTATTCTTTTTAGGCGGAGGGACTACCTTCCTCTTTACTTCACGCTTTTCTTTTAGAGGTAGCTAATTAGCTTGTTAATCTACCTTTTCTATATCTTCTTCTCTTTATGTCTTAGTATTTCGGACTATCCCTACGGCTCTAAAACCTATCTTACGTAGGCGCTTAAGTAGGCGCTATAAGGTAAAGAAGTTATCTAGCTAAATAACGTACTTATAGAAGTCTAAATACGGTTCTTACTACTAGAGTTACTCTACTAGGTATAGTACTACTACCTAGGTAGGGGTAAAGCCTTTAACTTTCGTCTATTTCTTATTAAGATTAGCTAGGCCGAATTTATTACCTTTTACGTGGAATAGCTAACTAAGCACGAAGCCTTAATTAGCTAGGTCCTAGATCTTATAGCCCTCTAGTATTAGCTTAGATAGGATATTAATAATCTCCGAGGCTCTACCTATAAAGCGCTAGATTATCTTATCTACTATAAGATTTACCCTAGCCTCCTAGTATTAATTAAGGCTACGCTTTAGTAATTCGGACGTTTTCTAGATCTTCTTAAAGGGAGTATAGTAGTAGTTAGATTTAGCTAGGGAGGGAGGATCTAGGTAGAGAAAGCGCTTAATCTATTAATAGCGCTTAAGGCTAATATAGTAAGTAAGGATCTTATAGATTAGTCCTTTTATAGTATTAGAATTCTAGTATATCTTAATACTTAGTTCGTTATAGATTCCTATACATACGAGTATTACTAGGTAGGTATATAACTCCTATATATAGGTATCTAACTATAGCCGCGAGCTACTAGGTTTACTACTAAAGAACTTCTACGTATTCTTATTAGTATTATCGGTAATATCGCGGATAACTTCTTCTATAAAGAAGAGCTAGAAGAGACTAAGTAGGTTATTAGTAGAGACGTAAGGAGGTAACTAGCTACGCCCGTGTTTTAGGTCTTAATAAATAAATATAGGGGTAGAATTATATATAGGTAGAGGCTTAGGAGTAGGTTCTTTTATACATCGAGTTAGTAGATTAATATATTAAGTAGGCTTAATAAAGTTAATATTATTTAAGAAGGGTATAGGTATTATATAGTAGTTAATAGTAATAATCGTAAGATAAGGGAGTATAGTATTATAACCCCGTACGGGTAAATCGAGTTAGGTCTAAAGTTCGATCTTATCTTATCGTATACTCTACTAGATTAGAGGATACTACCTTAACCTTTTATATCTTTTATATAAATATAAACCCTAGTATTAGAGTTTTTTATACCTTTTCTATAAACATAAACCCTAGTATTAAAGGACTAAAATAAAGCTATAGGTATAGAATAGATATTAATGTATTATAGATATATACTTATAGTACTTAAAATTTTATATACTATATATCTATAGTAGATTCTACCTATAAATAGTCCTCTATAGCTCTTAAAGAAGTATCTTAAGAAATACTATTAAAAGCTATATTTAGGCTAGTAGCTTACCTAATTATACCGGTACCTATCCTCTTAATAAAGAAACCTAATAGTAGACTTTATTTCTACGTTAAATACGAAGAAGGCCTTAGCGCTATCTATATTAAGAAAAATAAATACCCCTTACTATTAATGAATTATAGAGTAATAGTATAGTATAATAATACGAGAATACTCTACTTGTAGAACTATTACCTATAGGAGAATACCCTAGCTAAATATAAGTATAAGATCTATAATAAGGAGCTACTAGCCGTAATATATTATCTATAGGAATAGGACTAAAAAGTCTACTTAGTATTACGGAGTAATACCGAATTAGGAGGATTAGTAAGTAAGTAAATAATATCCGTACGAGTCGTAGATAATCTAATTAGATTAAGCTAAGCGAAGAGGCCTATACGCGTATAAAGTAATACTTATTACTTACTAGTACCTCTCGTAGTTCTATACCTAGACCTCTTTATTAAATCTAGCCTTTTACTTAGTATTACTTACTTTACTCCCTAAGGCCTCTCGTAATACTTAGTACTAGAGTTTAGAGTAATTACTAATAATAAGAAGCTATTATTCTTCGACTAACCCTAGAACCTTACTAAGAGGTACTTCTAATAGGCTTATTCTTTCTTTAGTAGGGTAATTTTAGGCTATATTATATAAGAGGAGAGTAAAAAATATCCTAATATACTAAATTAGTAGGATTAGGACCTTCTAAAGAGAAGATAATATCTCGATATAGAGTAAAACTATCTAGCTTCTAGAAGATTTAATTAGAACTACTTAAGTTATAGTCTTAGTATAGTCTATCTCTAGCCTATAGGTTAAAGTAGTTAGTTAAAAATAAATTATACTAGCGGACTTAATTAATAACCTTATAGGCTAAACTTAAAGTTAGCTATACTAGAGTATAAAGAGAAAAGTAGTATACTATTCCTTAACCTAGTAATTCGTAATATACTAAAGTACGTAGTAAAACTTAGATAGTACTTAGAAACTAGTAATACTTCCTAAGCTTCGCTAGAACTAAATTATATATAGGAAGCCTACTATTCTTTACTACTTAGAGTAGTCCTAAGAGTAAGACTTTAATATTATTACTATTCTAAACTTAGGATAGATTCGTACTCTATAGATAGTTCAATTTAATATTCTTCCTACTAAGAGAAATAAACTTATCTTATTATATACCTTACTAAGTTAGGGAATATTTCTAGGCTAGGCGCTAAGTACTAAATCCGGGGCTTCGAGAAGAAAGCTACTTTACTTAAGGAAGTAAAGGTATTAGGTTAGTAGCTAGCGTAAATAGAGAGGTTTAGGAAGTTAGATAGTTATAAGGACTTACTAAAACTAAATACTAGAGTACTAACTAAGTAGTATATTTATAGAGGTAAGATAATTAATATATAGCTAAAGGATTATAGTAAACTCTAGAAAGTTTAAGATAAAGTAGTTTATACGTACTATATTAACTATTTACTACCCTACTATATAACCCTAGTACTATAGGCCTAAGAATAGAGCTATACCTTATAGTTAACGTAGCTTAATTATAGATATATACTAATACTATATAGAATCGTATATAGTACCTACCTACTTAAATTACTACTCCTATATATCTCTTTATACTATCTAGAATACTACAAGATATATCCTAAGATATCTTATCCTAGCTCTTACGCTATATATCCTATAGCTTCTCTATAATATCTAATAACTACTAGCTATAGTAGTAAGCTCTAAATATAGCTTAAGTACTCTATTTTTAAGGTAGTACTAGATATATTCTTTTAAATTAAGATCTAGGGAATAGGCTAGCTATTATAATAGTACTACGTCTATAGTTTACCGTAATTAAGCTAAAAACGTAGATTAAACGCGTTAACTATCCTAACCCTCCTACTTTACTACTATAATATAAAGTAACTACGGACTCCCCTAAGGCCTATCTTTAGCTAGCCTATTACTAGGAAGGAGCTCTCTTTTTCGCTACGCGGAACTATTATAGTTATAGGTATACGCGACTCTAGCCGTATATACGCGGATATAGCGAGGTAGCTAAAAATCCCTACGTTACCTATTTAAACTACTATTATTTAATATACTACCTATACTAATAGCGTTAGTAAACCTCGTAGTAGCTACCCTAGCGCAGCTACCGCGAGGAATAAGCGTAAAATAATTCGCGAGATAATTACTAATTCGAAGGTAACTTATAGGGAGACTAAAATTACGACTAGATATCGTTTTAGTAATACTA
Source organism: Saccharata proteae CBS 121410 (assembly GCA_010015785.1). Lineage (NCBI taxonomy): Eukaryota > Fungi > Ascomycota > Dothideomycetes > Botryosphaeriales > Saccharataceae > Saccharata > Saccharata proteae. The sequence goes on from ML978734.1 coordinate 232,702, forward strand.
CCTATAGAAAGATACTTAAGATATATAATATTAAGAAATAGTACTACCTAGGGCGTCCTACGCTTATATAAAAATAAAAGTATATAGATACTTACTTAGAGTTTACTTTAGCTTATATTAGTTAGATAAATAATAAATAGTACTAGGTAGTATAGAGTAATAAATACTTAGTAGAGCGCGGTATAGGCCGAAAGAGAGAATAGTACTTTAGGACCCCTACGTAGAAGTAGAAGAAAAGATAATTACCCTATATAAATTAGGTAAGGATATATACGTAATAGTATAGGGAGCCTTCTCTAGAGCCCTAGGGAGGTATTTACTATACGTAATAGAGAGGGATCTAAACGCGAAGAAGAATAGCTACTTAGTAGCCTCCTATATTAAAGTACTAGAGACTAACCTCGAGATAGCCTATAAGCCTAGTATACTCTTTATATAGGAGAACGTACCTATCTATGACGCCTATACGGTACGCGAATAGATAGCTACTTATAGAGTAGTACCTATCTAATAGCTAGCCTATTCCCCGGATCTTAACCTAATTAAATATATCTAGTTCTACCTTACAAATAGATTACTAAGGCTATACCTAGCGTTTACTACTATAGCTAGTAGGAAAGTAAATATTATATGAAAGCTATAGGATATAGTACGCGAGCGCTAGGATAAAGTCTCTTAGGATAGATTTTATAGTATTCTAGATAATATAAGAAAGCGTATAGATATAGTAATTAAAGTAGATAGGTAGTATTTACGATTAAAATAGTCTAAGTATATACCTATATTAAACCTACGTTAGTTTTAAGCCTATAGCTCTATACCTAGGCCTATAGTACTAGAGTTAATAGTTACGTAGTAGGGTAGTAAACGTTAGGTAGATATATATAAACTATTATAACTTAGAATTTCCGGAGGTTACTATAAATAAGTACTATACTATTAGTAGCTATTTAATCGCGTAATATATATTAGCTAATAGGCTACCTTAAAGTTAGTCGCTTGTACTTTAAAATAGGAGGCTACGAAGTAGCTATTCCTCCTTATATTCTAGTCCCTCGCTATAATATATAGTAAATACCTTCCTAGAGCTCTAGAGAAGGACCTTTATACTATTATAGATATATCCTTCCCTACTTTATATAGGGTAATTATCCCTTTCTTCTCCTTCTACCTACTTAAGAATCCGAAAATACTATTATCTCTATATACCTTTTCCGCGCTCTACTAGGTATTTATTACTCTATATTTATTACTCTATATTATTTAGCGCTATTAATCTCTTATCTAGGCTATATAGGCTTAATTAAACTCTATAAAACTACCTATATACTTCTATATAAGCGTAGGATACCCTAAGTAGCGCTATAATTTTTATAGTAATCTAGTTAAGTACGTTTCTATAGGTACTATTACTAGAATAATACTTAGTAGTAATTTTAGTCTACTCGTAGGTAGCCTTTAGATTAGTAACTATCTCGAGTAGTAGAGAGCTTTATAGTATTTACTAACTTAAGCTACTACTCTATCCGTAAATTTAGTAAAATAACTAAGTTACTTTTAATCTTTACCTAGGAAGAAACTACTTAGAACTATTTCCATAATTATTAATAGAAAGCTAAGAGGTTAAGATAGTACTATTATAATAATAGAGCTATACGTATATATTTTAACCGAAGTAAAGTAGTTAAACTATAGACTAACTATTACTACTAAATTAGCGCTAGATTAATCTCCTAATTCAACGATATAAGTATCCTTTAGCTAGTTATACTCGTCTTTAAGATATAATTATATAGTATATATCTACGAAATCTATAATAAGGAGTTTTAATTATATTTTGTTACTTTAAGTAAATTTACCTTAGCTTAAACTAACTTTATTTACTATTAACGTTATTATAGACTATAAGAACTATATATATTTATATTTTACTACTATAAAGCCGTTAGCCTATTAATAGCCTAGGTAGAGTATTTTTCTTTCTTATTATAATTTTAAGATTATATACCGCCTTAGTCGCCTTAGTATAGACTCTAATAGTCTAACTAAATAATTAAGAGCTCTAATAACATAGAAGAGGGGACGTAAGAGGGGGAGAGGATTATATTACGAGTAGTCTAGAACGTAAATAAGGTAGAGTAAGCTATAGTAAGTAAAAAAGCTTATTAACTAAGAGGTTCTACTAAAGAGCTAGAGTAATTCCTATACGTATAAGAACTATTAAGTACTATACGTATAGAGTTAGTCCTTACTAATATAATCTAATATATAAATTAGGAGTATATCGCTTACTAACGTATCTAACTTACTTAATTCTATATTAACCCGTAATAGGAAGTAGGAGGGAGGGAAAAGTTAATAAATATATTAGCTATTAGAACTAAGTACTACTAAAGCCCGATTAGTTAAATAATTTAGTAACTTATACTACCCTAGTACCTAGTAATCTAAAAAACTAAAGGCTACTTTCTCTTTTCGATAATACTTATAACTTAGACGAGATAGTTTAGGACTTTATTTACCTAGTCTATTTAGAGACTTAATACTAGAAGGAAATCTCTTTTTAATAGACTATACTATAAAAGATAACCGTCTTTTCTCTAGAAATTACGTTCTTATCCTAAACAATAATTTACTATCCTAGTCTATCCTTAGAATTACGATAACCTACGAGTAGGTTACCTAGGTAATAAGAAAACTATAACCTTACTCTAAGAAGATTACTACTACGTAGGTATCTACTAGTATATCGCCTAACTATAAGGAACTATAACGTCTATAAACGCGCTAAAGCGTTTCTAAGTAAGGACTATATAGTTAATCTAGATAATACCTACGCTTAAGTATAGATATTAGGATACTACTATTAATCTTCTAGTTATAATACCTAGAAGTAAGTATCTTAACTTAATCTTAGTAGTAATTAACTAGCTATCTAGGATAGATATTAAACACTATAGTAAGCTACTACCTTAGCTATAGCCGTAGTAAAGCTCTTTCTCGCTAATACTTTTACGGTTTACGGCCTACCTAATACGATTATTAATAGTAGTATTACTATACTTATTACTAATTTTTAGAAGCTCCTCTATTAACGCCTTAGAACGACTTATAAGCTGTCTATAGCTTAATATCTTAATTCTTATATTTAGATAGGATGTCTTTAGTTTTATAATATAGTATCTTAGTAACTAAATTAACTACCGCGAGTTTAAATAGGTAGAAGTATTATTATTAGTAGAATTATTAGCTAATCTATCCTATCTAGCTACGACTAGTCTTCTACCTCTTACTACTAACTATAGATTTAGCTTGTAATATACTATCTTACTACTTATAGCTACCCTAAAAGAAACCTTAACACCGTATAGTTAACCTTAACTATAGCTTTTAAATAGTTTTATATTACATAAATATAAGTAATAACTCTTTTAGGGTAAAATCTAATATATACCTATTAAATCTCCATAGAACAAGCTAATTAAACCTAAGTCCTAGCCTCTTAGTATTAGGTAGGAGACTAATAGTTTTAATAAACTACGAAAAAAATAAGGGGAAAGTATATAATATAGTCTTTTATACCTACTAGAATATAATTAAATCCTTTATTCCAAATTACGACTTATATTCTATACTAGGATATTTATATAATTATATTAATAACGTTTTCTATATATACCTTATCGTGTTTTATAATTTATATGTTAATAAATATAAGAAGTAAATAATTAATTATCCTATAATAAGTAAAAGCTTTCTACTATATAACTTATACTAGGAGTAGGAATATAGATATCTAGCTAGATACTATTCTATCTAATCTTTTACATTACTTAGAACCTCTACTCGTATTTTCATATATCCTAGCGCGCGGTAAAGCGCTATTATAGACGGCGTAGACAATTAAGGAAGTAATATTTAACGAAGAGGTCTAGGTATAGAACTTACGAGAAGCGCTATATAAGTACTAAATATTAATTATATACGTATAGACCCCTCTCTTAGCCTAATCTAATTAGATAATCTACGTCTATAATTTATACGAACGTTACCTACTTACTTACTTAATTATTAAATTAACTTAGTATTACTCTATAATACTACTCCCCCCCCCCCCCCCCTTAAGGCATTACTATACGACGACTTCGTCTAGTCCTAGTTTATCTAGAACCTATTAACTAGAGTTTACGAGTTAGTAAGGTTATTTATTAGCTACTAGGTTACTTAATCGTATCCTACCTATTATACTAAGTACTTAAAACGGTTTTTACTCCTATAAAACTTTATTCCTACTATATCCTTAACGTTATATTCCTCCTTACCCTCTATATTAACTAGGGGTAGCGATTAATACTATTAATATTAGCTAGGAAATAGGTCTATACCTACTAGGCGGAGTAATTAATTAATTAATTAATTTAAATTTTCGTCTACTAGCGCCGGAGCTAATAGGCTCCGTTACTAAGACCTCCCGTAGGGTACTTTAGATACGCTATACAATAGGCTTACGCGTAGTTTTTACGACGACGCTACCTCCGAAGACGATAGTCGTAGGAGCTACTACAGATAAGCCGCGCTCTACTAGTACTAGCCCCGTTAGGTAGGGGAGCTATATTTATACGCGCCTAAGGCGCCTAGAAGAGGAATTCTTTAGAGTACGCTAGGTAGAGTATAGGAGGCTAGGTACTAAGAGTAGTATAGTAAGGGGGGAGGGAGGGGGAGAAGGGGAGAGGAGGAGATATAGAGGTAGAAAGAGATAAATATAGGTAGGTAAAGAGTAACTAGCGTAAGTTATAATACGACCCTAGGTATACTATCGGGGGTAGATATCTATGTAGAAGGCCGTAGCCTCTAAGTACGCGGCGAAGCGCGGCGGAGTATATAGGAGCTAGTCTAGTAGTGCTTAGCCGGCCTTCGTAGTAATTAGGGGACCCGTAGGGTCCTTTATTAGCTATCTACCGAAAGAGGTACGTACTTTAGGACATCGGACGATATAGTCTAGTACCTTAGGGCGGCCGTTAGAGTAGTTAAGGTTAGTGTCCTCGTACTAGAACTTCTTATAGTACTAGTAGAAGTCCCTATAGGAGGTACGGGTAGTAAGGTACTATACTAGTACTAGCCTAGTTAGAGCGAGTACCTAGGGTATATCCTTAGGGTTATACCTAAGGTCCTAGCGGCGGAATAATTAGCTAAGCCGTAAAGAAGTAGTAACCTACTATCTCTATACTATTACGCGTACTCGGCCGCGGCTAATACTTTTAACTCTAGATAGTATCGGGCGGGTAGCTATACCTACTAGTTCTATCTTAGTCTTAGCTATAGTATTAGCGAGTACGTCCGCTATTTCGTTTCTAGGGATTCTTATATACCTAGGGGCCTAACGGACTCGGATTAGGAGGCTATCTATTATAGAGTATACGCCTAGGAATACCTACTAAGAGGTCTTCGAGGCCGTACCGCGTAGTCCCTATATAATTAACATACTATCTATATAGAGCTAGATCGTCGTCTACTAGTAGGGTAGTATAATTACGCGTTAGAGGCCCTACTAGGCGCCTACTACTTCGGCGTTAAACACGTAGGAGAGGCTATTTAGGTAGCTAGTACCTTCCGTAACCTACTATTAGCCCCGAAAGACGGCGTAGCCGTATACTACCTACTTAGTACCTTCGTACTATTATTTAGTCCCGTCCGAGAAGACTATTAGAACGTCTTATAGGAGGATAGCCTACTAGGTTATAAATACCCGTACCGCGTCCTCCTTAGTTTTACCTTCTATAGGGTTAATCTAGTAGCTAGGTATATAGTATAGCGTAAATAGCTAGAGGCGGGGGAGCTTCGGGAGCGTAGCTACTACCCGTTATACCCGTAACCGCGGCTAGAGGCTAGAGCCTATACCTTAGCTACATTAAATAAGGGCGGGTTTAGAGCGCTAGGTAAGCGGGTATATTTCGTTAGTAGTCCGTAAGTATCTAGTAAACCGCTATTTTATATCCTCTAGGGCCGTAATAGCCGTAGGTAGGCCTACCTTACGGAAGAGAATAGGAGTAAGTATAGTCCGCTAGACGGGAAGGGCGGCCCTTACGGCTATAGTAAGAGTATAGTCTAGGGACGCTATATACTATCTAACCCGGGTACTTATAACTCGCTAGCCTATAACGCGGCTAACTCCTATAAGCTTTATACGGCCTTCGTACTATACCTTAGTACCGTATAATAGCGCGGGTAGAATATAAGTAACTATAGCCTTTTAGAGCGCTACTACCGGGGGGTTATACGTCGTATAGGCTAGTCCTCGTAGGTATTAGCTTACCTTCCGTACTACGGTAACCCTCTAGGCTATATACCGCTAGAGGGTAAGTTTTCGATCGAACTAAACCCCTACTTATCTAAGGGCGGGCTAGCTACTATCGCCCCGTTATAGCGCCGGGACTAGGGTAATAATATAGTCGGGGCTGACCTTATATATAGAGTTAAAGGTACTATTACGTCTTATTAGGTAGATTATCTCCTCCTTCTCTAGCGTAAAGAAAACCTTATTCTCCGCCCCCTAAGCCTATACCTAGGTATAGCGATACGAGTAGTTCCGGTATCGAGCGTATATTTTATACGGTAAAGGTAGACGTTATCTACGTAGCCGAAACGAAGGTTCTAGTCCTAGTTAAGAAGCTCCGCGAGGTAGAGGGTATATAGGACTAGGGATAGTTAGGAGCCCTATAGTATACCGTATACTATAGGGCGGCTCTTAGTAATTATAGTCCCTAGGTAGACTTATATACTACGGTAGGTAAGGAAGCTAAGTATAAGCTAGAGAGGGAGCGGCGGCTAGCCTTAATATACTATCCGCTAGAGGAGGTAGTTCCGGAGAAGGGCGTTAAACGCCCCCTATACGTCTATTATTACTATCGTAACCTCCTTACCTATAGGCTAGGTAGTTTCGACGTAGTATATAAGCGATACTATACTAGGCGGAGTAAGGAGGTATAGAAGACTAGATAGATATCTATAGTTAGTAGGAGATCTAGATAATATACTTACGGTAATACCTTAGCTATAATTCTAAAGAGGCCTAGGTTCTTCTAGTCTACCTTCTTAGAAGCTCGATCCGTCTAAATGTTTATAGTAAGGAGAATAACCTTATCCTTTACCTTATTCCCTAACCTAGTAAATCGCGGTGTACTAGACTTAGTAACCTAAACGGGTAAGCTCGCTAGTAGCCTTACTATATAGGCTTACGTACCTCTTTAAGGCTATATAACTTAACGAATCCGGCTATAGATAAATAAGTTACGGTATTAGGATTATTTAGCGCGCTAAGAACTATTAACTAATATTCTCTTAGCCTCTATATATATACCTAATAAAGGTAGAGTAAGATAAATCTTAAGGTTAATCCTATCTTATCGTATACTCTACTAGCTTAGGGAATATTAAGGTACTAGGGTATAGTTTTAATTTACTTACTCGGTATAACTTATTACGTATACGTTATATATCCGCTAGGGTAATAATAAATTACTTCTATCTCGTATATAAAGTTATCCGAGAGCTATAGTTAAGCTCGACTATTCGTAGTAGAATCTTCCTCTAGAGATACTACTAGGGGTAAGATTATAAACCGCGGGTTAAACCTATAGTTAGTAGTAAAGGGAGATAAATTAATAGTTACTAAATTATATAGATTAGCTAAAAATTCGTAGCTATTCTACCTAACCGTCTTAGCGATAGTAAATATAATTTCTGAGTACTACTCTAGAATACTAGAAAAGCGGTCTATATAACTATTAATCTTAGGGTAGGAAGTAGTAGATAGTTTAGAAGTTATTCCTAAGTATTAATAGAGGAATTTCTAGAAATCTCCTATAAGTTATATACCTCTATTACTAATAGTATCTAGTAGAGTATATAATTTAGATATATTAGCGATAAAAAGCTTTACTAGGGTTATAGCTAACGTTATAGTTCGATAAGGTATTAGGTATCTTATCTCTAATTTTTAGTTACTACTAAAATAGTATTAAAACTACTACTCTCTAGTAAATCTACTATAAAGTCTATAGGGATATTATTCTATCTATACTTAGGCGCGGGTTTTATCTTAATATACCTATAATACTTATCTCGGGACGCTTTTACGTATTAGTAAATATTATAATTCCTTACTTATCTAGTAATAGTCTAATAGGTTCCTACCTAGTAGTAATTACGTAATAATAGCGTTTTAATATTTCCTCTACCTAGGTATCCTATAAATAGGTCGTTATAGTAACGCTTAATTAATAATAAATGTAGTAAGGTATAGTTTAGGATAGAAAGACGGATCCTAAAGAATGAATAGTTATCTTAGACTAAGTAGTCTATAAGTAATATCTCTCTAAAGTACTAAGTATTACGGAGTAATACTATATTAGGAGGATTAGTAAGTAGGCGAGTAAATAACGTCCGCACGAGTTATATAGATCCTTAACGGTCTAAATTAGTTAAGCTAAGCGATGGGGCCTATACGCGTATAAAGCGATACTTACTACTCGCTAGCGTCTCTTATTATTCTATACCTAGACCTCTTCGTTAAATCTAGCTCTTTACTTAGTATTATTTATTTTATACCCTAGGGCCTCGTAATATTAGGTCTAGGTCTTATAACCGTTATAAGTAATTATCTATAAGCCGGAGTTAGCTTATAGACGCCTTATAACCCCCGACTCTCTACCGATCGACTTATAATATAATATATCGAATAATAATAGACCTACGGGTAGGGCCCCTATAGCCCTCTATCCTAATACCCCTATACCGCTAGTCGGATTTAGTAACGGGTAAGGCCTACGCTAGGCGCTCGAACCTTATAGCGTAGGGACCTTCGACTAGATTATAGCCCTAGTCGGTAAGGTAAATAATAATACTTATAACTTCAAAGTAGCTAGGTAGGATATTACTACCGCCTACGCCTAGCGAGAAGCCGATTTAAACTATATTTAGATCTTCGAATCTAGCGATCCTATAACTAAGCTCTAGCGCCGTATCTAGGAGCTCTAGGAAGGTAATAGAGCCCTAGCTATACTCGTTAAACGCGGCCTAGCCCTAAGTCCGACTATTAGAGGTCGCGATAGGATTAAAGTAGATAACTTTAATAGTAAAAAAACTAGCTACCGCGCTTTTAGAAGTAAGGTTCTAATAAAGTTTAACCTTAAGCTAGATATCTACTATACTAAGCGGCTTAAGGTAGGCTATATAGTTAGTAAACTAGATAATTAGGCGTATAAATAAGTAGCTCTATACCTTAAGAACGGTATCTTATTCTTAAGTAGTTTAGACGAGTTACTCGCTATCCTAGATTAGGCCTATAAGGATTCTTAACGCGTTTAGAACGCTATCCGCTAGCTTACTAGCCTTAAGTAAAGGAACTATCCTTTCACTAAGTATATCGCGAATTTTCATCGCTTATAAGGGGAAAAAGGGTTTAACGGCGTAGTACTTATAGTAACCCTTTAGAAAAGCGTCTCGAACGAAATCTATAGCTTACTTCTTACGTTTATTAATCTACCTACTAAACTAAATAAGTTCGTAGACCTACTTACTACTCTAGATACTAAGCTCTATACCTATAGCTAGACCTATTGCATAGTTAATATCCCTAGGCGCCTACCTCTATACTAGTACTCTACGCCCGCTATTACCTAGCTAATAGTTATACCTACGACTATAACTATAGCTCCCGCCCCTACCCTAGTCGCGAACCCGGACGCTATAGATCTATCTACTATACGTCGTAGGCCGCTAACGCCTACTAAGCGTAAGTACTAGCTCGATAACCGCCTATCCTTATACTACGGAAAGCTAGGCTATATTTCCGTATAGTACCCTAATAACTATAATACGCGAATCTCTACTACTATAGTTACCCCCGCTCTAGGTCCTACTCTAGCCGCGCCTACTCCTAGTAACTAGTAGGGAAACTAGATATCCCTATCTAACGTTACGGCTAGGAGTCTACGGCTTTATTACTCTCTATCCTAGTACTTAGCCCTACTCCCGCCGCTAAAGACGAGTACTTTATCCTACCCTATACCTTAGGTAGTTAAATTAATACGAAGTTACTTATTAATAGTACTACGGGTTTTCCCTTTATTAATCTTAATTTCGCGTAAAAACATAACCTACCTATATCCCTACTAGATACTCCCTAGGAGATTCGAGTTATCGATAGATACTTAATATCCTCTAGAGCTATTACTTATACAATCTCCCTACTCTTATCTATTAGTTACTACTTTGAATATTATATAACCTTCTACGTTACCTAGGTAGGTTTAATTAATTAATTTAATTTAATTTAACGTCTACTAGCGTTAGCGCTAATAGGCTCTAATACTAAGACCTCCTAGAGGGTACTATAGACGCGCTATATAGTAGACTTCCGTAGCTTATTTAAAGCTACTACCTCCGAAGACGATAGTCGTAGGGACTACTATAGTTATACCGCGTTCTATAGAGGCCTACCCCGTTAGATAGGCGGGGTTTAAGGTATATCTATATATAGTATATATATAGGGGACTACTACGATACGGTAGGAGCGCTTATACGGAGGTATAACCTCCTCGTAGCGCGTAGGGAGGGAAGAAGGACGCTACAAAATACTTTATAGCTAAG